>CM040403.1:64945869-65243398 GCA_022702515.1 Ilyophis sp. 1 JC-2022 | reverse complement strand
AAATAATATAACATTTGTCAGGCAGAGAAAATAAAGTTTAAACACAAAGGAAGCATTTTCTAGCTCTCTGTCACTTTCCCCAGTAGGTTATAAAGCTTCCCCCTTTATAGCTAGCGTAAGTCATACAGTAGCTTATATAGCTTCCCCCTTTATAGCTAGCATAAGTCGTACAGTCATAAACAATATTGGCTATCTTACCTAAGTTTCATTAAATTATTTACGAAACATTGGGTAGCATTGCTTTGGAATAGAGCCTGTTTAATTTGTGTGAGCTAAGATAGCCAATATTGTTTGTTGTAACTTGGCCTCATTTTGATATCAATAGGCCTACTTTGATTGGCAGGCCTGAGTTTTGCTAGTTTTATTATGGACAGTGCTTTGTATGCGTAACTTGGCATTATTGTATGCTTCTGCTAGAGGCAGAGGCGGCATTTGCCTTCGGGTGGATGTACACTGTTATAAAAAGTTGTGGAAGCTTGTGGGCAGGTAGATAGGACGTAACGATACCGTTAAAGGTTCGACATCTGTTGTACAAATGCGTTCTCTGACAGTCACAGAGCTACAGTGTCGTTTGTTTAAAATATAAACATACTCCACCACCTTGAGTTTTTCTCGTCACTTCAGCCTTTCGATCCAGACGAACTGGCGCTCCAAAACCATCGATGAACAAGTCGATGTCCCGTTTGTGCTCAGTGAGCCATGTCTCAGTGAAGGCCATGACGCAGTAGTCTCTGAAGTCCTTCTAAAAACGAACGTTCCCCTGGCGTTTGTCCACTTTGTTCCTCAGGGACTGAATGTTCCCCATGATCACAGAGGGCAGAGGAATCCGTAGTCTGACGCTTCCTCGTTTACCCTGCTTCTTCTTCCTATCCCTCGTAAAAACATTTAAAACAAGTATAAAACACCAACACGAGGACGCCAACCTCTCACTGCCGGTCGCTGCGTGCACACGCGCTTCTTAGACATGTGGAGGGAAATACATGACATACGTGTGTTTGGCTGGTGGAGAAGACGAGAAGCGGTGTTCTTTAGCATGAAATGCTTTCCTCAATTTTACTACATAGAAGAATAATGTGACCAAAATGCTTCTCTTTTGTGCTTCAGGTCACATCTCTCAACCACAAGTACTTTCGGACACATCTGGAAGACTGTCTTTCTCTTGGGCGGCCCCTGTTGATTGAAGATGTTGGGGAGGAGCTGGATCCAGCCTTGGATAACATCTTGGAGAAAAATTTCATCAAATCTGGATCCACATATAAAGTAAAACCAGGATCTTGAATTTACACATAACTTTTCAATTAAAATGAAAAATAATGAATAACAACTTTCTACTGCAGTGAACTACCCTTTTTAATAATCTGAATAAAGATTACATTACATTATAGTCATTTAGCAGACGCTAAATTTAGAGCGACGTACATAGTGTATTTCCGAACTAGGAACAAGTGCGTTAAAACAACCCTGAAAGGTAAATACGAGTTCAAGTACCAGGCGCAGTCAGTATGATTTTTTTTTTTTTTAATTGTATGTATTGCTAGTATGAAGAGGGGGGGGGGGGGGGTACCAGTCGTCCTGAGGAGGCGGAACGCAGGGATCTTGCAGGTGTGTAGGGTCTGATGAGCTTTTGGAGGTATGGAGGGACAGATCCTCGGACTGCCTGGAAGGCGAGCACCAATGTTTTGAATTTGATGCGGGCCATCACAGGTAGCCAGTGGTGGTCAATGAGCAGGGGGGTGACATGGGAGTGTCGGGGGAGGTTGAAGACCAGGCGCGCTGCTGCGTTCTGGATAAGCTGAAGGGGTCTAATGGCCGATGCTGGCAGACCAGCCAGGAGAGAGTTGCAATAGTCCAGGCGGGACAGCACCATCGCTAATAGATTAGTTTAATCACTCTAGTGAGAATACTTTAATGAAATGGCTTTCCCAACTGAGTTCAACAGTATGATACTCTTAACATATGTTAAAGTCATCATCACTGTTATACAGCCTGGTTTGCCCACAAATTGGAAGGAACGCTAAGCCAAATGGAGCATACCCATAAGGGAACACTTCATTAATTGGTTCAAGCAGTTTCTGCTAAGAAAAATAACAGAGAAAATAACAGTTGTATCAGCTCCAGCTTGGGCATATCCATACAGGGGCCAACAACACAATCTGTTGTTATTTATGTAACTGAGAGACCACTGAAATGTGTCGCTATTGGCCTAATGTTCTAGTTTTTGTGTTACCATAAATTAGATTCACTTCGTTACAGAGTGAACCCAAACTATTAGGTTCACATGATAAGAAAGAGGATCTCTAGGCCCCCCACTGAGGTACACTCAGCACCTCCCTTCACTCTCCCAGCCATTGAAAAGCCTTCTGTTTCTCATCAGCCACATAACCGTGTTCAAACAGATGGTAGGAATAATGAGATACAAGTGAAGGTGAAGGAAAGGGGAAGGATTTGTGAAGCATTTTTAATTTTACATCCACATTTGAGCCTCTCTCTTTTCTGCATAAATGTCTCCAGACATGCAGTTTGCATTTTTTTTTGTGCATTTTGTTACGTTCAGGATAGGGGGGAGCATTTTTAAAAAACAACGCTTATGCTCAGATAGATGAATAGATACATCTTCAAATATGTAAGCAATTTTTGTTTTAATGCTTTCAGTGTTTTTTTGTTTTTTTTAATCACTTTATTACATTTATTTATTTATTTATTTTTTCCCTTTTCTCCCAATTTGGTAGCCAATTGGACCCTATGTAATTCAATTCCCCTCATGTAGCAACCGCTAGAGAATCACCGCAACGACCCCGTCAGGCGGTAGTAGGAAGGAGGGCGCCATGTCCGCTTCAGGGCGTGACTCCTCAAGCTCCTGACCATTCCAACTCGCCCAGGGCTGTTTTTATGCACAACGATTCTCTCTGAGTCCCTCCCCCCACCCCGGGAGCAGCCGCCAATTGCTACTCCCTCAAGGCACCGGCCATAGTTGGATCTGGCAGGACAAGGGATCGAGCCCCATTACTGCTACACCACCGCAGCGACCTTTAACCGCATTTTTACTATATACCACATGATATGAATGTTTTCTTAGGGAATGTTTAGAAAAATTATATATTGGGTTCATTGTATTGACTATGTAAAGTTAACAACTTAAAAAACTCAGCACCCTTCAATACTATTAGGTAGGCTTGTTGAGCATCAGATGTTGATGGAAGTAGCGTCGATGCAGGGATGTCAGACCTTTACCACATTTCATTTATAATAGGCCAGAACCAATTAAATTTATAGGCTGGGTTAACATGGACCAGCATGACTTAACAAAAATGTAAAATCACGAGGAAACGGAACTGTTTCAGTCTGGTTTGATCTGTTCTGTGGATGATGGATATAAGACAGTGAAAGCCTTGTTTCTGATAAATACAAGACCAATCAGTGTTAGCATAATCTGAATGTGACCACTTCTTTTTGGGTTTAACTTTGTGGCATCTTCCAGGTCAAAGTGGGGGACAAAGAGGTAGACGTGATGAAAGATTTCACCCTTTACATCACCACAAAGCTGGCAAACCCAGCTTACACTCCAGAGATCAGTGCAAAGACGGCGGTGATCGACTTCACTGTCACCATGAAGGGGCTGGAAGACCAGCTACTGGGTCGAGTCATTGTCATTGAGAAACAGGCAAGTCTTAATATATTTTACTCCCCTTAAGAAAAATTTATCTCTGTAATGTATCTAATATCAACCCATAAGTAATATAAATAATGAATATCCTGAATATATAAGAAAGTATGCTGTGTATTTAACTTTTACTTGTATCACAATCTGGAATGCCTAATCATAACTAAGTCTGTCCTGTTGCTGAAACATTGTCCATCAATTCAGGTGGGTACAGACTAGCACACATGTAGTGCATATCTTACCTACATACAGCACACAGATTATAGGTATGTATATTGCAGGAGACCAGCTGACCAGAGGAATATTTATGACCTGCCTAGGCACTCCTATAGTCAATTGCACAATGCTCCACAAGACTTCCAGCCATCATTTGCATAGATCCCATAGGAGCGCCTCTTTGCATGTGAGTCTTCTGGGGGAGATTTCTGCAAGCGGCCTTGCCGGGCCACAAGCGATGGGGCTCCGAAAACAAGATTAGATGTTTGGGTTATAGCGAGGAAAACAGCATTCCAATTCGTTACTTCTCTTTACTCTGTCTCTGGGTCTCTCAGCTTGACCACTTCTCCTCGCAAAACAGTGATTTCCTCCAAAACGTTAACCATCTTGCGATTTAGGTCACATATCGCAACAGTCTGAGTACTCACTGCTCTGCCCACCTCGTTAATCATCACGGGCAGCTTTTGGCCTTCTTGAATAGCTCCCATCTTTCCAATTTTCCGATAGACCAGGGCAACGCTCAGTCCGAGAAGCAATTGTCCTGCCAACATAAATCCAAATAGGTAGACGTCCTCCACGTCTTCCACGGAGAGAACCGCCAGGCAAAGAACCCGCCAGTTCTCCCACGCATCCATTATGTAGCCCGCAGCGAAAGTCCCGTCTGGGCAAGTAGGTTCCCCCGAACCAGTGCTTCTTGTTGAGATAATTTTGTCAATTGCGTTGAGAGACCAGCTTATCAATTCCATAATTTTGTAGTTTCAAAGATACCGTGCAAAGAGTGGCTCCAGCTGTGGTGACCCCAAACTCACGAGTAAGCGAGCAACATCTTGGTTCCAGACAAAAAGGATTGAGTTAATGGAGTGGCCAGCTCAATCCCCCGACCTCAACTCCATTGAAAACTTGTGAGGTGACATAAAAAATGCAGTTTCTGAAGCAAAACCCAAAAATTCCCAGAAACTGTGGAATGTAGTTCGTTCATCCTGGGCTGAATACCTGTTTCTAGGTGCCATAAGTTGGTTGACTCGATGCAACGAAAATGTGCAGCAGTTATCAAAAACAATGGTTATGCAACTAAATATTAGTTCAGTAAAGTGAAGTTAAATCTTGAAAAATTTCTTCAGTTTATACAGTAAGTGTTTGAGTTTGAAGAGAAAAATGTCGACACTGCTATTTTTTTGAACAGATTCATATTCCTTTTCTTTGCTTCCTGTAAAACAATAACGCAGACTTGATAAAATTTGTTAATGCTTTGATTTGGAATTTAATGTGAAATATTTCCACTACATTTGAAATATTAGATTAGATTCAACTTTATTGTCATTATCCATGTACAGGTACAGGAACAACGAAATGCAGTTTAGCATCTAACCAGAGTGCAAAGAGGCAGTAAAGTGCATTGTGTATATATATATAGTATGGTACATTATAGACATTGTGTACAGGAGTATAAATCTGGAAAATATATAAATAATCTCAATGGTATAAATAAACATGAATAAATAAACATGAATAGACAGTAGTAAGGGCAGTAAGTAAGTAGTAAGTAGTATTTGTAAGAAAATATAAGGGTATATATGAAATATCTACGAGTATGAATGAAGTATCTACAGGGAAGTACTATGATTGTATATGAGATATCTATCTAAAATAAAGTCTATACAGTATGATACAGTATGATACAGGATGATTATATGGGCATTATTGTACAGCGGTATATTTAACAGTAAAAGTCTCTGGGGGAGTGACTGGGGTGGTCCGGGGGTAGGGCGGGGGGTATCCGGGGGGGGGGGGGGGGGCGGGGTCACCGAGGTGCAGAGTTCAGCAGGGTGACAGCTGAGGGGTAGAAGCTGTTTTTGAGCCTGCTGGTTCTGGCGAGGAGGGTCCTGTAGCGCCTCCCAGAGGGGAGGAGGGCAAACAGTCTGTGTTTGGGGTGGTAGGAGTCCTTGACTATGTTGCGTGCCTTCCGCAGACACCTTTTGTACTGTACCGTCTCGATCGATGGGAGAGTGGTATTAGTGATGCGTTGGGCGATTTTCACCACCCTCTGCAGCGCTTTCCGGTCAGAGACAGTACAGTTTCCATACCAGACTGTGATGGAGCTGGTGAGGATGATTTCTATGGCACACCGGTAGAAGTTCACCAGGATCTGAGGAGACAGATGGGCTTTCCTCAGTCTCCTCAGGAAGAAGAGACGCTGGTGAGCCTTCTTGACCAGGGCCGAGGTGTTGAGGGCCCAGGAGAGATCCTCAGAGATGTGGATACCCAGGAACTTGAAGCTGGAGACACGCTCAACCTCCGTCCCGTCGATAAGGATGGGGCTGTGCGTGCCTGCTTTGGTCTTCCTGAAGTCCACAATGATCTCTTTGGTCTTCTTGGTGTTGAGGGCCAGGTTGTTGTCAGCACACCACTCCGCCAGGTGCTGGACCTCCTCCCTGTAGGCCGTCTCATCGTTGTTCTTGACGAGGCCTACCACCGTTGTGTCGTCTGCAAACTTGATGATGGAGTTGGAGCCATGTACAGGAGTGCAGTCGTGGGTGAAGAGGGAGTAGAGGAGTGGGCTCAGCACACAGCCCTGTGGGACGCCGGTGTTCAGGGTGATGGTTGAGGAGGTGAGACTGTCTAGTCGCACATGTTGGGGTCTGTTGGTGAGGAAGTCGAGTAACCAGTTGCAGAGGGAAGGGTTGATGCCAAGATCGCCGAGTTTGGAGATCAGTTTGGAGGGGATTATGGTGTTGAATGCTGAGCTAAAGTCAATGAACAGCATTCTCACATAGGTGTTACCACCCTCCAGGTGGGAGAGCGCGGAGTGAAGCACTGAGGAGATGGCGTCCTCCGTACTCCTGTTCTCCCGGTAGGCGAATTGGTTGGGGTCCAGTCGGGGGGATAGGCCTGATTTGAGGTGAGCCAGGACTAGTCTCTCGAAGCACTTCATGATGGTGGGGGTGAGTGCAACAGGGCGAAAGTCATTTAGGCTCACAGCAGAGGTGTGTTTCGGCACTGGCACAATGGAGGTGGTTTTAAAGCACGTGGGGACAGCTGCTTGGGCCAGTGACAGGTTGAATATGTTAGTCAAGACCTCAGTCAGCTCAGACCCTGAGCACCCGACCGGGGATGCCATCGGGGCCAGCAGCCTTGCGTGCATTAGTCCTGCTCAGTGCAGCACACACATCAGTGGGGGAGAGAGTGAGGGGCTGGTGGTCGACAGGTAGTATGGCCTTGATCGCCGCCTCGTGGTTGTCCCTGTCGAAGCGGGCATAAAAGTCATTGAGCTTATCAGGGAGGGAGGTGTCGTTAGTTGGGGGGGAGTTGTTGGTGGGTTTGTAATCCGTAATGGACTGGATGCCCTGCCACATGCGTCGGGGGTCGGAGTTGATGAAGTTCTCCTCAATCCTTAGCTTGTGGCTGTGCCTGGCCCTCTTGATACCCCTTTTCAGATTGGCCCTGGCTGAGCTGTAGGCCTGCGCGTCACCTGATTTGAAGGCGGTGTCGCGTGTCTTCAGCAGAAGACGGACCTCTTTGTTCATCCAAGGCTTCTGATTGGGGAATGTTGTAATCCGTTTGAGGGTGGTGACATCGTTGACGTTGGTGTTGATGTAGTCCAAAACGGAGGTGGTGTAGGAGTCAATGTCTGTGTGGGAGTCCAGGGTGGCCTGTGTGGCAAACCTACTCCAGTCCATGTGTTGAAACCGGTGCTGCAGTAGAGAGTCTGCCCCCTCAGGCCAAACTTTGACTGTCCTCACAGAGGGTTTCACACGTTTGATGAGTGGGGAGTACTTGGGGAACAGGAACAAAGAGAGGTGATCAGATTGTCCAAGGTGGGGGAGGGGGACGGCTTTGTAAGCCTCAGCCATGTTGGTGTAAACATGGTCTAAAATCTTATCACCTCTTGTAGGACAGGAGATATGCTGGTGGAATTTAGGGAGAACAGTCTTCAGGCTGGAGTGGTTGAAATCCCCCGCAACAATAAAGGCTGCCTCTGGGTGTTTGGTCTGTTGTTTGCTAATGGCTGCCTGCAGTTGTTTCATGGCTAGCTTAGCATTAGCATCCGGAGGGATATATGCTGCAGTCACAATTGTAGAAGTGAATTCTCTAGGCAGATAGAAAGGTCTGCTCTTAACCATGATGTGCTCTAGGTCAGCAGAGCAGTGGCTCTCAATGATGGTATTGTCCGTACACCAAGCCTTGTTGACATAAATGCACAAACCCCCACCTCTGGTCTTACCGGAGCCCTCCTCTGTTCTATCCGCTCTGAAGATTTCACGTCCCGGTAGCAAAATAGCGTTGTCGGGAACGCCACTATTGAGCCATGTTTCCGTGAAAATCATGACATTGCAGTCCATAATCCATTTATGAGTGGTGATCCGCAGCCGCAGTTCATCCATCTTGTTCACCAGAGACCGAACATTCGCGAGAAAAAGGCTGGGAATTGACGATCGGTTAGGTGTTAGCCGTAGCCTAGCTCGTAGGCCTCCGCGTCTTCCCCTCCTTTGTTTACGTTCTCTGCGCCGTCTGGGAGCACTTCCGGCCGGTCGAGCTGGGTCGCTGATCTCCGGTGTCCTTATGATCTCAGCGTGTGGCGTGAGATCGCCGTTAAAGTTGACTGAACATTGTCCTCCAATGTCCAAAAGTTCTTGTCGGGTGTAAGATGTGTTGGCAAGACTGTTTTGAGTGAACAGACTTAAAACGAGTAGGTAAATAACCGCTAATTTGCAAAAACTGGAGAGACACAGGGGCTCGCGTTGCGCGCGCGCCGCCATCTTGGATACTATGGAAATATGGAACTAAAAGCTATTAAAAAATATTTGCACTTTATTCACTTTTTTTAACGCAGTGCTATTTATTTGAACACCACTGTACGTAACCCATACGTTCTATTTCATACCGGTCAACACCACGGTATGGGTCACAGTATACCAGATACAGTCAGGCGGGGGATGTAGTGGGGTAATCAGGACCACATTACACAAGACTGCATAATCCACTTATTAGATGCTGTTCTACCAGAAGAGCAAACGTAAAGTGTAAATGTGAAAATAACCACCGGGTGATTGAAACCCTAAATCGTCACAACTCATAGTCAAGGTCGGTCCACTGCCCCGAGGACAGAGAAGGCAACCGATGTGGATGACACTACGTCCAGGTGATAAAACCTGGCAAAAGTGAGGGATTAAGCCTGGCCTGCCGCTGCACAAATATCAGCAAGTGGGGCACTTCGTAATAAAGCCCAGGAGGTCGCTATGTGGAGGTAGCCATCAAAATCGTCTCTGCCATCCAGTGGGCCAAGCGCTGTTTAAATAGGGCGAAGCCCCGCATAGCCCTTTCATAACAAACAAAAAGATTGTTGGTTCTCCTTACCGCACTTGTGTGAGAGAGGTAAGACCGCAGAGCGGCACAGTGAGTGCAGCCTGCCTTCTTCAGGGGTCTCATGGAAAGGAGGGTGAAAAGCCTCCAACACAATAGGCAGAGAGATGTACGCCCGCGAGAGGACCTGAGGCCAAAAGGCGGAATTAGGAAGCAGAGAGACCGCCAAGCTACCGTCACCGAATCACATACAGGAGGGGTGTACTGACAGCGTGTGCAGCTCACTCGTGGAGGCAATAGCGAGCTGGAAGGCAGTCTTCAAGGAGAAGAGCTTTAGACCAAGCCCGGCCAGGGGCTCGAAGGGCGAATCGGTTAGGGCATTCAAGACCAGCTGCAAGTCCCAAGAGGCCGAAGCCTCCTGGCTCTTCTGAGAAACTAGCTGGCAAAGGGGTGAGATCCCAGCGTCAGGCCCTCGATACGCTCATCGCAGTCCGAGATGGCTGCCAAATAATCCCTTAGTGTGGACTCCACTAGACCCCCATCAAAGAGGGACTGGAGGAACGCTAAGATGACTGAAATGTCACACAAGATCGCGTTAGACCCATGAGTGTGCGGTGTTCACTTCTTCTTTTTTCAAATTTATCATTACGATCACATGCACATTTTTCTATATAAATCATGGTGTGGCACCAGCGGCTGAATCTGCCCAACCTCCCGGCGTAAAGCACCCTCGTGGAAGGGGCTTTTGATGCCTGAAGTGTCTTCAGGACTGCTGGCTTCTAGGCCCTGTGGCCACTTCCATCCAGGGGCCCAATACAGGCTGTAAAACTCAGGTTCCATAGCAGGCCCTTAGTCTGTGACAGCATATCCCCCTTGTTGGGAGGTGCCACGGGGTAGCAACTCCCTCAAGTCCGCCATCCATGTCTGCTGGGGGCAGTTGGGGGCAACCAGCAGAACTCATGCCCCTGAGTCCCTGATCTTTGCCAGAACCATGGGCAGGAGGGGGAAGGGGGGAAAGGCATAGAGCAGGGTTGGAGGTCACTGGTGTTCAAAGGCGTTTACGTCCAAGGTCCCCGCTGGGTGCACTATGGAGTAAAGCCTTCTTCAGCGTGCGTGGAGATGAGAAAAACCGGCAGGCATTTTAAAACGTACATAGTACCATCATTATCACATTAACCATCGACAGGTTGTTTCAATGGGATTTGCATAATTACATTATAATTTGCATAATTTATTACAATAATTAGCCTAATTAATTGCAACAATTAAAAAGACAAAACTAATGTGAACGGACATCATCAAAAAATGATCAGTCAGAAACCTGCAATTTAAATAACCATGATTTATTTGTTTATGTTTACTTTATTCTGATATTCAGAAATAAATATTATAATTTAGTTTCCTTCTATATAGTTAATAGCAAGAAATGGGATTTATTTTTAACAAACGCTCAGATAGAAAATAGGAATTAATGCAATTATGGAAAAGAGTAGCCTATCACATGTGGGGAATTACAAGAAAGCCAATACTAGATGTGACTATAGGCTCTAAACCAAAAATCTGGTACTAAATTATTTTAGAGGAAACATGATGGGGAATGTGAGTCATTTAGGCCTCTAGGGGTCACTGTGGAGAGGAAATGAATCCACCATGCTTCTCTCTGGAGTAGTAGTTTCTCCCATTTGCCACCCCTGCGTGGACTTTTTACTTGTTCTGTACCCATAAAATGCAGAGAGCTGATGTCATGTTTACAGGCATTAAAATGTCGGGCAACGGGTGATTTTTTTATCATGATTTCTAATTGCACTTTTGTATTCGCATATTTTTATTCTTAATTCTCTCTTGCTTTTCACCACATAAAAAGATCAAATAAACATTTCAAAACATATACACTAAATTTGGACGTACATGCAATTGTACCTCTGACTTTTAATTTAGCCCCCGAATGGGGATGATGGAACGTATTGCCTCTAATCATTGCATTACAACTCACACAGTTGCGACAAGGAAAGTTGCCCTGAGGAACGTAAGAAAGAAAGTGTGTTTATGTCTGCTTTCACTAAATTAAATTGCTCTTTTATAAGTAAATCTTGGACATGCTCTAAATGACTCACCAATACTGGGATCACTGCTGAGTATGAGCCAGTGACGATTTTTAACTTCTCGAGAAATCGGGACTGTAGGTGGTCACGCAAGTAATGGGAGAAGAACTTTTAACTTTCGGTCTAGGAGTGAGCAAAGCAAAATAATTATGCAGCACATTCATTCATTAAACATGTTATTTGAATATGTCAGTTGTCCTGACAGAGTTGGCATCCTTGATAAAGATTAGCAAAAAAAGGCTGTATAAAATAAACAACACAGTTCAAGCTGGAGTACGCAACTTCTTCCAAATTTGTTGTCAAAACATTTCAAAGTCATAACATCCCTTGGCCCTGCCCACAGAGACACAACCCCCTCCCCACTGCTTCCACAGAGCTTTTTGTGAACGTGCAAGTTTTTTAGATACGCTTGCAGGATTAACCTACAGACTAACGTTACAGTAAAAATGTCAGCTAAAAGTCCAGGTAAAACAACGGAGTTCTTGCATAACACTGAGTTTGTGTAGCATTAGTCTGAACCAGGTATTATTTGGCTACAGCTGGCATGCATGGTAACTTATAGCCGAGTAGCCGGTTCTAGCTAACACGATCTATACAACATATAACGTAAGCAAACATCTCTTTCTTCCAAGAAATAGCCGCCAAATATAGTAATGTTATCAATAATATGAACCTAGCTACTATTCATTATAGGTAATTACAATTAGCTGGCAAGCAGAAAGTCCAGGTAGATTAGTGTTGAGACTTTTGACCTACCTGTCCAGTAAAATATGGGAACGCCGCATCTGTCTTTAAACCAATCTGCTCCTGAACATCTCATCACCGAGCTTTATCCAATTCCCTTTTATTTTTCTTTGCATGAAATAGCGACAGTGTAATGGGTCGCTGTGAAATTTCTAGCTGGTGAACTGGCAAGGTCAATCTCACTGTTGATTGGTTCACGATGTGAACCGGCCTATCTCTTCGATTGATTTGTCATAAGCTACTTTGTTTTGAAAACAAAATCCGGGCCGAATCGCTGGTTTTAGAATGCAGAATTCGAGGGTATAAACACAGTGTATGGTGCTGGATTTCTCTCAGAACAAAACATTTGGTACAATTTTATTATTTTTCACCAATACGATTGTTCAGAGAAAGTTTTGTTTTCAACCAGTAATAATTTATTACCAAAGAAGAAAGGTGCCAAAATGGTTTACACCCTATATTTTGTAATAACATTGCAATCATATTGCAGTAGGAATGAAAGAAAACATAAAAATCTGAATGTGGGTTCTTCTTTAATGTCATCCCACCCATCTTTCTCTAAGGAATTGGAGTCTGAGCGTGTTAAGCTCTTGGAAGAGGTGACACTGAACAAGAGGAAAATGCAGGAGCTGGAAGATAACCTCCTGTATCGACTGACCAGCACGGAGGGCTCCCTGGTGGAAGATGACTCCCTGATTGAAGTACTTGGTGTCACCAAGACTACAGCCGAAGAGGTGAGAGTGGCCAAGGCCTTATTGGAGGACCTACAATGTGACATGCTATTCCCATGTTTCATCCAGTCTTATGAAAATCTGTTAATTTCTTTTCATTTTATATATTAACCTTAATGTTGTATTTAAGTTACATTTTTTAATGAATCCTATGCTATTCTATGTAAATCTTGCAGGGTTACTGATATTTTTATCTTTTTTGCGTTTTAAAACAGATGTCGTTAAAAAGTTTGGAATCACTGAGACATTTTTATGTTTTTGAAAGACATTGATACATTTATTCAACAAGGTAGCATTAAATTGATCAAAAATACACTCAAGACATTGACAATGTTACAATTCTATTTCATTCCATTTCTACTTTCGCAATTATCGCCATTTTTACACATAGTCCCCCCCCATTTTAGGGCAGTGAAAGTAATTAACATAAATTTAAATATTTAATATTTGGTTGGATATCCTTTGCATGACATGACATGTTTGTGAACCAACAACATCAAACATCTTATTTTCAGGTCCTCTTACAAGCAATACTATAACCTGCGTTTGAATGGATCTCTATGGGAATTGGGGGGTGGGACTAGATTAAGCTGTAAATTACACTGGTACAGTATGGAACACATGGCTGGCTAAATGGCTGTAAGTCATCAAGGGTCTGAGCTATCGAACGAGAGAACTCTATGGGGAAAAAAGTCAGGAGAAACAACCCTTAAAGGGATCCATCCACATCTACTCCATATCTGGCCGCAGAGTGATGGTTTGGGGCTCGTTTGATACCTTAAACCCTTGATGACGTACAGCCATTTCGCCAGTCATGTGTTCCATACTGTACCAGCGTAATTTACAGCTGAATCTAGTCTTACCCCCCAATTCTCATAGAGATCAGTTCAAATGCAGAGAGGTTATAGTATCGCTTGTAACAGTACCTGAAAATAAGATATCGAGAGTCTTTTGATGTTGATTGGTCACAGACTTCAGTTAGTAACAGCATGCAAAGGATATGCGACCAAATATTAAATATGATACTTTAAAAATATGTTAAAGCAACATATTCTAATTTTCTGAGACACTGAATTTTGGATTTCATTAGCTGTAAGCCATAATCATCAAAATTACAAGAAATAAAGGCTTGAAATATTTCACTCTATGTGTAATGAATCTATATAATATATGAGTTTCACTTTCTGAAATGAGTGACAAAAAATATTTAACTTTTTCACGATATTCAAATTTTTTGAGCTGCACCTGTATACGTATGTTTAGTCTATGGTTTCTAAGATGTAGGCGTGACATTACTGTTGCATGTTCCTCCACTAATTCTACTTCACGTTATGAACGCCCGCCTCTTCCATTACCCAAAAGAGACAAGCTTGCACATTGTAGGGGAATGCTAAATTTTGCTTTATCATTATAATTGACGGAGATTTGACGTGAACAATGCAAAGTTTGTATAATTGATGTAAATTAGTGCCATTCTGGCTTAAAGGGTTAAATTTCACACTTGTGTGCAGTATTGTATTTATGCACATGTATATATATATATATATATATATATATATATACACACATTTCATTTCACATTTGAAATTTGCATTACATCAATTGTTTTCAAACAATTTAACCAAAGGCAATGTGGCCTTCAGAAATGTAGTTAATTTCTATTATTTCTATGAATAATTCCATTGAATATGTACCCATGGAAGGCTAGGGATTAGTACTAAATTGTCATGATGAAGTACCTGCTACCTATATTATCTTTTCTAATATCTCAAATCTGACAATGTGAGCTTTTTTTGTTTCATGTTAATACAATCACATTTCACAGGTGAGTGAGAAACTCACAGTTGCCGCAGAGACAGAGGCTAAAATCAACTTGGCAAGAGAGGAGTACCGGCCTGTGGCTACACGGGGCAGCATCCTGTATTTCCTGATTGTGGAGATGAGCCTGGTCAACATCATGTACCAGACAGCGTTACGGCAGTTCTTGGGCCTTTTTGATACTTCTATGGAAAGATCCGCAAAGTCCCAAATCACCTCCAAGAGAATAGGGAACATCATTGAGTTTCTCACCTATGAGGTCTTCCGTTACACTGCAAGGAGCCTCTATGAGGATCACAAATTCCTCTTCACACTACTGCTGGCTCTGAAGATTGACCTGCAGACAAAGAACATCTCCCACAATGATTTTCAGACCCTTATTAAAGGTAAGTCACATCACAAATGACACTTCTCACACTTTCCCATGTGTCTAATTCTCAGACAATTTTTGTGACTATGCGCCGAAATTGGGAATCAGTATTTCCCCCGTGCTGTTTTGTTGTAATACTTATACCCACTAACATAACATAATATATAAATAAGGTTACGAATAGTTCAAGCACATATTTTATTATGTATAATTGAACCTGTTATGCAATAAGTTTACTGGCATTTAGCAGACGCACTTATTCAGAGCAACTTAACAATGCAAACACAAGTGCAGGGAGTGCAGACTCGATTGACAACTTGCCAACTCTCCTGTCCAATATTAGACAAGTGTAGTCTGCACAGACTGCATTAGTCTAGTGTATTCTGTTTGTGAAAGTCATTAGTAAGCAATAATGATCGAGGAGCTGGGCATTATGCAGTTTGAATGCCTGATGCGGGCTCTGCAAATTCCTTCTCGTTTTTATACCATTCAATTGGCACCAATTTTGGACCATAGCTCAATCAGATTTAAGGTTACCTCCCCCTCTCTGTCTTGCTTTTTTAAAATTTGTTTGGTCACACAGTGTAGCCTATACACCTAATTTAGGCTGAGGAAATACATTTCAGATTCGAATCGTAATAAGCATGGGAACACCTAAAAAATACTTTTTGTTAGATGTAACTTGTCATATCTAAGAAATTTCGCTGGATAAAAAGTTGCAAGTCATACTACAATAAAAAAGTGTTTTAGAAGCATAGACCGTATAAAAATATCGACAAAGTCTGTGATGTCACCCATTGCCTTCCCACGGCCTCGTAAAAACAGTTTTGAGTCTCTGGATGTCTTTTTCGCCACCTGTTTGTACAAACTGCGTCTGCTCCGTGGTGCCGAAGAGGACTCAACCTGTCCCTCTGATTGGTCCTGAGCAAATGTTAATACCCTGTCCAAACGACACAATATTTTAAAAAATCAGCACATGCAGAGGCATTAGATGAAGGAAAGGCACCTATTGCAATTACATTTTTTTGTGGGAAAAATTTATTGACTGAGTATTTTGACTACATTGCTGCCATTGACTTACATGGTGAAAGACCTATACTGGAGCCAACCGCAGTGGCGCTAGTGAGCAACAGCTTCCCAACCAGGAAGTGAGCTTCAAAACGAAAGCCCAGTCTTGGTCCCTTGTTTAGAAGTCGCTTATATAATATAATATGCAACGTATTTACTCTCTCTAAATACCTGTAATAGCTTGTTAAACTATGTTTGCAGAGGGGCGGGCTTCAATTTGAGGGGCAGACTATAATCGGCTGTCCATTAACACCTTTCTAGTTTCAATTGACTCTGAGGTTCGATATGCCTCGCCCATAAAGAGCCTACTTCTCTGAATAATGTAGCTGCCGATAGAAGCATAGACAACAGAGAATTCATTCATTTTTTATCCTACAATTCTGAACGATGGTAATAAAAAAAAATAACAAGGCGTCATCATCAGCAGACAACAGAGACATGCTTATTTTAGGAACTATATTGACATGTATTTACGTTAGGCTAATGATTCCAAAATGACTCAAACGTCAAAGATTCCAAGTAAAATGAGTCGAGAACCTACATGATTCACAGTAGCTACCTGCTCCATCTGGACCTCTGGCTTTCGATATGAATATCTTCAGACAAAACTCCATATTACTCAATAGAAAAAAGTGAACGCTGTAACTTAAGCCGAACGGAACCGAGTTCAGTAATTATGTTGTTTTTACATATTTTGGCACTTGTCCTCTCCACAAACTTCAGCCGTCTCGGGCAGACTATGAACGGTTCGCCTGTAATCAGGGCCGGCTCTGACCAATTGGCTGCCCTAGGCAGGATTTTATCTGGCGCCCCCTTGCATCACAGTTTATTCACTACCAATAACATGCACTCACACTTTTGTTTTCACATTTTTCTTTTAATGAAAATAACCCACAAAATCAAACAGTTAACATCAAAACAGTGAACAAGTGACATTATTATTATAGATATTTACAATATATTATCTTTAATATATATATTAAAGAAACCAGTAGCCTACTGCCATAAATAAAGTAAGGTAAAATATAATTACAATTAACTTAGTAAAATAAAGTAAAATAAATAAAGAAATAATTGCACACAAACACAAAAGGCACACAAGCACAAGGCTTCGACTTGTAAGACTTAGAAGCCCCCTCATCAAGCTCACTTTACCTACAGTCTTACTTTCCTAACCTTTCTTGCAGCAAAGTCATCTATGACATCATCATAACACAACTGTTTTGAGACCATATGATTTATGCTTATGATGGAAAGTCCACTGAGACGTTCTTGCACCATAGTAGATCTCAGGTAAGTTTTGGTGAGCTTGAGCTTAGAGAAGCTTCTTTCAGCAGCAGCCACTGTAACAGGAAGAGTCACAGAGATTCTCAGAGCAACCCACATGTTGGGGTAAATTTCTGTCAGCTTCTTCTCATGCAGAAAGGTCAAGAGTTCCATGTTTGTCATAGTCTTGGATGGCAATTGTGGAAAGTTCTGCATTTCCATTGCAAGTTCGTTGGCATCGATGTCTGGCTGCCCGTCATGGGTGAGAGCAGTGCTCAGGGTTTGACAGTGCTGTAGCAGCTCTTCTTTTTGCATGCTGGGGAAGTTGAGGAGCACTCCAAACTTGTCGTTCACCTCTCCAAGGTTCTGAAATCTCTCATCAAGAGAAGAGACGGCTGTATCCACTACCACATTAAAAAACGTGGTTTCCATTTTAATAAGTGCATCTTGCATAGGCTCATCTGGAGACTCATAACCAAAGTGCTTTTTGGTGGTTCTCAACCTCTTTTGTTTGAGCACAGCCTCCACATTCATCTCCTCACACATCTCCTTTGCAGTTGTCTGTGCATCAGAAAATCCAGTGTTTCTGTAGCGGGAGAGGGAATCTCTGGTTTTCTCCAGCAAGTTGACAGCCACATCTAGCTGCATGGAGGGTGACTGCATCAGTTTACTCACATGCTGGATCTTGTTGAGGATGTCATACCATATGGCTGTACAAATGCAGAAGCGGTAGGATCCAACTTCCTCAGCCAAAGACTGGGCTTCAACTCTCACCACAGGGTCTGCAGTCGTGTCCCTCACCTCCAGAAGAGCCTCTCTGACTTGCCCAGTCTGGAACCTTACTGCCTCAATGCTTTTTATCCTGCTTTCCCATCTGGTCTCTGACCATGATTTCAGAGTGGTTTTGACATGTTTCAGGAGGATATCCCATCTATGGGTGGAGGCTGAGAAGAGCTTGAATAACTTGGTTAAATACCCAAAGTAACCAATGGCATCTGATGAGCTTTTAGCAGCATCAGCTACTACCAGATTTAAAGTGTGGGCACCACATGGGACAAAAAAAGCTCTTGAGTTCTGCTGAAGCAACCTTGCCTGAACACCTTTATTTTTTCCCTTCATGTTGGCACCGTTGTCATAAGACTGTCCTCGGCAGTCTTCAAAGGGGATGTTAAGCTCCTCTAGCCTTTTCAGGATCAGAGTTGACAAATGTTCCCCTGTTGACTCCTCTGCCACAAGAAAGCCCAAGAAATGTTCTTTGAGTTGTGGTGTGGCGTCTTCTAGTGACTGTGACACTATCCTGACAATGACAGAGAGCTGTTCCTTATGACTCAGATCAGGGGTGCAATCTAAAATAATGGAGAAATACTTAGATGTTTTGATCTCTTCCACAATGTTTTCCAGTACTTTTGAACTGATGGAGTCTATCAGTTCATTTTGGATTATTTTGCCCAGATAATGTACATGACTGCCAACTCCACTTTCTATTCTACTGACATGCTGCTTCATCACTGGATCAAATTTGGCCATAAGCTCCACCTCTTTCAGAAAGTTGCCATTGTCTGGTTTGTTTAATGTGTCTGTGGACCCCCTTAAAGCCATGTTTCTTTCAGCTAAGGACTGAATTATTGCCACCAATCGAGAGAGAACATCACGCCACCTGTTTCTCTCAGCCTCAGCGAGTGCCATCTCTTGTCTGTCTATTGTCAGCCCTTTCGCAAAACGGACCTCCAACTCTTTCCATGCTGCCATGTGGGTATTGTGCTCCTGGCTATCCTCATGGATCTTAAGCAAGTGGACTGCATTTTTCCAGTCTTTTAACCCTTCCCTATTCAGTTTGTACACTCTCTTCGAAAACATTTTGCAGCAGAAGCAGTGCAAGCTATCCTCCTTTTTGGAGTACATCAGCCAGCTTCTTTTGATCTTTTCTCCGTTGACTAAGACTCTGTTAAAATGGTCATGTTGACACCTTCTGCCGTCCTTTTGTTTTGGAAATGTGAAGCTGTTTTTGATTTGGAATGGTCCTCTGTGAACTAACTCTCTTCTTACCTTATCAGTTAGAGGAGATGGCCAGTCAGCAGGGTCTATTGGTGGTGCCTTTATTCCTGATGATGCATCACTGGGCTCTTCTGAGGTGGAGGGGGCTGGGGGAGTGCTTGATGGTGCTGTACGTTGTGAGGTGGGTTGTGCAGTGCTGGTGGGGGCTGGGGGAGTGCTCGATAGTGCTGTGCGTTGTGAGCTGGGTTGTGCAGAGCTGGAGGGGGAAGGGGGAGTGCTCGATAGTGCTGTGCGTTGTGAGCTGGGTTGTGCAGAGCTGGAGGGGGCAGGGGGAGTGCTCGATAGTGCTGTGCGTTGTGAGCTGGGTTGTGCAGAGCTGGAGGGGGCAGGGGGAGTGCTCGATAGTGCTGTGCGTTGTGAGCTGGGTTGTGCAGAGCTGGAGGGGGCAGGGGGAGTGCTCGATGGTGCTGTGCGTTGTGAGCTGGGCTCTTCTGAGGTGGAGGGGGCAGGGGGAGTGCTTGGTGCTTCTGAGGTGGAGGTGTCTGCAGGTGGCCCAACATTTGCAGGGGTGGGATTCAAATATTTCAGAAGTGCATCTGAAGAGAGAAGAAGAGTGTATGACCATTGGGTGTTAGTCTATTAGTATTTTTTTTTTTACAAGAATAAAGATGAAAAACTTAAAAAGATGCATGTCTGCTATACTGTACATAAGATGGGCATGCATACTCATGGAAATTTTATTAAACATTATTGTCATTACAATGAAATGTAGATTTACATTTACAGTCCAAAAAAAGCAGTAAACTGCAGTGTAATACTAATATAGCATAATGGGAAAGCTTATTTGGCATTAACATTAATGATATGCACTTTAAAACACTGATGTAACTAACTATATAAACTAACTTTAGAGATTATGAACTGTAACACAACAAACCAAAGGCTTACTACAACAATTAATTATAAAGGAGATGAAAAGGAATAGCATTTTGATTACAGGGTAACCAGATGTCAATAAAAATGTAGCCTGCAGTATGACACAGGACTAACACCTGCTGAATAGACCTAATTTCCCTGATGATGACTGGTACTACAGTTTTCTTATTTTTATTAGTTGTTATGTAGCCTACTTTTATTTTATGTAGGCTACTGTTATGCACGCATAGTCTATGTATTTTTCAAGATGAGGCGACCATTCTCTTGCCGCTGTCCAGCTAGCTAGCAAGAAGGTGCAGAGTGACTGAGAGAGCTGATGTGTGTGTGTGAGTGACTAGTGACTAGCTAATGTAACGCTCGGCTCGGCTACAGTAATATTAGCTAGCTAACTTAAGTTATCTGGCACTATCCTCTTCAACCTAGAGTCCCTTTATAGAGAGAGTAGCGACATAGAGGGTCCGGAAAAATCTAGTCACGTGATTGCGTGGAGCCATTTTGAGTCCATCGCGGACAGGATCAGGATCGGACGCATATCGGTCAGCGTTTTAACATTCCCTCGCCTCCCTGAAATTAAAATGAGGCTGAAATAAGCAGCACGTGTACCTGTCTAGTTCATTCCTTCTTTGTCATGGTTCTAAATAGGGATGTTCCTAACGACTAATTTCCCTGACGTTTAAACGGAAGTTTATACTTAGACTAGTCGACTAAAAGTAAGAAAACACTCAGAAAACAGTCAAAATTGAGCACAATTTAATCTATAAAGTTAAACAATGTCCGAAAAAATATTGCGTATATTATAAGAGCCATTTGAAACCGTTAATCACATTCTTCAATAACCAAATCGTATTTTAAATGCCGCTGAAATGTGTGGCACTTTGCGCCTTGCGAACATTGCACATTATCCTACAAAACATGACAACTCACTAAATAAAAGTTAACAAATAACATTTATTGAAAACAATATTCAACGTAACAAAACATTTTTAGGAAACGTGCCTGATTATTACAACGGCATTTTCATTGTTTGAACGCGATCTCGCATAGCAAATACAGTAAAAAATAATAATCGGTCATCAGAAAAACTACCAATAATAGGAACACAAAAAAAATAACAATTAGGCCGACTGATCGACGTGACATTAGATTAGTTTTATTGGGCTATTCAACAACGCGATAGGCCTACTTACTCTTTCCACCTCGCTGCTTTAACTTGCAGGGCAAACAGGCTATTAATGCGTTTTGTTTCTTTCCTTCGTTTTTTTAATCCGGCGTTGTTAACATTAGTAACGGATTCTCGTTTTTTTACAAAGCAACATTTGACCATGAAACATGAAATTTCAGTGCAAATTATGTCAATATGTAATTTAAATGTGTACATTAATAAAATGGTAAGTTTAACCGACTAGCATTTCTGGTGCCCTGTGACTGTTAAATCACAACCAGCTCTGTGATTTTCTTCTTTATCATATGGCTCTTAGTTGTCATAAATCTTCTATTTTGTCATCTTCACATAATGTGTTCATTATCAACAATGCACTAGCGCCATACCGCAGCTCCGCACTGAATGGACTCAAAATGGCGTCAAATCGTTAGTTGTCGCTACTCTCTATAAAGGGACTCTACTTCAACCCAAGCGCCCCCGGTACCGGGACAGGATGCGCCTAAAGTCAGAGAGCACTAGACAATTAATTTAATCACATTAACGTTACTGTACCTCTGCCCCTTTCACGTTGTTCCTCCTCTTCTTTCCTTCTTTTCCTTCCCTGAGCACCGGACAGCTTTGGTCTTTTCGACATAGTGATATAGCATATAATGCGAGGGTCACGCAGATAGCCACACTTTACCATTGCCCTGGAGGGGGGCGGGGTGACGAACTAAGAAATTATTATTTAATAGGCTATGCTATAGAGCTACGCTGGTTGTTGTGGGGTTATTTAATATTTCGAAATAACAGTGTTAACTAGTAGTATTAGTTAAAAAAAATACAAATAAAAAAAAAATTAAAAGCGAAATTTTTTTTTTTTTCTTCCCTTTTTTTTGCGCCCCCTCTGGGTGGTGGCGCCCTTAGCATTTGCCTATACTGCCTATGCCAAAAACCGGCTCTGCCTGTAATCCATACTTTAAGTGAGCTATAACCGACAATTTCAATAGAAACTAGTGACTTCTTCAATACACCCCCGGCCAGCGGTGTCAGTGCTGAGCGCATATGTTTCATTGTCTGAGCAAAGAAGTCTGTGGCGTCCATGTTCATTTTTCACTTGTTTGTATAGAAATGATCACCTATAGCTCGCTAAAAGTTTGGATTACGGCTGCGATTTGTGGAGAGGACAAGTGCCAGAATATGTAAGAATGTTCAGAATTATGGAACTCGATTCCGTTCGGCTGCAAAACGGCTGTTATAGCCCCAGCATTAAATTGTTAAAATGTATGTATGATATCAAACATGAGTGTGTTATAAAGCATCCACCAATGTTTGAATGAAAAACATTAGCTGAATTAGCTGATCAGACCTGTATTAGGACAGACGGGGCGTGGTCGTAATATTCTAATGAGCATGCTTGATTGACATTCTTCTCTCCAAGAAGACACTCGGCATCACACACAACAAAAATACAAAATAGCAGAGAGAATCGGGATTGTACAACCGTATGTACGAACCTACCGACACTGAATTTGAGTGTAGAAATTCCACAACCAGATAACCTGCGTTTTCTGGCTTCACAGGTGGTGAGAGAATGGTGGGTTTCAAGATACTAAGTTTCCATGTAATAATACACCACATTTAACTTTGTTATAACATTTGTTTCTTCCAATAAAGACGTGGGTATTGCTGCTAGTTGACGTTGAGTAGCTCGCATGTTGAATGCCATGGAATTGTTTGGTTGGTTACCCTGGCAACTAATGCTCCGCTTCAGTTCTGTGCGTAAAAAAAAATCAACAGCGCTTTATCCAGCACTGGCGAGCGCAGCGACGAGAAGGCATATGTGACATTATTATCTAATGTTAGTGCTACACTCCCAATGTTAGCCAAGTTACGCGTAACATTACTGAAAGTAGTAGCTAAATCCACAGGGCTAGCTAACACACTGGCCATGTTCGAATAAGGCATTAATGCGGGAGTGCATTCGTTTTGACAAATGCTGGTGGGAGGGACAAGCGACATCAGCCTTGTGATTGGTTTGGGATTAGTGACATCACTATTCACACTTATAGTACGACCCAACTTAAATCCAAAAATGAGGGTAAAAGTATCTAGTATCTCTGGAATTCAGAAAGTAATTATTTCTAATACAAGTATATGCATATTGTATGTCCACAATACCCAAATTAACCTAATTAGAAGGAGATCACGGATATTTGTTCCCTGAGGCTTTAAGTTACAGCGTTCGCTTTTTTACATGGAGCTCTGTCTGAAAGCCAGAGATCCAGATGGAGTAAAGTAGCTACTGTTGTTTGCCGTGAAACCTGTCTGGTTTGCAAACGTTACTCGGGTAAGTTTGGGTTTTTGCTATCAATCTGTCTGTTTGCCGAGCTGTGTCCGAATCTAGTTACTGCATCCTCCTGTGTACTAGATAAGGTAGGCTAACATTACTGCTTACAGTTTACTGCTTACCGTAGCCTATAAGAAAAATATCCTCAATCCTGTTATCAGCGAAAACCTAAACATAATAAGTTTGTAATTTGCAGATTTAAAGTACGCTACATTTAGATAACATTTTGCCGACTTAACAACTTTCTCACAGCTAGCATACTCAATAGAAGCCTATAGAAGGGCTTTGATTCAGACCGATTCGGACACATCTTTTGTTTAGCAGAAACCAAGTTAGCTAACAGTTAGCTATCTAACTATCCGCACGTCCGAACAGTGTATCATTTGCAAACAGTAATGTATCTCTAACAGTAACACACGCCTCTGAAATCCAGTATTATACTCTAGTGGGGGAGTGGTTGGGGGTGGGGTTAGCCAGCTACTTTTCACGCCAATTAAGTTGTGGCTGAGGTGTGAATCTTTGAAAATCTTTGAGAGCTCAGGAAAGTGTTTTAAGGTGTACCAACATTCAATTCTTCAAATATGTGCATATTGCAGTTTATGCGACGTCATTTGAAAGCTCAGGATCTGTACTTTTATAAACTATTATATAAAAAACTGAAAAATGACCCTGTGCTACTTGTGGACCTTTTCACCAGCACCAGTCACATATGTCCACTTGACTGTCCTCTTTAAGATTTCAACCATTTTGACCTAAAACCAAACTCAATTTTAATATTAGGCAACGTGAGTGATGGAAAACCTAGCATAAAGCTAGCCTGCTATTTAACCGGGTGAGAGAGAGACTATAAAGACACGTCTGTTGCCAAGTAATTTAGGGGTTGGGATACTTGTATTGTAGAAATGTCATAATGTTAACATTTCAAAGTCTATGCACCAAAAAGTAATTTGTGAATTTGACCCCAAACATAAGAGGTGTCATAAATGTCAACATAATATTCACACATTTCAATGTTTTGCATGGGTTGTACACTCACGGTAGTGTAACATTGTGAGCTTAGTGAATTTGTTTGATAAGAGGTTTTAGGTTTTAGTTTTTTAGTAATTTCCTGTCGAACATTAAAGAAAGTATTACAAAACCTTCACATTGCAGATTTTTGCCATGAATATTCTGAGTGTGGGTACAGAGAATGAACAGTACATATATCCACACATTAAATAATATTGGTAAAATATTTACAAATTTGCAATGCAAGTAGAAAATTATTTTATTACTTGCCTGATAGCCAAATTGAGGAGAACTGGTTATATCTGATGACATTCAGTATTTTGTGAATTAATAGCTGTATTGTTAAGCAAGGAAAATGATTGAAAACAAGTTGAACTGAAAACAGCAGCTGGCACTGATGTCAGACATGCTACAGCTTATTTGTCTTTCATTCATGATGTGATCATCATTTATATCAGGGGTGGGCAATTCCAGTCCTGGATGGCCAGTGTGTGTGTATGCAGATTTCTGTTGCCACCCGTTACCATGGCTTAATCGGCTAATTAGTCATATACGATTCAACACTGATTCACTTGTAGATTAGACTGCAATAAAATTATCAAATACAGGCATACATGCACGAGAACATTCAGTAACTGCAGTTTATATTTCGTAATGTAGCTAAAATTTTAGATCATGTAAATGATTAGGCTAATAAAATACTTAAGAGCAGAGGCTGGTCTGAAATCCAGAAACAGATATGGCCCTTATATGACCCTATATCTTCTTCTGATCAACAGGAAAATTGGTACATAGCATGTTTGTATTGGTCTAACAAGTTTGAAAAAGAAAAGTTCCTACATCTAAATGAATTAGTACCATAAATAACAAAATATTCAAATTAGGCTATGTCATCGTTATGCTAATCATTCTCAGGTTAAGCAGCTTTGACCTGCTTAGAATACTTAGCTGGTATTAATTATAATTCAAGTTCAAAGTGCTTTATTAGCATGACAGAATATTCGGTCGTATTGCTAAAGCATGTCAAGAAGCATGGAACATAACATCAGATAACAAACCAAGAGTAATAACAGAACATTGTGATTGTATGTATAAACATGTGCATACACATATACTGTATCTCAACAAAAAACGTAACGTAAAAACATCGCATAGCCTACAAAGCAAGGTCTGTAAGTCCTTAATTTCTACTCGCAAAAGCTAGGCCTGCCTTTAAAAGTATTGATATCAAAATGTGGCCGGGTTACATCTAACAATATTGCCTATTGTAGCTCACACTAATTAAACTAACTCTATTCCAAAGCAATGCAAAAGCAAAGCGGCCCTGTGTTTTTTTCATCTTACCATCTGAAGAGAATGTCAAAAAACAAAAATTGACTCATGGAACAACATTTCAATTCATGTTTTAAACAGTGACAAATTATTACACTCCAGAAAGGATAGGTTTACTTTAGAAAATGTTTTAAATTCTTCACTGCTGCTGCTAGAAATTTCTGTACAATTCAGACAATTATACCAAGAAACATAATTTACAATGCAGAAAGTAGGGAAGCATAAATAAATACACATAAAAATGAAAAATATTTGGCCGCCGCGGTAGTACAACGGTAAGAGCGCTGACTTTCAGTCAGCGCAGTTGTACTCCGAGGATCGGGGTTCGCGCCCCGGTCCTGCCATATCCGAGCGTGGCCGGTGCCCTGTGGAAGCGGCAATTGGCAGCCGCTTCCGGGTGGGGGGAGGGGCTCGGAGAGAATCGCTGCGCACGGGACCCAGGGCGTGTCACGGTCAGGAGCTCGAGGAGCTGCGTCCTGTAGAGTCTACAGGACTGTAGAGGACGTGGCGCCCGCCTTCCAACTACTAATATACCGATTGACGGGGTTGTGTAGCAGTGGTTCTCTAGCGGTTGCTACACGGGGGGGAATTGAATTAGAATAGGGGTTCAATTGGCTACCAAATTGGGAGAAAAAGGGAAAAAATCAGAAACAAATAGTAAATCAGGCCCTAAGTTTTCGTACTGTATATAGCCTATCCTCCTTATAAGCCACTCATTCACGGTAACACCTGTGGTAATCAGCTTCATATCATGTCCACATTTTTATTTTTATTTTCTTATTTCATTGAAATCCTTTTTTTATCAATAATTCTTAAAATACAAATGTATAAAAAGATGACGTTATCTGTAGCTGCATGCCTATAGGTCTTATTGATAGACATTGGTATCGTATCACAGATGATGCCTCCCTGCTTATGTTATTCTTGACCCTACTCCTCAAGCTCTAGTAGAGCTGCGTTCTCAGGTGTCTCCCCTCAGCGCTCACATGCCCCTGCAGTGAGTAACCTAATCTCCTGGTACAGGCTTCATTTTCACACCACTGCTGACTGTATCCAGATCTATTTTAGCACCAAAATCTCTCCACTCACGCCAGTGTCACAGATATTCTCGTAATGTACCTAGGGGATGCATGCAGCTGGGATATGATCGAGCTTTTCACTTCTAAGGGCAGTACGTTATCAACTGTCAGGAACCCTGCTTGCCTTTTCACTTTCATATTGCGCGTCTCTTGCTGACTTCATTACCTCACTCTAGGGCTGGGCGATACATCGAATATTATTCGAATAGTCAATATCATTTTGTAGGGGATACAAAATTAAGCAACATCGAGTATATCACGCTTTGCTTATACTGCGTTTTTTATGCGGCCAAATTAGTATTTGCGAGTTGGCAGCGCAACCATGCAGCACATTGCAGACGTAACTGTTTGGGATGCTATTGGGAGCAGTCAACTAGCCATAGAGAGATACAGCCACAGGATAAAAACGAACTCCCCCTAAAAATAACTAACACTTAGTGATATGGAGGTTTGGTTTCAAGCTTCAATAGATGAGACGCAGAACAAAGCACCGTCTTTTGTAAACTGCTCGAATTATATACTTACCAAAGCTAGCAGCACAACTAATCTGTTTCATCGTCTTGAACAGCATTACATATGAGGAATTGCATGACATTGCGCAAGGCTGTTGCTTCTCCTGTCAGCGTCTCCACTGTTCCCGTCCTTGTACAAGCGAAGCCATTGGATTCCTTTTTTTAAATAGTGGGACGTGGAGAACAATAACTGTTGCTTGCATTTATGTATTTAGCCAAATTAATTGTTCTTATCAGTACTATTATGAAAGCTTAATTCAAGCGGCTGCTTAAGACAATCGATCCCAGATATAATTTACCAAGTTGGAAATAATTTTTTGAGGAAGCGCTCCCAAAGCTATACCTTCAGGTTTGAGAACAGCTTTAAGATAGATTATCCAAAGTCACGCAGTTTTATTTATTATTATTATTTTTTTAGATTTGGAAACTAAACTACATTCCATTGTATTTATCTATAAACGTCCCCATTATTTTTCATCTTTAATTACGTTTAAATCACATTTAAATCCAGTAACTACGGTACCAGAGTTGTGTACTACGAAGCGAGATTAAGGGGATAGCGAGCTAAATTAAGCTTCAACCCTGGGTTTTCTGTATCATGAAGCCAACTCACCTTTAATCAGGGTATATTGCCACGGCAACTTATTCTGCACGGCTAACCTGCTTCGGGGCAGGTTATGTTCAGGATAACAGATTGAAAAATATAAAAGCGCTGCCCTTTGGTCAATCAACTCCTTGGATTTGGAAAAAGGCATCTCCATTCCAATGGATTCAGTGGAGATATGTGCGGATACTGAGGGAATCCCTTCGCAGGGTGAGCTTAGTGAGTTCCGCAAAAGATTTGTTCCGGAAAATGCTTGAGATACTTTTTTATGAATGTGATGCGATTGCTTCAGCAATATTTTAAACATGCTGTATCAAGTTTAAAGTTTAGAGCTCTAGAATGTAGTAGTACAGTTGTCACATTAGAAATAAACTATGACAATGTACTAAGAGTATAGATGTATTTGTTACGAGTGGTAAGGTGAATAAGGGATTAACTAGCCTAATGAATTGAACCTACATGATGAGCATTTTTTATTTTTTGCAAAAGCTCCTTCCTGACTTTGTTGGAGGCAACGGTGTTGCTTATTGCTCATATGATGTTCTTATCCATCCATTCTGTCCGTATCAGTCTTTTTTCCCCACAGGAGAGAAATACGTTGCTGTAGTACAGCCCCTGCTGCAACGCTATAGGCTCGTTGTTGTAGACACCGCCCCTTTTATGGGAACACGCACGTACCTTGATTAATAAAGCCTGTGTTCACTTAGCAAGTTGAGAACCACCAGAACCACCACAAGTTTGTAGTACCGGTTAAGCCAGATTGCGGTGTTTAGGCTTTCTGAAGCCAGCTAACGCAAAGAAACCCTGGCTATGTTAAACTTCCTTCATAGTATACCCCCCTGGCCTCAGGACTTCTTAGCCTTAAATACAACACATATAAATAATGAGAATTAATTGCAAAAATGGGAATGAATTGCAAAAAAATTTTTTTACTAGAATCTCTTATTCCTTTACCAAATTGTAAAGTTCTATACATGGATTTGTTTAGTGTTGTTTAATGCTGTTTGAATGCTGAATGTTAACGTGGCTGAATTGTACTTAAAAGTTTTCTACATGTTTTTATTTTGTTCGCAGGTCTCTCTTGTAAAATAGATCTTGATCTCAATGAGATTACCTGTAAAAAATAAAGGATATAAATAAATAAATAGATGACAAAGACAGGAATTCCCATCAACTATTTTAATATGCATGACCGGTTATGGGAAGAAATCCCTCATCAAGAAATAATTATTTCTAACAAAACCACGTGTGCCACAATTATTGGCACCCCTGCATTTAATACTTTGTACAACCTCCCTTTGCCAATAAAACAGAACTGAGTCTTCTCCCATAATATCTAGTAAGGTTGGAGAAACCGAGCAAGGAATCTGAGACCATTCCTCTTTACAGAATCTGCAACAGATCTGCACATCTGTTGTTGCTAACGTTGGGGAGGGGCTACGCTAGCGGATGCGGGTATCTGGGGCTTGTGAGAGCTAGCTAACTGCAGTTTCTTTGGTCGACATAAGAGATTCCAGTTCGATTGCTTCTGTGATTTAATCACCGTTATCCTGGTTAACGTCAGCTCTTCTTTTAGGCAAATGATTCTAATAAATCTAGCTGTTTTCGTTTCATTTTCTTTTCAGTTCGGCTGCGACTAACAGGTTTTTGTGTTGAAAAAAATAATTTTTTTATATGCAGTTAATATACAATCAACCAGGTGTCAAAATACAAAACGGATAGCTGTGATCGCCATTCGCAGGCATCATCTAATTTTAAAAAGTTAGACTGTAGCCTAGGACACGGATCTGGGATCAGTTTTCGATTACACTTACAGAATTAATTTCACATAAAACTGACCTAAGATCAGGACTAGCCTCACCTCACTCCAGTGGTATGTCCAGAATATTTTGACTGGGGTGGCCAAGGTGGGACACATGCTCACTTTGGGGTGGCCATGGCATTTGGAGTGCTTACGACACATCACCCCCCTACCAAGTTGAAGTTGTGAATGACATTGACCCCACGCAGCCCTGGACTCAATATAATTGCCATCATCAACAAATTCACTGGAATAGCACCAATTTGGTCTGTTTAACTAAATATAGACCTACAGTTGAAGGATGCAGTTAGTCTATTTCAAAAAGGCTATTACCAACTGGCAACAATGTCTAGGTGATGTTAGGCCATTTCCCTATATGGAAAACATCTATATCAGTTAGATTAGGGTTGCTAAAGAAATGACATTAAATTACATTAGTTATTTGGCAGACGCTTTTATCCAATGCGACGTACAATAAGTGCATATTGAAGGTCATTGACACAACTACAAAGCAAATCCGAAAAAGCACAACTTTCTCACAACGTAGGAGCTATCCCTAGTAATGAACATAGAATACTATTCTTAACTATAAAATAGCAAGACACAAATAGAAGCAAGTTTCAGTAGAGTGCCCGGTTCTGAAGCCGGACTGATGAGGGTCGAGCAGGTTGTTCTGGTGGAGTTGGTTAAGGGCAGCTCGTTCAAGAGCTTTGGACAGGAAGGGCAGGAGAGACACAGGATGATAGTTTCTGACATCAGAGGGGTCCAAGCTAGACTTCTTAAGAGTGGGGTAACACGGGCAGTTTTGAAAACAGCAGGAACATAGCAAGAGGTTAAGGAGGTGTTAATAATGGAGGACAGATATGGAAGGAGCTTACCGGATATAGACTGGAGGACTGCCGAATGAATGGGGTCCAGTGGGCAGGTGGTTGCACGCTGGTGTGTTACAAGTTAGAGTACATCTGTGTCCTCCAGGGTCTTAAAGGACGGAAGTGTAGCAGCGGGTTCATGGTTATTATTACATATGTGGTTTCGGGTTTGGGGTCGGGTCGCGGGTTGGGTTGCGGAAGTAATGGGTTATATGTGCGGGTTGCGGGGAGGGTACGGCATTGCACGTTGCCGTGGCGGGGCGGGTGCGGGTCTCGAAAAACGGACGTCGTGTCTTGTAAGCCAACCAGAGACCGTGAATACGTTTCACGCTATATAATAATAACACAGGCATTTCACTGTCCATCATACATATAAAAAATATGCCAAGCATGTACCACGTCACCTCTTCAGTCTTTGGTCTTCCATGATCTGTGCATCCAGGACCGATAAAGCCTTGTGCACACTAGTGCGATGTGTTCCGGCGGAAGTCCATTCCGTTGAGGTCCGCCACCATTCGGCAATGCGTTGACATTTTTCAACTTTTGCATCTTTTTGCCGTGTGTCAAATAACCGGAAGTTGTTGGCTTTAGCACATGGGTGTGTAATTAAATAATAGCTAGCTAGCTAACATTACCTATAACATCAATTTTGACCAACAATGTGTCACATTTATGTATATAACGTTAGCTAGCTAGCTAAAGTTACATGTGTGGCTGGCTGTCCTCCATTGTTGAGTGTGTACGAGGGTAAGCGGAGCAAGAGGTCCAACTTCGGGTCTGGAACGTCCGCACTTGGAACTTATTATTAGACAGACGACAGTCGCTCATTGAATGACTGGCAGTCAATGGAGTTTTTTACAAAACAGTTAGCTAAACGGGTCATTATCAGACAGACGAAATCAAAAGTCTCCCTTTTCTTTTTAGATTATATATGTATTGGTCAGGACGCAGTACTACTACTTTAAATCTGGCTAGCGCCGGTCAGATGTGCGCCACTCTAAGCATACATTATGTAACTTTAGTTGCTAATCTAACTGAAAACACTACTGCGCATGTTTGATCACTTCCTCTTGTGTGGACAAAAAAATCCAATGGGGAAAAGCGCCGGTTGCGTCTCTTGTCATATATCTAAAATCTTTGGTGTATGCGCCCTGCTACGCTATTTTGTCTGGCACGGCCAGCCCAGTTGGCTGCGTCACATGACATACACATCACTCACTAGTGTGCACAAGGTGTAAGGCAGCACACAGTTTTGAACAATGTTGAAACTAGCGCGGAAGATGGTCTTGCCTCATTAAGTTGATGAAAATGGCCATTGGCCTATTATAACTTCGCATCTGGTGTGGCCAATCAGTTTTCAGGGCTACCCCCTGGACACGCCGCTGCCTCACTCCTTTTGACACTTTGGTAGCGACATACTTGCATATTTGTTGTAGGGCAGACCATAGCGCTTGATATTTTTCTTTAACAACTTGACGTGCACGTAAAAATAAGTCGAGTCGGCTCATAAGGAGAATTCATTCTGACAGAAAATTCCGATTTTGGCATGGGACCCCCCAAGTACAAATGTTTCTCTTATGTCTTATGGGGGGGTTACGTACCCCCCCCGTCAATTCAAACACTGGTTAAAACTGAATGCAATGTGTCACAGAACACTACATTGAGATTAAGTGCAACGAATAAGTAAAAAGATGGGACGGACACGTGTCTTTATAACGTGCATGTTTTATTAGGCTATATTAAAACCGTAAATACAAGCACACCATACGGCACATTGTTAAATATAGGATTATGTGACATGGAGCATTTTAAAATCCTGAACAAATGCTATTAGCTAAATACCTAAATCCCAAAACATGCCAACAGCACATTAGAAATGATAACGATAATTATCTTCTGTATTTAAAAGTTGAATAAAGACCAAAATACCAAAAGCGGAAAACGCTTTTGAAGTGATGGCTAACAAGAATTATGGCCAATGAGAATTATGGTCCATAGGCATTAATTATGGTCCTATCACCTGCATCCGTGGTGATAGGCACGAATGCAGACGATTTGATTGCATGTAATTGGCCAAGAAGGCAGGACGCCGCAGATTGGAGAGGATAAGACAGTTTATTAGTCGAGGGATATAGGCCTAATATCATTTATTTGTTTTATGTGTTAAAAATAAGGTAAGATAAGTCTAATTTGTTTTTCAGTGGTTACAAATGGTATTTTTTGTGTATATCTGGATAATGGAAGCTTACCTAAACTAATCCCTGTCACCAGACACTCAATCAAGGACAGTGTTAATTGAACCTTGAATTTATTTAGTTTTTTGTAGCATTAGTTGTTTATATCTGATGCCATTTTTGATTGCAGGCGGGGCCTCACTTGACCTCAACTCTGTGGAGCCCAAGCCCAGGAGGTGGATCCTAGACATGACTTGGCTGAACTTGGTACAGCTTTCCAGTCTGTATCCATTCACCCAGCTTCTGGGACAGGTGGCCCGAAATGATCGCAGTTGGAAGGCCTGGTTTGACGAAGAGGCCCCTGAGGAGGCCTCGATCCCTGACGGGTATGACAGCCTGCTGGACACCTTCCGCAAGCTACTGCTGATCCGCAGCTGGTGTCCTGACCGCACAATTGCTCAGGTGAGATGCTTCTTAGTCCACCATGTTGTTCCATGAGTAATTGTATCATTGTTCAGGTAAGCAGCATGTGTTCCTGCCACTCTGTATGAATATGGAAAGCATCAGAAGCAGGACTGATCTAATTCTACTGAATTATAATTGAGAATTACAGCTCAATATTAATTCAAGGAACTCAAAAAATTGTAACTAATATAACAGGGTTATAAATTTATAGTGTAATTGTAATTTATAATTTATATGTATTATAGTAATGGTGACCTACAAAATTATTTAACAAAAACGGGAACTATAAAATGGCAAGTATCTTTCAAAATTGCTTGTCTTAATTCATAAATGTATAAGGAAATCCACAAATAAAATTTAAATTATTGCTTTAGCAAAACAAAATATTGTTATTAGTTTGCATGTGGAACATGCAAAGTACTGTTCTTCATCAGGATCTTTCTTCTTATTATTATTCTCTTTCTTCCCATTTTTGTAAACGCTTCTTGTCCTACAGTTTTTATACTACCCATACAAAATGCATACCATATTATTCAAATACATGTGCAGTATGTTGCTATTCAAAATCTTAATGATACTAATTATAGTTTATTCATTATTAGCTTGTCAGGAAAGCGAGGATTAAGTAACAATTCTTATAATTCTGAATCCAGCAGTTGCAGAATTCAGAATTCATGCATATAAAATTTCATTTCACATTGTACACACGGCAAACACTTGGAAACCATGCTTTCTAGCTCAGATGAAGTCATGGATGTCAATCTCCTCATCTGAATCCAGAGGATGGCGACACAATTCAGCAGCCGCACACAACTCAAGCATGGAAAATCCTTTTGTCGCTTCGCCATTGTACAAAAAAGATTTCTCACCAGTGGTCACTACGCGATGTGTAGGTCCCTTATTGATAATGTTGTTCTGATTATACGCTTGTGACACGCACTGCTCTGACCATCGCTCACAACTGTCCAATGACTTATCTTGTATCTCTTTGGAAAGCTTTTGGATAATGAGGCTGTCAATCCATTACAATTAGTTTCATGATATTACAACTGTCAATAATGAACTGTCAATTTGAATTGCGTAATGTTATGCAGACTTTTTTAGTTTTTTAATTCGCTCATGTTGAAACTTACACCACATAGGCTGTAGACTGGTTTCTCAGCAATGTCACAGTTGAGGTGCATGCGCAACGCTGCGTCACAATATTCAATATTGCAAAAGAAATCAACATCAACTTGTAATTTCAGAAGCTGAAATGGATGATGAAGGACACTTGTTTGACAAGTTGTTTGACATTACAAAGTATAACAAACCTCGCAGCACTAATGTTAGTTTGGTGAGCTGAGGTGGGTCTAATAGTCACTTTTTTTTGGCATACCCTGTGTTTTTAAACCGGTCTGTCTGTGTAGCGCGTTAGCCCACAAACGTTAACAGAAGCTACACTAGGCTATATCAATTTCAAACATTTTTCAACAAAATTTTAAAAAATTTGTTAGTGTGGTATATCCTGTCCAACTTATTGAGATGGACTACGTTAACATTAAAAATGTACTTGCCGCAGATCAAACATTTACAGTTTATGGCGGTTAGCTTGCACTCATTTATAATGTAAATACAGCTGGATATGCTTGCTTGCAACAAAAAAAGTTACAGGAAAGTTGTAATAAAAATAACACTAGCTATTATTTGTGTAGCTTTGCCAAGATGAAAGTGAAATAAAAGAACCAGAAACTAAATTTTAATTAAACTGTTGCATTGTGATAGCCTGCCAAGGTGATACACTTTTTGCCCCAGTGTTGTGCGCGCATTCTTTTTTACAAACAAGAAATGGGTCTTTTGACAGAAAAGGCTGAAAATAACTACAGAATCTTAGGAAGGACAAGTCTGGCTTTAATAATGTAGGTAAGGTTATGACTTTATTTCATATTTTATGAGAGTCTTTCATAGCAGGAGGAAATTATGTGATCAGAGCAGAAATTCACTCTAATAAGTGAACAGGCAAAATAACAGTTTCATTGACCTATATTCAGGACCTTGTGTGTTTTTTATTGTCACTGTGATAGCATACGGCTTTTTTGGTGGTGAAAGAAGAACTGTAACCAACTGTAACAACAAGATGACTGATTTTCAAACAGGATCCACATCACTGATTATACATGTTTTATTTTATGTTCATCGTGATCATCATCATTCGCTAGCCTCTTGCTAGGAACCCTCTTTCCATTAAAATGCATGGCTTCCGTTCATACAGTTGGATTGATTGATTCACACTGCAGAAGCTCCAACCCCTAGCAAGCCAGTTTGCGACTCCTATAGGAAATTAATGACTTCCGGTCGATCATTGTCGTATGTCGGAGTGTGTGTGAAGGTGGCTTCAATCAAGAATTGCGGGGCCCTGTCGAGGAAGGCAGGGCCCTACGTGCAGTGTGTAGCTTGTGTATAGGGCAGGCAGGTACTGGGGCTGAGCTCTGAACATGTTTCTCGCACCAGAGGTCAGTATAACAAACCTGGGATTTACCACAGCCATATTTATCCTTTTAATTCCCTCATCTCGCAGCATGTCCCCTTCAATTGACCAGTGTGAAATATTGGGCTTTAATTTATGCCTGCCCTTTAATAGGTGCATTGTCAGTACCAAACTGGCTGATTGGCTGTTACAGTACTGCTTGTGATTGCCTGTGCATGTCATACCTGTTGTAACTAATTGTATCTGTGCATTACTCTGCCAGCATGTTTTGGTAATTGTCCCACCACTCGGGCTGGCCAGACATTGCCTAACCACATTTCAGTAGCCTGTCAGTATATTTTAATGGCCACCTGCATCACATCAGTGAAAGCAGATGTGATTTATAAAGACAATTGGGTGGCAGTAATCAGATATGTGGCTGTTAACAAACAATTATAAGTAATTATAGCAAGTTGGAATTCCAACCCTGAAATACAAGCCACTGCTTTTATTTAAAAGTTTCACAGTATATAAAACTTTCACAGTGATTGAATACCATTTTACTCCATTGTTTTATGGTTTCCATCACATTGTAAACGAAGAAATGGTGGTGCTTTGTGTTGCAGGCCCGACACTACATTGCTGAGTCACTGGGGCGCAGATATGCCGAGGGTGTCATCCTGGATATGGAGGTCATGTGGGCAGAGAGTGACAAAAGGACCCCCTTGGTCTGTTTCCTGTCCATGGGCTCTGACCCCACAGAGAACATAGAGAGGCTGGCCAAAACAAAGGTGTGCTAAGAGCTTCCATTTACATACAATGTGTTGATTAATCTGTTTGAGGCTCTTACGCAGAGTAAGCAGTTCAACATAAACATTTTATATTAAGACACAATCACAAATGAATGATTACGTAGGTAACCTCGGTTCTATGAATAAGGTCAACACGCCACGGTATGGGTCATCCTCCCCGATAGGGTGAGCTACGAGGAGACTGAATAGCAAATTAACCACCACTATGGGGCGCAATAAATATTGCCCGCTCATTCTCTTTTGCCGACTGAAGGGTATGGAATTCCCCGGATGACCACACTGCATGGCGTGTTGACCTTATTCTATTTCATTACAGTCAACACGCCACAGTATGGGTCAACAGTATAACAAATAAGATCATGTGGGGGATGTGGTGGGGGTGAAACACCACACAACACAACCATGTGGTTCCAAAATATAATTCACTTTATTACATATGCTTGTTCTTTGGGAGAAGACACTGCCAAAGTGTCCCCTGTTGACATACCAGTTATTTTACCGTACTAACAGTGTTATGCTATAAACGCATTGAATTTCACTCTAGCAGTTAGGGCTAAGTGGTATAAGGTAACAGATTTTTTTGTCGGTATACCAGATTTAATTAATCAATGTAATTAATTAATTGAGTTAAGAGATACGTTTTTATCGCTATAAGTAAAATAAGACGTAAAATAAGTTTGTCATTATTCTCATTATAGACGGGTGTAAGAAAGAATACAGTACCCCTAGGACCACAGTGCAGTACAATAACAGCCATAGACTATTAAAAACAGAAAGAAATTCAAGAATTAACATTATAAAAAAGACAATGAGCAATAAATGCAAAGTATCATTTTTTCCTGCTTGGGGGATTTATTTCAAAGTCAAATTGGACTGCATATGTTCCACGAAAATGGTTGATTGGCTTTTGAATAGGTTATGATCATGCACGCATTAGGGAAAGGCGGAAAGCCCGAAATTAGTAACTCGCCGTATGCTGTGGTGCGATTTGCACCATCGCAGTCTACTCTTATCCCAAAATTGCATTCTGCTCCAGTAAAATTGAATGGGGCTGCTCCCTCTTGACGGACACCCCTCCAACAACAGATTCCCTCCCACTTCGGCTCAGACGCGTGAAAATCCGCAATGAAATTGGAACCTCACCAGTGCCCCAAATGAGCAGTTTCACTGCTCGATCTGGACGAGTTTATTAAGAAATGATTGTCCTTTTTGTCATCTAGATTTCATTGTGAGTCAAAAGTAACATCAAATATGGATGACAATGTGCCTATCCCTCCCCCCTCAGAGCACACCATGCAGGGCCATCTCCATGGGGCAGGGCCAGGAGGTGCATGCCCGACGGCTGCTGTCTCAGGGCATGGCTGACGGAGGCTGGCTGCTACTGCAGAACTGTCATCTGGGGCTGGACTTCCTGGACGAGCTGCTAGACACCATCACAGTGTCCGAGAGCATGCACGAAGGATTCAGAGTGTGGATCACCACTGAAGTGCACCCAAAATTTCCTATCAACCTGCTGCAGTCCTCTATCAAATTCACCAATGAGCCGCCTCAAGGTAGGCCCCCGCAGTTAGGCTGTGGACCAGAAATCTCAGACGCATTGCCAATAATAAAAGATTTTGGAAATATAGAATCCATAGACTACAGACAGTGTTTTGAACAGGGTCCAGTCACATGGACTAATGACAATGACATTACAATGTGTAACAGTATAACAATGGCTGGGTGTTTGTCATGGAAGTCACGGGTCTTTCCGTGATTTCAGAAATTATTTTGGCAGTTCCCAGTTTTTTGCCATTTCCGCAAATTTTAGTGCCTTCAGGGATTTTTCAGCAGTTTTGGATGGTAGCTGTCAACGTTAATGCAGCCTAAAGTGTGATCTGCATAGGCCTAAGCATTTTCACCACATTGCCAACAAAGTGCAACAATGTTACAGATTCTGAAATGTTCTGGGATCAAGATTCCCGTCCTTGTCAGTTGTTGCAATTTTATGTGATGACCCAAGTCAACAGTGTTAATGCCGTTACGGACTCAAACCTCACAATTTACAATAAACTTAAAGAAATAAAACAAAATGAATTTTTTTTTTAATAGACACAAGTGCTACTTGTAAAACCCGGAAGTGAGTTAGCATTTTTGAACCATGGGTTCCCTTGCCGATTTCCAATGGGTTTTTAACATGGGGTTTTCGGATTCGTGCCGAATATAAGGTCTGTGGTTAATATGAGCCAAAGAGAGTTTTCAAGTTTTGTTCTACGACATAAATTACACATATTAATATATTAGCCAACCAATCAACCTCCCCGTCAGAAACACGCTCAAACAAACGGGAGAGTAGGGTGATTGTGGACGGGAGGGGGTGGAATAGCTAAATTAATATCTAAATTGATAAGCTAGCTAATGTCTTCGAACAAGTAGCGCCCAGATTCTTTTTTAAAGCAACACAAAAAAAAACAGCAACCTGCGACATAACAAAAGACCAGCCTAAATTGTGTATGTAGGCCTATATAAGCAGGCAGCTCTGGATTTTGCTTTGCTCCAGGAGGTAGCAAATAGGCTACAAAGCGCTGGGGCCTAGTTGAACGCGGGAGGACGGCACTCACGGCAGGCTTGAAAAACTGTTCAGTGTTCAGAACTTAAGTGGTGATGAGTGACGATTACAGAATGCGACCGATTGCTGTAGTAATGTAGTTAATTTTAGCATAACGTTATATTTAATTTATATTAATTGCGTGTGTGGTTCAAAAATCGCAGAGTGCATTTATTTGTGGAAATTATCTTTATTAACAAAACGTGAAAACTCTCTTCGGCTTATATTAACCACAGATCTTATATTCGGCACCAATCCGAAAACCCCATTGGAAATCGGCGAGGTAACCCATGCCTGAAATAAACCTCCAAATTGACCTACAAAAATACGTCATGACTGTAGCACACTATTATGTGGCTATTTATTGGCCGGTCCGATCGATGGCTTAGGTAGCCAGCTAGCAAGCGACATATAATTCAGTCAGTAGCTACATTGCATTGCATCATGCCACAAGCATAATATCCAGCCAAACCAACATAATTCGCAGGCTACTTTCATACCGACACCGCGGCCCACAGTAGCTACCATTTCCACGTCACATGATTGGAACATCAGCTGGTTTGAGGTCCAGTTTTGCCGCACTGGTACAACTAACCTAAAATTGATCACAAATTTTTTTTATTATAGTATATATATATATACAGTTGAACCTCGATCCAACGGACTAATAGGGGGGATCAGTTGTCCGTTAAAGCCGTTTGTCCGTTGCAGCGACGAAATCACTATAACAAGAGATATGTAGCGCACAACAACCAGGCAAACCGATGCTTGTACGCTTGTAAACAACACGTGCGCGCCGCCAAGCGGACACGTACTCAAGTAACGGTCTCGGTTCGCGGACACTTACTCAAGTAGCGGTCTCGGTTCGCTTCACCCGGGAGTTTTAAACGTTCGGACCAGATATTCACTCGCGGATTGTGTCCGTTGGATCCGGAATCCGTTGCATCGGTGTCCGTTGGATCGAGGTTCATCTGTATATACAAACCCCAATTCCAAAAAAGTTGAGACTGTATGTAAAATGTACATAAATGCAGAAAGCAGTGATTTGTAAATGGTCTTTTGCATATATTTAATTGAAAACAGTACAAAGAAAATATATTTAATGTTTTCAACTTTATTGATTTTTGTTAATATACGCTAATTTCAAATTTTATGACTGCAAAATGTTCCAATTGTGTGCCTGCAAAATGTCCCTCTGCATTTGAATGGGTCTCTATGGGAATTGGAGGGTGGGACTAGATTACGCTGTAAATTACATGGGAATAGTAGTGTGGAACCCATGATCGGCTAAATGACTGTAAGTCATCAAGGGTCTGAGGTATCAAACGAGCCTCAAACCATCACTGCTGCCCGATATGCAGTAGATATGGATGGATCACTTTAAAGGTTCTTTCTCCAGACTCGTTTTTCTATTGAAGGAGAAACAACACTGAAAGTGATCCATCCATATCTACTGCATATCTGGCACAGAGTGATGGTTTGAGGCTCGTTTAATACCTCAGACCCTTGAGGTTTTTTTTTTTGTGCTATTTCCCATTAAGGACTTCTATGGCTGAACAAACCCAAGCAATACATCATGATTAAAAAAAATTTGTTGATCCTGTATTTAAATGAATTATTATTAATTATATCATTATTGTTAATAATATATATAAAAAATTATTCTAACGAATATGTATTTTACATGAAAAAATTTGAATAAAATTTATTGGTCAATGTGACAGCCCTAATATATAGGTATATATACAGTGCCCTCCACTATTATTGGCACCCCTGGTAAAGATGAGTAAAAAGGGTTATAAAGAATTCACCATTTGGTGAATTAGCTTAATGTCACACTGAAAAAATGAGAAAAACTTCAATTGAAGTCAATTTATTATGAGAAAAAAAATCCCTCATCAAGAAATAATATTTTTTAACAAAACCACATGTGCCACAATTATTGGCACCCCTGCATTTATATATAGAATAAAGCAATATTTTTAAATATTTGGTTGCATATCCTCTGCATGCCATGACTGATGTCTGTGACCCAACAACATCAAAAGACTCTTGATATTGCTTCATTCTCTGGCAGAAACTCACGTCTTCTCCGGCTTCTCTCGGAAAAGATCAACAAAAACGGAATGGCCATGTTTGTTGACATCGGAGATCATGTTTACACCTGCGTTCAGAGCAAATAACACGCTATTACAAATCTATCAATGCGTTTTACTCATATTTGTTCCTATGGCAACTGTCTGCTGATTTTTTTTAAACTTCAAGCACTTATCACTGTTGCTAGAGTTGTGCATATTATTACCTTTTCCCACGGCTGCGCATGAGATTATTAATCAATTTAATAAATAAATAATAATTTTTTGCAAAAAAACTATTCAGATTTTCTTTTTAGTTTTCTGTGAATTTTAGCAACTTTGCCATGACTGCACTGTGACTTTAGCCAATATGTTTTGTGGCAAATACCCAGCCTTAAGTCTTAACCAATAGCAAAAACTGTACAGTACTGCACATTCAGTAAAATGTATCAGTTCAAGTTAAGGACATCCCAAAGTTCGAGGTAAATTGTCCCAAAGATTTGTTGGCTATAGTGTATTATATAAGCCCTATTATATGACAAACATGCTAAATATTTATGTATACCCTAAAACATGGATATTCATATCTGGACCTCGAATCCAAAGCTGGTCCTGGTTTTCTTTCTCCCAGGTAATTGACTGAACAATTAGTGCTACTCAGGGTGGAAAACCAGCAGTTCTCGGCCCTCGAGGACCGTGATTTGAATAATGGGGCCCTAAAATTTTGTCCGAAAAATGTCCTATGTTGTGGCATAATAAATAAAAACTGTCAAAAGTTTAAATTTAAAGCTTAAGTAAGCTGAAAGAACTCTTTGTGATAGATCTGCTTTCGAGGTTGAGCTAATGTTCACCACAAGGAGAAGAAACATAAATGTCTGCCATCAATACAAATTGTATTATTTATTTGTTGACCCCAACTCCTCTTCCATTACCATGTGCTGAAAAATGTATATATTGTGAACCGTTACCAGAATTTTTAATGTTATCTGTGTTTATGTGCCTTTTGCCGGGCAAAGAATAACAAGTTTGAAGGCACCTTATTATTATTATTATGGGGATGGAACCATGACAACCTAATCATCTAAAGTTTAAGGTGTCAATTTACAATGACATCAAAAACACTGCTGATAGAAATTACACCTTATTTTCTCAAAGATCTAAGTCTCTAAGCACAACACTGGTTATTCACCAATATCCATCCTAATGTGCTGAAAGTTAAATGTATTCTCATGTTACAAAATAAAGTAATGCTGTAATTCAGCTGTCTTCATACACTTTCCAAAGCAATGCTACCCAGCCTTTCCTACGTTCATGTAAACACAAGGAAAAGTTACACATGTTGCAAATTTTCAGTTTGATATCAGTTACACAAAGTTGTACACATGCATGAAAACATGGTGGGGACTGCTTTGAAATAGTGCTTGTTTAGCTTCAAAGAAGCATACTGGTGAAAGCTTAGTTAACTTAATTTTTATATCTATTACTTGGTACACATATTTTATAAACTGTGTTTTTACTTTTGTACTGTATATGCAAATAGCATGGCTTTTTTTTAAATTGAAAACTCTTCTGCTTCTTTGAGATAAAATTTTCTCAGTTGTATTATTCTCTGTGGGTTTTTGTCCACGTTCAAGGTGTGAAAGCCGGGCTGAAGCGGACGTACAGCAGCGTGACCCAGGAGCAGCTGGATATCAGCAACCTGCCACAGTGGAAACCCCTGCTGTTTGCTGTGGCCTTTCTCCACACCACCGTACAGGTCTGACTAATGTCGCATTTCCATAGCCGGTGTATACGACCCGACCCATGCCCAATTGAACAGACCCAGTCATATCTGTGATCTCCGCACAGTTTGGTTTTAATTTCCATAGAACAGTAACAATCCGTGCAAAGGCGTGGTTTGAGCATGGGTTTGAGTCAGTGACATAACGAACTCGGTCATCGTACCGTAAGGCAATCAGCGCCTGCACCTCACTCGCCATCCAATTTGATTTGATTTTTCCGTGTGACGAAAAAATCACTAATTTTAACGTTATTTATTTATTTACTTGAAAAGTAACATTACACTGCCACTTTTAAAAATGGCGCCTCGCTCTCCAGTCGTTCTGTTACTTGGAAGGGAGGGACGCGTTGCATAGCAACCGCCATTAAGTCCGGATAGAGCGGCGCGCTTTGACCATGCTTTGAAGCAGGGTTGAAAAGTTTCACGCTATAGCTCAGGTTTACTCGGGTATACCCGTTTTGAATGACGCCTGTATCCAAGGTAACTCAAATTGGCTAATCTCATGTGTTAATAGTTTATACAGCTGGGGATTTTAGTGAAGCAATCCAAGTTAAGTGCCTTGCTCATCGGCACTACTGTAGTGTCATACCCAGGGTTGTAAAGACTGTTCCACAAGTTGCTGTAAATATTTTTGAAGGTTTTTTCCTCCAAAAGCTGTATTCTTGTTTCATAATATACATGGTGTTTTATACATGTTTTCTGTAGTTCATGTGCTGTTCTGTACTGCAGCTAGTTGTCCAGGATATCACTATGTATTAATAGCTCTAAAAATGTCTTTTTTTCGCTCCCTCTATTAAAGGAAAGGCGAAAATTTGGCCCTTTGGGTTGGAACATTCCGTATGAATTCAACCAGGCAGACTTTACATCCAGTGTGCAGTTTGTTCAGAACCATCTTGACGAGATGGATGTGAAGAGAGGCGTGAACTGGAGCTGCCTGCGCTACATGCTGGGCGAAGTGCAGTATGGCGGCCGGGTGACAGACGACCTGGACAAGCACCTGCTCAACACCTTTGCCCGCGTTTGGTTCAGTGAAAGCATGTTCGGTGACCATTTCTGCTTCTACAAGGGCTATGTGATCCCCAAGGGAAAAAGCTTGCAGGACTTCCTTCAGCATATCGACACCTTGCCTCTCGTGGACTCTCCAGAGGTGAGGGAGATCATCAGCGGCAAAATGGCATGAATAAGAATGAGCATTTTGCAGAATGCATTTTCGATCAGCCCCCAGTCAGGTCCTACAAGTGCTTTTAACAATAGTACTCACTGCCGTTGCACTTGGTACTCAGAAATAAAAAATGGGGTTGGACTAAGTGCACTACAAATGCCTGAAATATCTCAGGGGTGCTTTTCTATGTTGTGCCGTCTGAAACCATTCCACTAAAAATTGTGATCTACTGTGTTCTACCCAGGTGCAGATGTGGCTTGTACAGTACAATTCTAAAGTTTTTTCTAAAGTATTTCTTAGTTTTTGTTAACTTTCTTTCTCAGATCTTGTTCTTATTGATTTATTTTGTAGTTGTCTGTCTATGACAATGCACTCTCCGCTTTGTCACAAACCCTAATTGTAAACTCTTTGCTCTCTTGCATTTCACTATGCTTGGACACGTCTTATAAATTCAATAATGATGCCTTTGTAACATTGAAGGCTGGATTTACTAAAGGATTAAAGTTCACTTTTCCGACACAAACGTAGTGGCTACAAGATCGTAATATCTACATCGGATTTACTAAATGGTTGCAATGGGTCAAAATTTCTATTGTTATGTAATTTGCGGGGATTAGAGAGTGCATAGTTAAATGTGTTCATGTTATGCATACCTGGAGTGAACACGCTGAAACAGGGTGCAGATTATGTAAATTAGGCCATTTAAGTATTCCGTCTGATTTACTATAGCATGCATTAATTGCGACTCTCACACAGGATGCTGGAGAAAAGTGTCAGGCTGCAGACGCACGTCCTCGGCAGAACAAACAAATCCTCTAATGCAGTGGTTCTCAACCCTGGTCCTGGAGTACCCCTGTGTACGCTGGTTTTCGTTCCAACCACAATTGCGATACCAGAATTTTAACAAGCTGTTACTTTTTTTTTTTATGTTCAGAGGGATTATTTACCCTTTTAAGCCACATTATGTTAGCAAAAGCTATGCATACCATGAAGAATTGAAGTCCAATATTCACATTGTGCTGTATTGCAAACAATTAAAAATATATAGGTAAAAATTTTTTTTAACTGATCGAATTAAAGACTGAGATGAATGAATAGGCTCCTAATTGGTGAAATTGTGGACACATGGCCACTAAAACGAACTGTTTGGTAAATAATGAAGAATTTAAAGACAAAGCAAATGATAACGAGCCAAACCTGCATTGTGTTAAGGAAAAGATTATGAAGGAACACTTGTTCAATTACCTAATTAAGAGCCTATTCACCTCAGTCTTTTCCTCTTCTTTGTAATTGTTTGCAATATAACACAATCAGCATAATGTGAACATGGGAAATGTATTCTTCATGGCATGTATAGCCATGTCTTTCATAATATCTTTAGAGGGTAAATAATCCCTCTAAACATGATACATTAGCTTGTTAAAATATTGGGATTGCAATTGTGGTTGGAACGAAAGCCAGCATACACAGGGGTACTCCAGGACCAGGGTTGACAACCACTGCTCTAATGCATAGCGCTCGAAAGGAGACAGAATTTAAAGTGAAATTATATTTGTTTTATTAAAACGAAGCAAGACTTATATTGTAGTCCTCAGCTAGCCGTATAAAAATGCACTTCTGAATTTAAACAATGTACACAATTGTTGTGCCTGTGCCATCAGTAGGTATAATAAATTGTAAATACACGTATATATGTAATACTACTCCAAATGTTCTCCTGGACAGCTGGAAAGTGTAAGGGGATTATGTGTACTGGTAGTCTTAGTAAATTTGTCTTTGTGTACATTAACACATTTCAAATAATGTTGTACACACATTAAATATACTTGCATGATTAAATTGTAAGGAAGGAGTTGTGGATGTATCATAACTATAATTATTGAATTTTGGCAAGGAAATGCAAATCCCATTTTAAGAATAACACATTAAATCAGAACCAGTCCCCACTGTTATCTGCCCCTCTTAAAAAATAAACATAAAAATAAGCAATATGAAAGCAAAATTACTGTTTTGTGTATTTCAAACAGGTTTTTGGGCTCCATCCCAATGCTGACATCACTTATCAGACAAACATGGCCAATGAGACTCTATGCACCATTGTCAACATTCAGCCCAAGGACAGTGGTAGTGGGGGAGGGGAGACCCGTGAGGCCGCAGTACTGAGGATGGCAAATGAGATGCTGGAGAAGCTTCCCACGGACTACATACCACATGAGGTAAACTCCCTCTGAAAACATACCAACTGAGGTAAATTCCCCGTGAAGACCTACTGTATGGGTGAATACATAGTGTGAATACAATGCTCTTTGGACATATGAAACAAGCGTGTGAGGGAGGCGAGACTGTTATTATAGGTGAATTACCCCGCGATTAAATTGGAATGGCAGGACAAGGAAGAAGTGAGGAAGAATTCCTAGATGTTGTAAATGACAATTTTTTGGCACAGTATGTCAGCCTACAAGAGGGAAATCAATTCTGTATCTGGTGCTGTGTAATGATCCTGACAGAATTTGCAGCACAGAGGTAGTGGAGCCACTTGGGACAAGTGATCATTGCACAGCTAGTTTTGAGTTACTTTGGCAAATTAAGAGGGCATCCTCTAATATGGAGGATTATTCAGCCCAAAATAAAAATGAAAAAAATTAAATGAAAAATAAACCCTCTGGTAAAACAAATGAAAAGACCACCAAATGAGTCACTGGACCGTTCATATTCATATATTTCACTACAAATCAATTATTTTGGCCGATAAAACTCACTTTTGCATAATTTCCAAGTGGGAATATCTTTTAATCAGTATAGCGGGATAGATATCAGTCCAAAAACCTATCCAAAACCTGTCATAAAATGAATTTAATATTTTCAGATACATTTGCCATGATGGTTTAAAATTGATTGATATCACACTGGCACACACACCTAAGTAGCCTAATCATTCACTCTTGTACCTGAATAAAGTATCACTTTTGTATGTACTCTACAGTATGCAATCTGTTGCTGCAGCCATGTGATAACATTTCTCTGTAGTTTAAAAAAAAAAATTCTAATTCATAATCACTCCAAGGAAAATTTTACAGTCATCTGGCACTGGCACAGGCACATATCAGCACACAGTAAATTGGAATGAGTATTCTTCATGCCCTAAGTGACAACTATAGCCCAGGGAGATACTAATACGCCATAGTCTATATTATGTACGATACGATTACAATAAAATAATATTCCACCATCAGGAAAATGCTGTAAAATGTTCTAGCTTCATGGCAACTCAAACATAAAACATGACCGAGCAACCTATGAATGTTTACACTAGAGTATGTGAAATGCACTGAAAGTGTGAAAATAACAATATCAAACATATGGGACAAGACTGTGATGGAGTGCAAAAACGAATTTACATATTTGAAATATTACAGGCAGTAGTAATTACATATCAAGTAGGAAACTCCTGTCATGTTCATAGGCATATTTTCAGATAGAATCTATACTATGGTATCTTTTGACCCACTCCCAAAATTCATGTAAGCACGGCGAGGATTTTCACTAGCCATGCTGACGAGTTGGCCAAATTAGTTACAACTAATATCAGGAAGACAACAATTACACCTCAGCGAGCAAATGTACATTCTAAGTTGTTGCCGTAAAACTAAACTAATAAAACTAGAAATGCTGTTACTCCTGGCTGTCATTTATTATTCAAAGCATTCAATAAGACATTGCAAACACCATTGCTAAGGTTATAATTGTTATGTTCTGAGTCTGTTTTGTATTTCTGTCATGTTTAGTATTGTCACAGTTTATGAAGCATACATTTTTCCATGTTTTTCCGCAGCCTTGCGTTCATACTGCTTCTCTCTCTTGCTGTCACTCACGCTTCCCTTATTGTTTCATTCTCCTGTGTCTATTTACTAATCTACTAACGTTAGATCAGGATTGGGTAATATTAACTCTCTAACCATGTGTTCATGTTACCTTATGTTTCTCGTGCATGTCATTTACTAATTTACTAACGCTAGGTCAGGATAGGTTTATTACTAACGAGTACTAATTATCTTGTTATCTTGTCAACCCTCCACACCTGATTTATTTTCGCATGCTGCTCTCAAGCTAAGTGTCTGCACCTGTCTACACCTGCATTTATAACAGCTGTCTTAGTCCCTCGTTGCGAGTTCGTAAAACTAATAATTGTAGCATTGTCTGTTGCCTGTTTTTCCCCCGAGTAAGATTTATCTGTTTTTTCACCGAGTCAGTGTTTTTGTGTCATAGTAGGTTTTTGTTTCTGTTCCCGAGTCAGTGTTTTCGTGTCATAGTAGGTTTTTGTTTCTGTTTGTTTTTTGTCTTGTTTCGAGTTTTGATTTCCTGGTATTGACCTCCGTCCGTGTTCTCGCGACCCTGTCTTTGGATTCTGTATTGTACCTCTGCCGAGCCTTCCCGATATCGACCCCTGCCTGTTTGACTTCCCATTGGATCTTGTTTTTGTACCGTTGCCTTGAACATTAAACTTCGGTTTTCTGTACCCCTGCCTGCTTTTGGGTTCCTTTCCACGGATCATAACAATAATGTCCTATATTGAATATAAATGTTGTCAATTAAACCAGAATGAACTGTAATGCATGAGGTTACAGATGGTGTACTAGCATTATAAAATGGTGTGTATTTCTCGAACGGATTGTCTAAGACAATAAATGACCACTGCATTTTGAAAGGGACATCTCTATGAGTAAAACCAATGGTAGGATTGTATATTTATTTCTTATTTAGTAGCAGATATTGCTAGTAGAATGATATGGTATAATTACACAAGAATTTTTATTATGATAGGGCAACTTAGTCAACGCCGATTTTGATGACGGTGAAGCAGATTAGCTGTCCCAATTTTCTTCACTGCTTCTTGTTCTCTTCTTTCCTCCGCTTCCCTCTTCCTCTCCATTCCTCCACATGCTTCCAGAAAATAAGAAAGAACAGAAATTTACCATGGCTCTGCTTGACAATTTATCGTTAACTGCTTCGGCTGTATTCCCTCCTATTAGTCGCATTGTCCTGAAAATATCCAGCCTGCCCACTGAGTTAACTGGCATAAATTGCCATCAATTGTTCGCTGCAAAGTTCCTCTGCACTGCCGCTGCCTTGGAACCACGTCAAATGACAAGTCATTCTTTCTTACTGATTTTGTCCGTGACAATGCCTTGGACTTAATGTGCCTGACAGAAACCTGGCACAAAATTGGGGCTTACTGCCTTTAAATGAAGCTACTCCCACGGGTTATATTTACATTGATCAGGTACGTACCAGCGGGCATGGAGGCGGTCGTGCTCTATCGCGAACGCCTTGATCTATCGAATATCGCTCTCAGCAGACAAACCACCGCCCCCTCCCCAGTTTGTGGAGGGAGGTCCCGTGTATACCGACCGGTGCATTCTGGCCGAGAGACGTATGGGTAGAGGAGCCCAGTTTCTTGTTGATTGGGAGGGCTATGGCCCTGAGGAGCGCTGCTGGGTCCCCTCCAGGAACATCTTGGACCCAGAACTGATTAGGGCCTTCCGCAGAGAAATAAACAGGGGTCCTTTCATGGTTTGGCAGCCTTCTGTCTATCTTTGTGGACGCTTCCTTTCAGAATTGCGAGAGGACGCTCCTGCTGTACTTTTCTGCCGGTCGTTTTGTGTTTTTCTGCTGACCGGCACTTATCTGGCGCACCTGTTCCAGGTTTCCTGCTGGCTATATAAGCTCAGGGCTTCCTTTTTCCTGTGCTTTTGTGTCTTCATTGCCACATTCACAAAGCCAGGTTAATGTTGCCGGATGACTGTATTCTTGTCGTTTCGACACAGGAACATTCTTAAAGTTAGGTTAGATTCCTTTTGTTACTTTTTGCTTTGCCCCTTCCTTTTTCTCGCCCGTTTTACAGGTTACTTTTGTTTGCTTTTCTTCTTCGCCTCTTTATATTAGCTCTCTCATAGTTTGCAGAGCTAGAGGCTTACTGCCTATTTGTTTTCTCTCTGCTCCAATCTGCGAGCTCGCCCATATCTATTTGGGTCGTTATTATTTTGGCTTATGCCGGAATTACCTTCCCTTTCTGTTTTGTTTCTCCACTCGGGTCTGCGAGTTCTGCCCACTTTTATCGGGCCATTATTTTTTGGGGTTTTTAGACGGGAAGTTTCTTCTCGTTTTTCTTACGTTCTTCCTCCGTCTAGTGGTTATCCACGTTGCGTGGATAACTTTCTGAACCCTCGCAGTCACGTGTGGTCCTCAGAACCCGACTCCCCCTTTACACTTCAATGCCTTAATTAAGCTTAATGTCTGCCTAGAGGAAATAAGAGCGTGGATGTCCACAAATTTTCTCCAGCTGAACGGAAGCTAGACTGAAGCCCTATTTATTGGCACACCGCATCAACTAAAACACCATCCCATAATCACTCCCACCATTGCTGGTCATGTTACCCCTCTGTTTAGTTCTGTCTGAAAGCATGGTGTTGTTTTCAACCCCTCACTTACATTTGATAAGCATATCAAATCCATATGTACAACATTTTTTTAAAATCTCAAGAACATAGCATGTTTGCATCCAATTCTTCCCCACCCTGATCTTGAGAAACTTGTCTACTCATCTTATTTCCTCCAAAATGGATTACTGCAATGCAATTCTAGGCGGGCTTCCTGCAAGTTCAGTCCAGAGGCTGCAGGTTGTCCAGAACAGCACAGCCAGGGTCATCACCAGAACCAGGATGTTAGAGCACATCACTCCTGTCCTGGCTGCGCTCCACTGACTTTCTGTCGGCTTCAGGATCGACTTCAAGATACTGTTGCTCATTTTTAAAACCTTGCATGGTGATGGCCCCTCCTACCTTTTTGACCTTCTGTCTCCCCTGGAATCCCCCCCAGAACTAGGCTTCACACTGTGGGTGATCAAGCTTTCTGCTCCATTGCACCTCACATATGGAGCAGTCTGCCTGATGCCTTACCTCTGGCTCAGTCAGTTTCAGATTTCAAAACCGGTCTTAAAACCCATTTCTTTCAGTGTGCCTATCTTAGTCAATGATACAGGTTACTTATTTTATCTTTAATTGAATGCACTTGTTCTATTTTAATGTAATGTTTTGTACTTTGTGATTGTATAATTGTTGCCTCTTCTAAAGCACTTTGTCTCTGAGACGGCTGCGTGAGGGTTGGACCCGAAATTCACGACTCAGAAACAGTGGTATGATAAAGTCCCGTCAGGGCTTTATTAGAGGAATGTCCAAAGAGCGTGGTCAAAAAACAAGCAAAGTTCATACACAAAAATCCAGCCAAAATCCATGTACAGTACCGAAGGAGAAGGCAGTCTCTGAATCGGTACACCATGCAAAAGTCCAGTAACCAGAGTAGCTGTCAGCGGGGCAGAAGTACAGGCAGACGGTAGGCAGGCTCGGGGTCGAAGGCAAGGCAAGAGTCAAGACCGAAGTCCGCTCCGGACAAGAAAATAAAATAAAACGTGACATGACAGTAGATTCGTGACAGTCTCTGTATGATGAAAAGTGCTATCTAAATAAAATGTATTATTATTATTATCTTGCAACAAAGAGCATCAAGGGAAACTTATCATCATTTTGGAGAATTGGCTTTAGGAATTTGCAGTAGGAATGTCGCACCAAAGTCAAGATTAAATAAAGTAGGCATTTATGCGATCATGATGAAACACATTGCCAAATGTAAACAGTAAAAAATTAGTTAAGTAGTGTTATGAAACAAAAGTTCAGTGACCAGAGACTCAACCTGTCACTAGTTAGCTAACTTTAAATTAACCAGGCTTAAACAAATACTAGTTGCAAAGCCATCGTTTGTCTATACACATACATACACACACACACACACACACACACTTATATCCAAGTACCATAGAGGTAAAACAAATGTTACTTTTGACTCCAAATAATTACATATTATGAAATAAATGTTTAAAACCGTAACAGGATTAATTAGCTATCGAACATGCTAATGACTAGCACTACTGCTAGGATACTAGTTTAACAAATAATTTATTGATTGGTAGGTGATTGGTTTTAGTTCAAAAGCTTTCAGCTGCATCAAACTAGCAATATGCCAACAATGCACCTCACCTCATCTTAAGACCAACCCACCAGATGGGTGCAAGTTCATGAGCTATTTCAACAACGTGGGTGCTGGACGGCGTCAGTCTGCAAAGACACTTGCGTTTGGGTTACCGCCGCTTAGCGCCGAGTGTAGATAGTCGCCAACAGAGAAAGAAAATCTTCAGAGTGGGAAGATTTGATCCCATCAAAATCAGTCACTACCAAGTTTGTAAGTCTGTCAAGAATCTGCTTTCATAACCTTTAAAACAGAAGCTTCTGTGCTGTGTGAAGAGCAAAGCCCACAGTTTCTTACTATTCCTATGTAATTTATAGCTTTATTTCATCCCACCCACCAATTTCATCCCAGAGATCCATTCAAATGCAGTGAGGTTATAGTATCGCTTGTAAGAGTACCTGAAAATAAGATATCAAGAGTCTTTTGATATCCTTTTATACCCAGTCATGGTAGCATCACCTGTTAACCTGTGGAATGTTCCAAACAGGTGTTTTTTATTTTTACTTTCCAGTCTTTTTTTTAGAACGTGTTCTAAATATATTTTCTTGCACTGAATATATTCTAAATATATGATAAATTATATTATATATTCTAAACATATTTAGAATATGTTCTAAATATATATATATATTTTTTAGAACGTGTTCTAAATATATTTTCTTGCACTGTTTTCAATTAATTAAGAGATTAATGTAAGAGAATTTACAAATCTCTGCTTTTATGTGCATGATGTGTTCCAACTTTTTTGGAATTGGGATTTGTACTTCACAGGGGGAAATGAAATGGTAGATCATTACTTAGAGCTGATGTAACTGTTTGCAAGCAGATGTTACAATGGAAGTGCTGTTGTTTTGAAATGTCTTCAGGTGAAAGCCCGTCTTCAGAAGTTGGGACTTTTCCAGCCCATGAATATATTCCTACGGCAGGAGCTTGACCGCATGCAGCGCGTCATCGGACGGGTCCGCACCACTCTCACTGACCTCAGACTTGCCATTGATGGTGAGTCTGTGAAGCTTATGAGGAGCCATGGGGCCTCATTTATTGCATGATCAAATATGACAAATGCTCTATTCTTTTAGAATCTCTTGTGGCCACCAAAGTATTCATGTATTCTCTTATATTATGCTTGATAATGTGACCATTTATGCAATGTTGAATGTAAAGCATGATCTGGAACAATAGAGAAACTTGGGAAACACAAGCTTGAACATAGCTCTGTGAATCACAAAACAGAAATAAAATACAATAGGGACACAACAAGGCTAAAAGACATTTAAGTGAAAGGTATATACAGTGGTATGTTTTGGCACCCATGCACATTTTGTTGATATTTTAAGTAAAGATTAACATAACCTCTGCAGGTAACAAACTTAAATATAAACATGATATATTTCTGTAAATTTTAATGCACAATAAATTTTAAAGCTTTCGAAAAAAAAGACTGAAAATAAGGTGCTGAAAATAAAAATAAAATGTATTAATGGCTCAAAACGTGCATCGAGCCATGGAGCACGGAAGGCTATATAGCCGAGGATAGGAGCAGAAATACTTCATACAGATGAATGTGGTGATGGCAGAATAAATGCTTACAGACACACTCAAAGTATACTAATGGAGGAAAAAAGGAGCAAAAAAGTGTAGTCAACAAAAGAACAATGCAGAGGGATACAGTGTACAACAAGATATACAGTATATACACACACATGCACATATATAGATATACATATAAATATAAATAAGCGTGCATAGAGTATAAATAGTTGAGGCATAAGGTCAATGTAAAATAAAAATCAATAGAAATCAATGGAAGCATTGCAAGTCTAGAGACTCATTAAGGCCATTGGGGGTTACTGTGTTCAAATGATGAATCCACTGTGCCACTGCTTGGAGATGTATTCTATCATAATCACCTATGCGGGATGATGCCAGCACTTTCTCAATGGCCCAAAATCTCAATTGGGAACTAGTGTGTCCCAATTGTTTGAAGTGAACTGCTAGGGTCTAAGTTTCATCATTTCTCTTGATGCTACTTTTATGTTCGGCAATGCGGGTCTTCAGAGGGCTGCCCTCTTGCTTTCAGATTTTTTCCCACTCTTTCTTGCAGAACTCTTCTAGTTCAGAAATATTCTCTCTTGCATGTACTACATGGTTGACATTCCACCATCAGATTTTCAATGATATTCAAGTCTGGGGACCAGTGCACCACTGACGGTCTCAACTGGCTCCGCTGAGAGGACACCATCCTGTGGTGTCACATCCTCTGTGGTGGTTGGTGTGACACAAGCCACAAAGCTGTTTCTCCCAAATTCTTCGAGGGGGGGGTACAACCTTATCCCTTGGACAATCCTGTGCTTGGTGTCATCACTATCTGGAGAAATCAGATAGTCCAAATACTCAGTCCGCAGGTTTTAGAGTGCCTCCTCTTTAACTCTCACTCACTGCCGAGGGTGCATATATGCGCCCAAACTGCCAACGTTCTAGACTGCCAAGGGCAAATATATGCGCCCAACACGCATCAAATGTTGAAGCTTCATTTTCTACAGTATTGTTGCTGGGCAAATATATCATGAAACATTGAATAAACATGATGTGGTATGTCAACATGTGTTGTGATTGGTTGAAATTTCATATAATGATATTACAGAGCTACAACTAAGCTAGCTAACTTGCTAGCAAATTTGAAGAGAGCCACCTTAACGGTCCTGTCTAGATAGGATAAAGGAGATTTCAAGAAGTGGTTTCCTATCCTATGACCACATTTGTTAGCCAAACTAAGGGTAAATCGTTTGGAAACTATAACACTAGGTAACATTGAAGCTTAAAATTTCCTTTGATTTCACATTATGTTATATGGTTAACTTCAACAAGCTGTAACGTTAGCCAACTTTAACGGTAGACGCCTAACATTAGACAGTTAACTAGTTTTTTGTACAACGTGGCAGCACTTCCGCAGCTTCAAAATGCTTTTCACAAACCTATGGAAAGTTTACGGGTGACTGGGTCACATATCTTTCTATAGTTTTTGGTCTTCAGAAGCTGGTCTGTGGCTTGATGCTGCCTCACCTTGGGTTATATTGAACATAAGCACTCAGATTAACAGGGATATTTTTGCTCTCCTCCAGGCACCATCATCATGTCTGAAGACTTGAGGGATGCTCTAGACAACATGTATGACGCCCGCATTCCCAAGTTGTGGCACAAGATCTCCTGGGATTCAGCCACTCTGGGCTTCTGGTTCACAGAGCTGCTAGAGAGAAATCAGCAGTTCCACACCTGGCTTTTCAGTGGGAGACCCAACCAGTTCTGGCTAACGGGCTTCTTTAATCCCCAAGTAAGGGCAAAGGAAGATGGTCAGGAAGGCGTTTATGTAACATGGGGAACTATAATTAGTATTTAAATTAATATTTAAAATTAATGGTTAATCATAGACACTTTAAATAGGGGCACTGTAATGTGGGGCACAAAACTCAAATTAATGATACCTTTAAGATTTGGAATGGGTGATTAACTGCTTTGACTTCAGAATACACAAAGGAAACTCCCATGCAGCATGTGCTGTGCCAGAAACACATTTTTTATTGGACAATGTGTAATTGAAATAAAGACTAATTTACCTTTTAGCTCCTTCAAAGCAAGGGTTGTTTTGTATGCATACTGAAATTTCGAACTAGTTATCTACCTCTTAAAATGTTAGAAATTAAACAAGAAGCTTGTACTTTAAGATGTAATGCTGGACCTTGGACTAATCTACTACATACTGTAATTGTTGAGTTAAATCTGAATGGATTAGCCCCTCTGTTTCTTAAATAATCTGTAAGTGCTAAGCTTGCACAGATGGCTTTTCAGAGTAGCATGTTTTTCAAAAGAAAGTGATACCCTATGCTGGCTGCAATAGCTTTGTTTATCAATATTAACGATAGATTCACATTTTCACATCTACTACAAAGTATTTCCAAGGCTTCTTCTGCAATGTGATTGGCATTCTGGTCTTCTGACCAGTCACACTGTGGCACCTTGTCCTGTTGTGTGGCTTTCGTTTATAATGTACTTCATCTATGCACTTACCCTGTCCGTGAAAATACTTCAGGCCAAATAAAATAATTATAAAGCAAATAGAAAATAGTCACGGGGCTATACAAGTTTCAGTGGTACACAAACCAACAGTAAGCACTTAAGCATGTCCCCCCAACTACTAGTATTAACAGTATTGCCAGTATTAACAGGCCCAATATTTGAGGATGTGTTACTAACATACCAATTCCATACCAGTACCTAACAATGTACAATGTTATATGTAAGTCATCTACTCTGCAAATACCAGTGACTGTGTGTCCACTACATATCAGCATCCTCATCCCACCCCTAAGTCCCTTTATCAGTAAGGAAGCATAAGTTGTAACATTTTTCTTTGATTAGACTTAAGAAGTATGTCACATTGATTGTTGCAGTGTGACTATTGGAGTTGGGGGCATTCTATAATGGATGGAATTTTCTTTAATTGTTGTTTCTCCTGCCAAATTTTTCTATTGAACTCTATGGGAAAAATAAGTCAGGAGAAACAACACTTGAAGTGATCCATTCATATCTACTGAATATCTGGCAGCAGAGTGATGTTTTGAGGCTTGTTTCATACCACAGACCCTTGATGACTTACAACCATGGGTTCCATACTATTCCCGTGCAATTTACAGCTTAATCTATTTCCTCCCCCCAATTCCCATAGAGATCCATTCAAATGCAGAGAGGTTATAGTATCGCTTGTAAGAGTACCTGAAAATAAGATATCAAGAGTCTTTATACCCAGTCATGATAGCATCATCTGTTTTTTGAACTTCCCAGTATTTTTTTTTTCCAAAACTTTTTTTGGAACGTGTTGCAGGCATCAAATTTGGAATTTACGTATATTTAAAAAATCAAAAAAGTTGATAAGGTAAAACATTAAATATCTTTTCTTTTTTTCTATGTATTCATAGTAGATCTCAGCCTCAGGTAATCTTTTTTTTATGTAACTTTTATACCCAAGCTACATTTATCCATCAGACCATCATAGTGTAGAGGGCGTGTGTTCCCATTTTTGTGACATTTGGTTCGATTTTTGAAAATCGAATGTTGGGAATGTATGTTGCTTCCGCGCTTGCGAAATAAGGTGGATACGAAGGGCCAGTGCTGAGTAAGTCAAAAAGCAGAAGTACCAGAAAGGCATACCACTGAGGATCGCCCTAATTCTTGCACTGATGTTAAAGTTTGAGCATTTTCATTTCTTGTGTCATAAGCTCTTCCTTCTGTGTATTTCGTTTTGGAAGGGTTTCTTGACAGCCATGCGCCAAGAGACCACACGGATGAACCTGTCCAAAGGCTGGGCTCTTGACACTGTGGTCCTGTACAATGATGTCACCAGGATGATGAGGGAGGATGTTACAGGGCCCCCACCAGCAGACATAGGTGGAGTCTACATCTATGGGCTGTTTCTGGATGGCGCCGGGTGGGACAGGCGAAACGCTAAACTCACAGAGTCGTCTCCCAAGGTTTGTGTCAAAAGATTTTTATTTTCATTTACATTTTCAGTACTTCCTGTAACCAATACCAGTGATATTTCAGCCAGGATCTGGACAGCCTTAAACAGTTAAACCTAATTTTCATATTTATTTATTATTCCAAATCCCAAACATTCATTCACAGTCATAGACCACAATTGAGCAGAACAATAAGCTACACTTTACAACCAACACACACAAACCCAGACAACCAATTCAAGTGTTGTATGGAGATGATTTCAAAAAACAAATACACACACTGAAAGACCCAAACCCTTACATAAATATCAACCTTAAACATTAGCTAGCAAACTGACTTATGTGCACAACAGCACTGCTAAGCCATATCAATATTAAATATATTGTATATAAACATATAACCCATAAATCACTTGCTGTCAATCTATTCTTCCTCTCTTGAATTAATCAGTATAAATGTTAATTTAAGTTAGTTTTACACCTTGATTTCATGTTGCATAATGATAAAATGAAATGGCGTGCATTCCACCTTATACATAGTACCTACATTTAGCTAAGCTACATATAAGCCAATAGATTTCGTTTCTAGCAGCATACTAGCTTTCATTTAGACTTCAAGGTAGAATAGTACATGCTTAATATTTTTCTACATTTTCTTGATGAAACTCAGACAGAAGAATCCACCTCCCAAGAAATATTCCTTCCAAAACAAGTTCAATTCCTGTATATAATTTCATATGCAACATTGAAAAACAGCAATGGACAGAGCGAGTTTAGGTTTCAGGGTTTTACAAGACCCCTGCTATTTAGTGATGTTCTGTACATTGAACTGCCTCTTCAGATATACCCAGGCCAAGAACATATCCAAGACAGGCCTCTGTACTTTCTTCAGTGGTATTTTCTTCAGTGGAGAAAAGAGTGAGGTTTATTTTACAGAAGCTCTGAATAGAGACCCAATGTAGAAGATATTTTATCTGGGTCAAAAATGACAACACCCAAATGTGCATTTCAGGGGAATGACTCAAAGCTAAAGAAAATTAATATTTAACAGCAAGGCTATGACATCGAAACCGGTTGCTGAATATTCCTTTAGTCTAAAATAGTAATGTCTTCTGAAGCCCAGGCTTACTGATGTTGTGACACAAAGATCTTGAGTGCAGTAATGAATAGACACAGGTCGTATTATAGCGTAATATTTGTGCAATCTAAATGACCCCGGCATGATTGGCTTTCCTGCAGGTGCTGTTCACATCCCTCCCAGTGGTCCACGTCTATGCCATCAGCACCTCCTCACCTCCTGATCCCAAACGTCAGCAGGGGACTAGCCTGTACACATGCCCTGTTTACAAGAAACCCAGACGCACTGACCTCACCTACATCTTTTCCCTGTTCCTCCGCACATCGCCGCAGGTGCCGGAGCACTGGACCCTGCGGGGAGTCGCCCTGCTCTGTGACTCCAAATGAGACCTCACTCCCAAAGCAGTGCTGCTGTCAGCTATAGGCATGCTCTTCTTTTATGTTGAGGGATCCTTCGAAATACCTGATTTAGAGGGTGTTTTTTCAGATATATAAGAATACTGTTTGGATTGTCATAGACACGCATGCAAAACAAGATAAATCATGGCACTAATGTAGCAGTCTAGTAACGGCAGGAATACATTGTTTTCTCTCATTCAAACATTTTTCCAGACAAACATTATACATCTTTTAAATCTGGCATCATCTGTCATTCCATTTTGTTTTATTGTTCAATTAATTGAACAATTCAATGAATCATGGTGGTGCTGGATGTTGTAATGTCTTTGTTTTCAGTTTCAGTCAGTGATTCTATGAAAGAGTACACAGAATGCAGCATTGTTTAATTCATAATGCCTGTAAGCCAATTCCAGCTGTAACCAAACTTGCATGAGCCAGTCCTCACATCCGTGTTGCGCATTTGTCTCTGGACTGAGGTTGCTTTGTGTACTCTGTAAAGGTGCAATGCCTTTTTCTACCAAAAATATTGTAACTATCAGATTATAACTGACATATAACGGATTTTGTGTATAATACTTTGGAATAATGTGAAAAAGAACAGTTAACCGACCCTCATATTTGAAAAATTGCAATGAAAAGAAAATACAAAACATGATAGAGAAAATTATTAAATTTCACTTATGTACTATATTGGAGATTTGAATCTGGTCTGGTGATATCACCTGGGCTTTGCCTTTAGGTCTTATTTTAAAATGTATGCAGCAAACATTCCTCCTGTCTTCATGTTTGATGACATAATATGTATTTATCCATAGATTGTGTTCAAAGGATATTGCATACGGGTAATGTAATATTATTCACCCTTGACTGCTGAGTAATTATAAAGGATTCAAGATGTTTTCATCACAGTATGTATCACTTTAAGATATACTTACACACATTCTATAATTCATTTGACAAAATATATTGTTTGTATAATGTTTATTTCTTAAAGTAATATCTATTTCTTCCAGCAATAAAAACATAAAACAAAATGCATTGGCTTTGCAGAAGCTACACTATAGAATGAAAAGACTTCCACTTTGCTTCTAAAGTTATTCTAGAGTAAATATTATCACTTCAAAAAAATCCAAACCATTCTGAATGAGTTGTACTCTTTACAAAGGTGGTGGAAATATATTAGATTTACACATCACTGCATTAATGTACACCTATGAACTATAAATGTGGAAATTAGCACACAAAATAAATTAATTGATTCAATACAGTAAATGAATCTAGGTTACAGATGTAAAAAACATGTTGTACACTGTTATTTAGAATTGGTTTTAAACTTTAGCTGCAAAGTGGTCAGTTGTCCATTCTGTAAGGACACTTGAAAGTAACACTCGGTTGGCAAGATATTTGAAATTTGTATGTAGCAGTAAGCTACTAGCAGTAACGGCATTTTTGTATGGTACTTAATGCACGGACATAAAATAGTTGCCCATGATTAACTGCAAGTTTAAAAAACATTTTTTAAAATTGTATAGCTGAAGAAACCTGCCTCTAGAATAACAAATACTGTGTAAAATATGACACAATCACATAATACATAATAGAATACAGATGCAATGTTATGGGTAAAATCAAATCCATTTTAGTAGTTTTAATTAAATCTTATTCAAAATGTTATTCTTTTAAAAAAATTGTAAGATACTTCTCAGAGACCAGCTGATTGAGATCCTTTATAGTTTATAGTCATATTGCATTATTGTAACACATGTATTGGATTATTTATCAGATACATTCAAAATGAGCATGAAATACAAACCTGCTGCTTTAAATGAAACCATTTCTAATTTTATTCATATCATCAATCACTTCACTTTGCTTTTCAACATCAGACTTAGCCGTCTTACACTTTTAATAATCATACAGTACCTATTTTCGCGGTTTCTCATTTAATAGTATGATTGCTTCGAGATTGAAATCCATTATAACATTCCACTGTCAGTCAAAACAACAACAATCAGTGGGCAGTCGGAGGACAGTCAACACCAGTTCATGTAAAAATTTTCTTGGAATTTCACAAAATGAAAAGGAAATTATAAATAATAGTAATTTTATTTATATCATTTTCATTGTAGAAGAAAAAATTTCAAAAAAATAGTGCCACCTCCAAACCCCCTGAAAATTCAGAAAACAAACTCAGTGTTTTGTGTCAATACCATAAAATCCTCTTACCGGGGCTCTTTCTGCTTTCTCTATACCCATCTGCACCCAACTCCCAAAACTACCAACTCCCCTAGCACTATAACTCCTTAGAGCTCAGTGGTCAATATGTAAAAAAAAATTAAAATAATAAAAGGGGTTGATATTCTGAAAATCAGACCGTTCTTCTGGAACTTCATCTCTACAGCAGTGTTGCTTGTGCTCCTCACAGGGAACACTTGTTTTCCTCACAGAGAGCTCTAGCTGCTTAGGAGAGCTGTTTCATGTCATACATTGGCACTTCTGCCCCTTCCCCTTTGCCGTCATCGCTCAACTGCATTTTGCCACGGTCTACTCTTCGGGCACCAGTCAGCTCAGACACCGGACCCTCCAGCTTGCCCTCTGCCACTACTTCGGTGTAGGTGACGTCAGGGCTGGTTTTGCGGCCCTTGGGAGGAGGGACTGGGGCGGCTCCCTCTGTGGCACCCTCTGCCCCCTCCTGGCCCTCTGCCACAGTCCTCTCCTTCTTGAGGTTCAGCTTGGCCGGCACGGTCTTCACTATGGTTTCCTTGAGCCTCTCTCCGGACTGCTTTAGTCGCTCGCCAGACTGGCGTATCTTCTCCCGTCGCTCTGCTGTCACAATGCGTCCACCCAGGCGATTGACCTTGGTGCCAAAGTTTTCTTTGGTCTTGGTTAGGTTCTCCCTGGAGAATGCCGCCTTGATACTCTCGATGCGTTTCAGGCCTGTTTTCTTCATGCGGCCCGCAGTAGATGAGTCTGCTTCTTCCACCACCATGTATTCCTCGTCTGACGACAACTCGGCTGGAGGCCCTATGGCATCTGGCTCTTCAGCTGCTCGGTCTACACCCGTTTCTTTTGGTGCCTTTCCTGCTGGCGCTTGGGGGATCTCATTTTCCCCCTGTTGAGAGAGAGCAGTGACAATTTCAGTGTGTCATAATAATAATAATCTGCTTTAATTTACAAATGGAAAAATATTTCACACAATAATGCACCAATATATGAAGTAAAAATGTGCCCAAAATTAAATTAAATGCCTAACATATAATTTGATTTTTTCCACATATTGTATGTAGTGTAATCCTAAAGGCTTTTCTTTTTGTTTTTGGTTTTGCGGTTATTGCACCGTATTCACAAAACATGCATGTGATCCGATTTGATTGGTACCTAATTACAAAAACCAAAAAGTCGATGTAAAAACATGATGCTGAGAAGAGCTCTATGATCTATGGTAACAATTTGCCAGGAAATGATTCACTGTGGCAGGACAAGATTTATCCATGCGTTAATAAGCAGTGGTGTGAGTTCACAGAGCAGGTTTCTTTCAGTTTGTAATTACACTGCCTAGTGCCCTGAATCCCAGCCCAGTGAATGTGCAATTCAGTATCAGGTTTAACCCCACTGATCTCCCATAAATGTTTCTCTAATTCAGGATTTATTTGTAAATGTCTCTCTTGTCATAAACATTGACAATCACAGCATCTGCATCTTCCAAGATCTTTGTTATGGTTTTGTGCATTGTTACCTTGTAGCTTCACATTGTTACACATTAAAAAGGTCATGAAAGCCAATGGAACCACTGCACATACTGTGGTTTCCAAAATGATTCTCACCCTTTATAAAGATGAACTGTATAAAATAGACACAAAACACAAATAATGAACTATATTGTATGCTCAAAACAACCTGGAATATTCACTTTTATACCAATACAATTGGTTGTGAAAAAGATTGTTTTCCCCCCAAAATATATACAGTGCCCTCCACTCCTATTGGCACCCCTGGTAAAGATGAGTAAAAAGGGTCATAAAAAATTCACTGTTTGGTGAATTAGCTTAATCTCACACCTCATAACTTGACGGGATTCTTCTCCTGACTTCTTTTTCCAAAGAGTTCAATGGGAAAATTTGTCAGGAGAAACAACCCTTGAAGTGATCCATCCATATCTACTGCATATCTGGCAGCAGAGTGATGGTTTGAGGCTCGTTTGATACCTCAGACCCTTGATGACTTACAGCCATTTTACCAATCATGTATTCCATACTGTTCCAGCATAATTTACAGCTAAATCTAGCCCCACCCCCCAATTCCCACAGAGAGCCATTCAAATGCAGAAACCTTATAGTATCAATAACGTGCCCTTTTCGAATAAAATTGGATACCCCTGATATATACTATTGCGCAGTGGTCCCCAAACTCAGTCCTGGGGGACCCCTGTGTATCCTGGCTTTTTTTACAACCATAATTGCAATCCCTGAATCATTGTGTTAACACAATGTAGATTTTGCTCATTATAATTTGCTATATAATAATCCCTCAAAACATGAACATCATAATTGAGAAAATTTAACAGCTTGTTAAAATTCTGAGATTTCAATTGTGGTTGAAATGAAAACCAGGGATGTGTCCGAATCAGCACCCTTCCATACTATTAGGTAGGCTTGTTGAGTAGACAGGATAAGAAAGTCATTAAGTAGGCAAAATTTTCTCGAAATATAGTATACTTAAAACCCCCGTATGATACATTTACTTCAGGGGTTTCACTGAGTATATTCGGGATCACACTTTTCAAGAAGTACACAAACATTTGGTCACAAATATGACGTGATGCTTCGTTTTAAAAAATGAGGTGCAGCTTTGCTGACATTTTCCTTCAATAATGACATAAACAACATGTGACATGGCCGCATAAAGGTGGGACGTCTTACGACACTTCCGCAGTACGGTTGGAAAATAGTATGGCGGTTATTTTTTGCGTATTGCACATTGCGTGCTAAACAGTGCCCATTAAAAAGCTCACTTCTGCCAGAGCACTGTACGCAGGAGACGGGGCGCAATAGATAGGGCTCTGATTCGGTCACAGCCCAGCATGGCCAGGTTTGAGAACCACTGTTATGGAGAAGTGGAAGTGGTGCCATATTTTTTTTGTATATTCAGACTAAACTATGAATCATTGAAAGAGACTGTTTAAAATGTTTTGTGTAAATCTAAGAATAATTTGCATATTCTTTTTTTGAAAATCTATTACCTTTATTTCTACTCAGCAGTAAATTGCCAACTACTTGGATTAAGACGCTGAATTGCCGTGAGGCTGAAACTATCTCTATTAAGTGTTCTGGGATAGATTAATAGTATAATATTATTCATAATGTTCCATATATTACATAATACCTTTGACTCCAAAAAAAAAGATGAATTACATTACATGCCAGTGAAGAGTTAACCATATAGCTTTAATGCAGGCTAAATTCATATCACTAGACCCTGGCACTTGTTTTACTGAACATTTTTAGTTGGTTTATAATGTATGATTAAAAATAAATAAAACATTAAAAATGAAAGAAAAAAAAAATCAATGTGAACATCTGTGAAATTTCAAGCATTCTAATAGTGATTGCAACAAATCTTTTTTCTACCAGCAGAACATACAAACATTTGTGTTTCAGTGCAAATGTCACATTTACAAATCCCAATTATAAAAAAGTTGGGACAGTGTATAAAATGTAAAGAAAAACAGAAAGTAATGATTTGAAAATCCTTTTTTACCTGTATTCAATTGAAAACAGCACAAAGACCATATATTTCATGTTTTAACTAATCAACTTTATTGTTTTTTGTAAATATACGCTCATTCTAAATTTGATACCTGCAACACGGCCTAAATTAGACTCAAAGCAGAACTATGTTGTTTGGCAAGCCTGCCTTGTCAAACTGTTTTGGCTGTCTGTAGCATATTACCTTTCATAAGGGCAGCACATAACCCTTATCTGGACAGCAGTTTATGCATGTCCCTAACAGCGGCAGGGAAAGTCATGTGCTAAGAATAATTGGGCCACCATGGATGGCACTTGCAGCTGCTTGCTTTCAAGGCTGAAAAACTCCACCCATCAGCTGTTCATCCATCTACAGGGGAAAGTACAAAGACTTTGTCCATGTTCCTTGCTCCACATGAGAAGCATCCTACCACAACACATACCACCTCTGTGGTATGGTCACAGTCCTGTGCTTCTTTCCCTATCATGACATGTGAGCCACACAAAAAAAATCTTTGAATGCACAGGCTGCCCTACTTACATTGTTATGCATCATCCATGTTTTATGAACAACGGTTTCAAAGCATTTATCTCCAGAGTACTTAAGGGTCTTCCTCATGATGTCCCTCGTCCATTTTTCTAGCTGTGTTATGTTTAGGATTGTATCCTGCATTGGAACCTTCAAGAGGTCCAACGTCAAAAACTTGTGTATCCTTACCCTGGTTAAATTATTTGCACTGACCTGTTATTTTTGATCATGGAATTACAATAGTCTCCACATGCAATAAAGATGAAAAACATATTTTATTTATCAATCAAATCAATAAGGAAATACATGTCAACTGTAATAGACTTCCCTCTGTCTAGATGGTTCTGCAGGGCTAATGCACAGTACCTGGACACTTGATGAATTGCTTGCTTTGGCCTTCTATTTAAAAACTAATTTTCAAGGGGGCTGTAGGCAGCTGCAGGACTTACCTGGTAGATAACAACCCGGAACTTGTTCTTGGTGAGCAGCTCCCCCTGTGTGATCTCCACTTTCTTGACCCGCAGGTTCTGCTGCTCTAAACGAACCCTCACGTCCTTGATGTTGGCACCGACCTTGCGGGTCTTCTCCAGCAGTTTGTCCACTGTGCTACTGGTGTTGGTATGGTCCTTGGCCAGCTTGACCACCTCAAACTGGATGTTCTTCACATTGCTCTCCAGATCCAATTGCCGCTCCTCCATGCGCTGCTGGCATGCCTGCACCTCGTTTATGATGCCCGCCACCCGCTCCAGCAAAGACAAGAGGTTCATGGGGTGAGCTGTCTCATCTCTTACGCCTGATACTTCAAATTTGTCTGCCATGGTTGGGATTCAGTATCACCGTTGATCCAGGTCAAGGTAAAAACAGGACTCTGAAACACCCTCCTTTCTCAGCAGCAAATGCAGACCGGGTCACAGACTCTCAACAGGCTCAGTTTCTCGGAGCTATGATCCCAGATCTTTATATCAGTCGCAAGAAACTTTGGAAGAATCAGGAAGGTTAGTGGATCATCAGTTTGGTTGAGCAGAGGAGATAGTAGCCAGAGATACTCTCACTGCGACTGCAGCTTTGCTGGAGACCACCTTCCCCCAGTGTGAGCTGCTTATTTCTGTTGGATCAGAGAAGTGGGCAATACCACACAGTGCACAGAAAGGGAGAGAGGAGGACATCATTGACACCATACATGCTTCGTGGTTATAAATACTTTTTGTAAGGTGACACTTTTGGATGCTGCACAGCAGGGATAATGGAAATCCCCTTTCCATTCCCCCTCTGTTACACCCTGTGTGATTCGTTCATTTTTCCATTCTACAGTGCACCCTAATTAGTTCAGAAAATAAAATATGTACTGTATGTACATATCTTCCAATGCATACACACACACACACATATACTCTTCTAGCAATGTTTGGTGTTCAGGGGCATGAAAGTAAATACACCCAAAATAATACTCTCTGTACTTCAATCTATATATAGCATTGACACAATGGCTTGGATTAATAAATTGTTTGGTTGCCCTTTGCTTTCTCAAGAGTAGCAGTAAGTACACATATTGGTGATGAGATCTGTGGCCTATTATAACTTTCAATTCCTGACTTAATGGTAGAAGGTCCCAGAGAGTGGGTTTAACTAGACCATAGTCATTATTTTAGGATACCCCGATAATGTGCAATGGATCTTATGGGCTCTGATTTACCTGCCCTCTTCTCATGTCAGATTGCACAGCCAATGGCTGAAATAACTGGATGGGAAGAGGAGGAACACAGTAAAATCTCTAGAAGCATTATTGCAGGCCTCCGTGTGTTCATATTTTGTAATTAATTGAATGTTTATTCTTCATACATGGTCACATTGTGCAATGGGTTCACAGACAATAGTTTATTCCATGGATTTTCTTGTTGGTGTTCTGTGGCTCTGTAGGGTTGACTGTCATCGGACCACACTGCCAAGACATTAGGCTGCATTACCAACCTGTGATAGTGTTTATCTTTTGTGATGTCATTCTAGAGCAGTGCCAGCCAATTGACCCGTAGCAAGACCAGATCCAATTATTTTTGTTATTTGGCAGGATAAAAATGCTGTAGTGACCTATCAGCCAGACGAATGCACCTGTTTACCAGCCATTGTGTTGCTCTGTTTTGTCTTATGTAGCTTCCTTCCCTTAGTGTTAGACTCAAACGTATATTGCTGATGAGAATTATCTGAAAAAGCTTGAGTAACAATATCACTGCTCGGTTCGGATAAATCCTCAAGCCATGTGTAAATGATACGCAACACCATATGATGGCTGGTTGCCGCAGACAGCTCTGGACTGATCTGAATTCGGTCAATGTTAATAGTGAGCCCAGGGCGTGTGCAATATACTGTCAACTCCACTCATGAGGCAAGGATTGTGAGATCCGAAATATTAATATGTTACAACTTTACAAATTTGATCAAATATAAATACAATACACAGTGTGCACTTGTGTAATCATGTTTTTCACAGCTAATTTCATATCACTAGTCAACATGAGCAGCATGCATTTCAGACCATTACAGCTAACAACTAAGACTCACTGTAAAATTCTCATGGAAAAGGTTTATGTCCCTGGGTATTCACTTGATTATTTGCTGTGTTAGATCCCTCATTACATCCATTCTACCTTTAGTTTAAAGCGGGCCAGCCAGCGAAGGATGGGCTCCCCCTCTCTAGTCAGGTTCCTTCCGAGATTTTTTCCCATTGGGGAGTTATTTCTCGCCACCATTTGAGCGTTTTTCTTCCCACTGGGGAGTTTTTGCCTTGTTTGCTGTTTGGGGGTTCAGGCCTGGTTTTTGCCCAATTATACATCTGTTTCTCTGTATAGCGTTTTTTTGTGACAGTTCTCTGTAAAAAAGTGCTATACAGAATTGAATTGAACATTCAGTGCTGGAAACCTTATGGTTAAATGATGTGTAGGCAGGTTATAGTTTAGCTATGTGCCTTTGTGTATTTATGTACATCTCCTCTTTTGTCTGTCAAGGATTCTGACTGACTTAAAATAGCATGATAGTCCCCTCCCCTAATGTTTACCCACCATATACTGTCATGTTTAAATATAGACCTTCTTCCTGCGGGGTTTTGTCCTTTTGACGCTGGTCATTATTGCTGTGAACTTGTTATTGCCAGTGAGATATTCTGTCATTTAATAGATGACAAAACAGCAGAATGTAAACGACCATGTTTTCATGCTGTAAAGCGGTAAATTGAACATTGGAAGTGAGATAAGGAAGTGGGCAGTTGGAATATTATCTAGCCCCTGCCTCTGGGTCCAGTTTTTATTTTTATTTCTGTTCAGACTATCAAAAGGTCAGGATGTGTGGACCTCTGTCCCCTAGCGACACAAGCAAGATGATCCCACCTCAAGGAGCAACAGGCACGTCCCACAGAGGGCCGACGAATCTCTTCAAATTGAAGCCAGCAGCTGCGGCAGTCCCCGCAGCTCCGTCTATAATTACACAGCAGAGAGAAAGCTTCTCTCATTCACATCAGCCTGCTCCCTTGCACCCCTTCGCCCCCGCCCCAAATACAACTCGACATTGATTCTATTTTCACATAGAGAAGCGCTGACCTTTGATTCTTTTTCCATCGTCTGTGTTTTTTAATTCAGTTTGAGACAACCACAACTGCTGAATTTGGAGAACATTTTAGGAATGTAGCTTGGAACTTTCTAAAGGTACTTCATTGTGAATATAGTATCACTGCCATTACTCAACAATATTACAGCCATTACTCTGCAGGTTTATCATGAATGAAATATAACAATGATAATATACGATAGTGGATTGCAAAAGTAACCCCCCACCCGAGGACTTTTGGACATATTGTAGTGTTACAATCTAGAATGAAAATGTATTTAATTTGGATTCTGTCCCTTTGTTTGATTAATACCCCCAATACACAGCACCTTGAAAATATTTATTGTGAAACAAATTAAACATAAAAAAACTGAAAGTGATGGTTGCATTAGGAATATAATGCTCTATATAGTTCTCTATGAGGGACAACACATGAGAAGCTGTGGATTGGATTATTGTTTATTCATATATTTAAAAATATACACAGTGATGCGATATGCCAGGAAATTAGATGGCCAACTTCAAACACTAATTAAACTACATGGGGGGATTTAACCGTCACCATTGCCACTGTGCATATTTATAAATATATGACGAAACAATAATCAAAGCCACATAGAGAACATTTTATCCTGTCTATAATGGTGGGATTGTAGTAGGGTTTGGGGGGTCCTTGGGTGTATTTTCACAATTTAGATTAATTCCTCATGTCTGAAACATTATTGGGGAAGATGTTGGTTCAAATTGGATATTGAGAACTATATTAAATCAATATTATATGATTACTAGGTCATGAAAAGGTTATACCTGGATGTAAACAATTAGCAACATTTCCCTTACACCAAATCATATTTCAACAAAATAAGGCTTCAGTGACGCTAATCGTATTCCTTTCTTATCCCTAAAGCACTTTTCAGAACGATATGTGATGGTGGGTGTCGAAATCCACCTTTCTGTGTCTGATTCATATGGAATTGCTCATACGCACATCCAAAACTCAACACAGGTGCTAGGTAAAAAAGAATAATGCAAAATAAGAAAGAAACACCAGCATAATGCTTCCAAGTGAGAATTTTATTAAGCTACATCCATGAGCAGTGACAACGTTTCTACCAAATCGGTCTTCATCAGGTATGCCATTTGGAAGCATTATGGCAGTGTGCTGGGCTGTGTTTCAATCGGTTAAATGTTCTGCCCTCCACAATTCCCCTCGTCACTTCCACTTGGGAGGATGTGACGCAGCAACAAAAGGACACGAGTAGACACTCAAACCGACGGAGGAGCAAGGGAGGGAGCGGAATAATTTTTTAATTGGACCGCACTTGCACTCGGAAATTGGCCAGAGTCAGTGACGCCAGCAGACCATTGACAAATGAGTTTGTGAAAAACTTTCCAATAAATTGCATAAAACAGCACGCTCCAACCAACATCTCAATTTTTATTCTGGCAAAAGCTAGAAGCAAACTAGAAAATGATTGACAATCAATTTATTGATAGACAGCTTTTTAAATGACCTTGTAAGCTTATAAGCAGGAATGGGGAATAATACACGTTAGGTTACAAAATAGGCTACATCCCAATCAAATATATTAATATGCTGCAATCAAAATGGTGGATGCATAGATTGCTCTGCAGGAGACACAGAAGTACAAAACAAGAGGCGAGCAACCTATATTGAATATGAAATCTAAGCAAAATGTAGCTGTACTATTGCCCATGTAAGCTTGCACTGGCTCATTTGCTGGATATTCATTGAACTGCAACAAGCTGATTATACAGCAAGTTATTGTTAACTATCCTGAAGTAATAATTCTAATACTGCATCATAGTAGGTAAAACCCAGAACCCTCCAAAATCTGGAACATTGAAGTAATTTTTACTCCGTGCAGTTATCCAGCTAACTCAGTAATCCTGCAGTGTCACATACTACCGTAATTAATATTTTTCAGTCTAAACTGTTGCTAACATTAGGCGACTGCTGAGTGTGTGAAGTGTGAACGTCTGCATAACCAAATAAATGCTCAGATCGAAGGCATAAAAACCGGTGTTGTAAGGGTGTTTATTTGGTGCAATGTTTTTGTGGAAGTGTGTTTAGTCCAAGAAAGAACGAGGTTTAACCCACAGGCTTATTGTTGCGTCATTAATAAATGGACGTTCTAATCTTGTGTTCTAATCACACCGGTGTGACCGTACGCTTCAGGGACCACTCTAGCGCTGTAACACCTGTGTGACCGTACGCATCAAAGGGTTAATACACATTCAGCGGAGCACAAATCCTGAGAAATAAATGAGAGTGTCAAAATTTGGAGGCTGCTGTTGTGTCGTTGGTTTTCCCCATGAAAACCAACCAACCAACCCAATCTCAACCTTAAAGACAAGCTGAAATCAAAATTAACTTTTTCATAAATTCAGTCAATTCTAGATAATCACACAAACATGTTTAAAAGTATATATACCAAAAAATATATTAAATTGTAATACTTGTGTATTTTCAAGTCAAAGTTTTCCCCCCTTCATTTCCTGGAAAACGATTTCACTTTTAAACTTGCGTCATCAAGTTCCAGTGGGAATGAATCAAAATTGAAACGAATGATGTCAATCAAATTAGTCTTTCCCTCCAATCAATGTACTTTTACACCGTGGCATGTATTCTTAGTGTTCGCATTTGACGTCAATCAAATCGACTCCCCGCCCTTCAAAAATTCCCGTCAAAAGATTTGTTTTGCTCGCGTATACGTCATATCACGGAAGCTAGTGTTGCTCTAACTTCCGTTTCATGGTAACTTTAAAAGCATTTTGCTTTCCAAAAACAAAATAAATGGAAGCCTGTGGGAAATTTCACAAAGCAGAGGTGTACTAGGAAGCAAGCTAATTTAAGCTTCAACCCTGGATTTTCTGTATCACATTACACTCATTTAGCAGACGCTTTTATCCAAAGCGACATACAATAAGTGCATACAGAAACGTCATCGAAGTAACTACAGACAAAGCACATCCTTCCCATAACATAGCAGCTATACTATAATTCTATTCTAAATACTATTATAAACTATAACAGACAAGAAAACACAGAGAACAAGTACCATGAGAGGTCCTAGATTAGTATATCAGTCAAGGCGGACGACAGAACGCAGGCAGGATTGGAGTAGAACGTAGGGGAATGGGGAGTTCATTCAACCACTGAGGAGCTAGGGTGGAAAAGCTCCGCAGTCAGGACAAGCGAGAGCCGTTGACACAGAGGGGGGGAAGTGCGAGTCGCCCTGCTGTATAAGATTTCCAGTAGACAATACAGAACAATTACATACGCAACAAAGTACACAAAACTATAATACAAATACAAACATAGTTATACAAGAATAAAATAAAGTTTGACATTAATGATACAGAAGTACAGAGAAATATGTTGTGGAGAAATGGGATATCGGTATGTAGCAATTATACAAGAAAATACGAAATACTGGACCAAAATGAAGTAATGTATGAGCACTCCCAATACATATGCATAAACAGTATGTTCCTTTATCCATATTACATTTAGTACACTTAGGAGACTATCCGCTTCATTTGGATGATGAAAACCTTAAACCACACAGAATCCAAATCTATCTCAACATCATAATTCCCCATCAGTTGTAACACCAGGTTTGTTGCAATTTATTAATGTGAGCTTTCTGTATGTATTGGAGACTATTTCAGTAGATAGTATTTGAGGGTAGTGGACGGTCCCATTGTACACCATATGCTTTTAGAGAGGATCTCAAATGTAAATATAGAAAAATTAAAAACCCAGGAGATTGTATTTCATCTTCAGCTTATGAAAAGGGCATATGCCCTTGTCTTCATAAATTTGTTTCAGTTTTCTAACACCTTTTTCTGGCCATGGAGGATAGTCAAAGGGTTTAGAATCAGTGAGAATATGGTAATTGTTCCAGATGGGTGATAGATCACAGAATTTAACTTTATATTTAATATACCTTTCGACAGAATACCAGATTTTCCAGGTATTTGATATATTCGTGCGGTCGGGTAAATGAGGATTAGGTCAAATGTGTATTTTATTAATCCAGCAGTCAATGCCCTTGTTAAAATGCTCAGCACTCTGAATACTGAACACAAGCGATATTGTGTGCTAGAACCCCTCACTTAACCTACACTCAAAATATATTTTATGTGATTTCATTTAATGATTATTATTAAAAATGACAATCATCAATTAAATCGCTCCAAAACAATAGTTGGAAAAATTACTTGTGTAATGCACAAAGTAGATGTCCTAACTGACTTGCCAACACTATAGTTTGCTAACAAAAAATCTGTGGAATGGTTAAAAATAAGTTCTAATGACTTCAACCTAAGTGTATGTAAACTTCCAACTTCAACTGTATCTGCTGGCCAGCAGATCACAACGGGACTATTAAACTGGGCATGGACTACTTGCTTTAAAGATGGTTGGTGAACCATTTGGACAGTTTTTGTTGTTGGCAAGTAACTGCATCTTCAATGTTCAAATGTGTAATGTGATTCCTATTTTGTGATGTAAAAATAGGTTTTTAGCAGGTGTATGCACCTATTCTTACAAGAGAGGAAATGTAGGATATCTAATATTTAAATATAGGTAAACTATCCGGCTCCTCCATCTCTTGCTCTCTCCCACTCCCTCTCCCCACTCTCCTTCTGTCTCTGTCTCTCACCCACCCCCACAAACATCAAAGATAAGCCAGACTTTGTCATAAATGACCCCTCTCCCCCCTCCTCCACACCTTAACCCAATCAGGGCAGGGATCCCCTCCCTGTGGAGTAATTTGTCAGGAGAAACAACCCGTAAAGTGATCCATCCATATCTACTGTAAATTTGGCAGCAGAGTGATAGTTTGAGGCTCGTTTGATACCTCAGACCCTTGATGACTTACAGCCATTTTACCAATCATGTATTCCATACTGTTCCAACATAATTTACAGCTAAATCTAGTCCTACCTCCCAATTCCCATAGAGATCCATTCAAATGCAGATACCAGTGGCGGGCCGTGCATTTCACACCTAGGCCTTCAGTGATGCCCTACACAGTCCTACCTGAATTATTCCACCTCTTAATACCATCATCATGGCTCTAGAAACTATACATTTAGACAGAAACGCAGTATAACCGGGCGTTGCATCACCTTAACATAGTCAAGTACAACAGAGTTATATTAATATTTCCGAAGCATTTATAATCAATAAATCCGCATTTACAATTAAGAGTGTTAAACTACCAGCTTTAAGATCGCTTGGCTACTGTCAAAACTTTAAAATAAAAGGCGCTTTTAAGGGATTAGTCTACAAAGTTTTATTAAGTCCACCAAAAGTGTGTGAGCTTTAACAAGTTTGTTCACTAAACAGCGCATTGTCGCACCCAAAGCAGTTTCATTTAAGAAACGTGACGATAAAGACACTGGAAATAAAAGAAAACAAACAAATAATTTGCATTTGTTCATGAGGATATATTTGCGACAGTGGTGAAAGTGTATTTCTTGAATGTCCACTTTGACTCGCTAGCGTCGGCTCGCTAGCGTCGGGGTTGGCCGTTCTCTTCTGACGATGTCTAGCTTTTCTTGAAAAGTTCGTCTTGAAAATGGCGTTGTAATTATATCTGCGACCAAATCGATCTCTTCTCCTCCTTCAGCCATTGTGGGCTGAAAAAAAAACAGCTTGTAGAAATCTACACAAATGAACTCGTTCAAGTTCAGTTTGCTATCTCTGCATAGCTCTGCCTCTCAATAGTGCGTATCCAATCAAAAGACGTGCACGTGCTGACGTTATCGTACGCCTGCTAGCTGGCCCCGGTGTCGCCTACTCGAAATCTGATAGGTTAACACCACAGGTTTGTTTCCGTTCACTTTAAGCTACATGCGCCCGCAATGTTTATTCTGAAGGCCTAAGGGCAGATTTCTTGGACCCTGGCAACACATTATGGCTGAAATATGATTGGATAAAAGCTCTAACATAAAGGCCAGCCCTCCAAAGGAAGGCTGGAAGCAGCGCAACCAAGAGGAAAGCTATGAAATGAAGAGAATAGACTATGGGGAATAATTTAATACATATTTGTGGAAAAAATATATCAAAATTAAATTTATATTCTGATGATGTTTAGGCCAGCAGAGAAGGCCTTGCTGGCCCTGACGGCCCGCCACTGGCAGATACGTTATAATATCGCTTGTAAGAGTACCATAAAATAAGATATTTCGAGTCTTTCGATGTTGTTGGGTCACAGACATCAGGAAGTCATGGCATGCAAAGGATATGTGGGAAAAAAATGTTTTTTTATTTATTTAAAGGCACAGTCAACTTAGTGTATGTAAACTTCTGACCCATTGGAATTGTGATATAGTGAATTAAAAGTTAAATAATCTGTCTGTAAACAATTGTTAAAAAAATGACTTGTGTCATGCACAAAGTAGATGTCCTAACTTACTTGCAAACACTATAGTTTGCTAACATGAAATCTGTGGAGGGGTTAAAAATGAGTTTTAATGACTTCAACCTAAGTGTATGTAAACTTCCGACTTCAACTGTATATGGACACACCAGGCACGTGCAGAGGATGGTAGAGGGGCAAGGGCCCAAATTCATAAAAGGGCACCCCGGCGATTTTTCAAATAATTAAATAAATATATGCTTGGAATGAAGGAATATTAAAAATGTATGTATTCAGGGTTTTTCCTGGCAGAGAATATTGTTTCTGGCAGTACGTAGGCTATGCGAACGCACGCAACAAATTTCTGTTCCATAAATTTTACCGTAAATACAGTTTTTGGAGTATATATGTAGGCTATGGTTGTAAAGTACCAGTAGGGTTGTGTTCAGGAGTTAGGTTTTAGAAATCAAAGGTAATTGAATATTATACCAATTATGACATTTTGATAGCGCACAAATATAAAAATAAATAAAGAACACTCAATCACTGACTGGGAAGAAACAGAATTGTGGGTCTTATATACACATAGGAAAGGGAGGGGTAACAAACAACGTGAGGTTAACACATTCGGTAAACAATAATTCAATCACGAGAACATAACGAAAACATGGAAGGGAAACATGCATAACAAACAATGGGCTCGAATAGGAGCAGAGTGTGCTCAGTAATCAAGAGAGGTGAAATCTAAGTACAAACAGCTGGAGCGAATTACAGAGGTAGCTCAGGACCAGTTAGAAATGCGAGTAACAAAGATAAAGCGGAGAAGCTGGTTAAATGTTAGTATCAAGCTATAAGACAGACAGTTAGTTGTTAGTATACATTTATGTTAATTGGTTTTAGTAAAGTGCACGTAACTAATAAAGCACCCGAGTGATTGTTACCACGAGTTAGTAATATATACAATTATACACAGGAAGGAAATCAGGAAGTAGCAGAAAACTAAATTTCGGAAATACAGCGTTAACCCACGAAAACTCCCGAAGTCACCCGAATAGTGCATGCACGAGACTGGGTAAACAAACACACAGATGAGACTCGGACAACCCACGAACAGAGGGGAATGCAATGATGAAATGAAAAATAATAAATACAGAATAAATATCAAATAATAATACAAACAGATGTACAGAACATAACAGGTAGCCTAATTCAAAATTGGAGCGTGTTCCACCCAACTCGCTGCGTACGCTGTCTTTCTACTGAGTCGCCTCAAAGATTTAGGTTGCACTCTGCCACAGAATAGCTGAGCCTCATTTCTATACAGTCTATGGTTCTGCTTCTTCTACTCATCTCCTAGTACTGAAATCTTGAAGGTGACTAGTACAGTATACATCGCCATCCGCTAGCCGAAAGACCATATTGCACCCAAAAAATGTAATTAATTTGGATTTGAATTTATTTGCCGTTTTCTCAATGATTGTCATTTTGGCGGTCGCGATTTCCCTTTGGCGGTCCGTGAAATAATTTATTTTAAACAAGCCCATGACTGAGGTTGGTTCAAACACTGCTACATGACAGTTAATTAATGATACATGCAAAGAAATTAAGTGTATTTCAATAAATTATTATCACATGTAACATATTACATTAGCTAACTAGCTATCAAGACAATACGACAACATTAAAACTACTGTGGTGAGATGGGACCGTTCTTTTAAGTTCAGTGGATGGGACACAAGAACTCGACCATATTCCACTGATTCCCACATTACTAGCAAAAGGTATCAACGCTAATTTGAGCTGCCAAATAGTGTCAAGCAATTTCTAAAGCGCATTAATATCAATATAAAACGAAAATGAACAGTATATTTATACTTTGTTTGGCTACATACCTGATGTCTGCCTCAAAGTAACTCATCACACTGACTGACTCATGACTGTCGAGTGCCTATGCATGCGTATGCGTGCAATTTTGTGTGCGTGCGTTCTTTCACCATAGAAAGGCTCGGTGCCCACACAGTGCTCGCCGCTGCGGCGGAAACCAAGAGGGAGGGTAGAGGTAGAGGGCATCGCCGGGGAGCACCAGTCTCCCGACCTCATATTTTGATTCAATCAATATATCTGTTCGGCAGGGCAGGCTGTGCGCAAACAGGAATTTATTTATTTATTATTATTATTTTTTAAAATATATTTTTTATTTTACTGAAAAAGGGCACTTCTCTATAGCAGGCCAAACGGCAGGTGCTCAAGCCCCCTTTGAGGTCTATGTGTGCACATGCCTGGGACACACTGACGTATGTCCCACAATGATCCGGTGTGAGACATGTCTCCATTAGACACTCTTTTGTGTCGCTACTGTCATGGCACCCTGGTTCAGTCTCTTCTTTCTCAAGGGAAAATAGATTCTCTGGACTTCTTTGGGTAACATGCAGTGCTTTTTCCCATTAATATTGTAATTGCGTGAGTGAAAAGTGGTCAGGACCTCTCTTTTGATGGGCGAGGAAGCGCCTCTTTCCCTGTCGGAATCCGTTTTGGCTCCTTTAGCTTGGGTCTAGTTGGGTGGACTGCTGACAGCAGTTTTACCTCCGAGAACACCAGTGTGGTTACTGGCAGTCCTTTGGCAATGGAGGGCCACAGCGTTCAGAAAACCTGGATGACAGAAGGCATCCTGTCATCTTACTTCTTCCGCACGTGGATGCCCCTTAACCACACCCGTCTCATCTCTGTCCAGGGGTATATGCCAGTTTTGGCTTCGGTTCCCTCTCTGGGCAGCTGGGCTGATTGTTACTCGTAGGCCTCCAGTCCATCACTGCTCTCCAAACACTTCAGACGTCGGAAAGCTATTTTTTTCTTTCTGGATGACATGTGTGTGATTCAGCAGGAGGTCCACAAGAGGTGGGGTGGGGTCCTCTGCCTGGGTGGACTGGTTTGTGGGGGCTGACTTCACCTGCTGGGGTGCGTAGACCTCTCCACTTGGCAGGCCTGCTGGGCCTATAGAAGCCGGTTCCGCATCGAGCGGTTCAACGGTCACCTCACCAGGCTGGGCTGCTGTGTCTGCAGTAGCAGGTTCTGCCTCCAGGGGCACTATGGTCTCTTCAACTGACTCGGCTGAGGCAACTGCAGCAGCGGATTCAACATCCTGAGGGGTCACATGCTCTGTGGTGGTTGGTATGATGCAAGCCACAGAGCTGTTTCCCCCAAATTCCTCAAGGGAAGGGGAGCTCACCAGGGGTGGACCTGCATTGTCTTTGGAGGTGACAAAATCCACAGAATTGTTTTTCCATATTGAGGAAAGACAGAAATAGGTTTGGCGGTGGGCTTGTAATCTACATACTTAAACATGTTCCTGTAAAACAACAAAATTATTTAATTGTAAATGACATTGAGACTATTCCGAACCATTAATTAGGATAAGCCACATGTATTCGTCATAGAAATTGGCTTTTTCTTCAGAGAGCAGGTTTCAGCCAGCCAGTCAATATTCACATCCCAGAGCAGATAAATTTCTCTATTTTCCTCGATAACCCTGTCCATCATTTCACACAAACCATTTAGATACTGTATGTCAGATTTGGGGGACCTGTAACAACATCCAACCAGTATAGGACCAAAAACAAATTACTTGAAAAAAACTGTCATACATAGGGCTGTCATGTCATGGAATTGTCTTCCGGTTAATAAGGAAAGGCATGTTTTAAAAAGATGCTTGCCTAAATTATACTTTCACCAACATACATTATCCTAAATGATCTTGTTTTCAATGTGTTGCTGTTATTTCTGTTTTAATTAAAACATAAAGTGTTTCAGTTGTTAACTTGAATGTATATTGTATTATCTAATGTTGTTTTATTTAATTTTATATGAATGTTTTATCTGTTATTGTTTTGTCTTATTTTTGTTTTGTTTGCTTTGGTATTTTGTGTAGTCTGTTATTGTTTAAATCATCACTGTATTTGTATTATGTAATGTTGTCTTGGACCCCAGGAAGACTAGTTGGTCGTCAAGGCGTCAGTTAATGGGGATCCTTAAAATAAACAAATAAACCTCATTCCATGCCTGCTTTGACCGACGAAGGTAGAGAAAATGCTGTCTGCTTTCTCGGTATGACCTTATCCCTTGGAAATTCTTGCGCTCGGTTTCATCACTATCTGGAGAAATCAGATTGTCCAAATACTCGGTCTGCAGGTTGTCAAGTACTGCCATTTTGAGATCATGAGGTACCACTGCTGATCCAACCTTGACTGGCCAGGGAAAGCTGGTAGGTCAGCAGTGGAGGGTAAATTAGGCACCTCTGTTATTCTCTGATATTCCATCATACATTTTTTTCCAAAAATAAAATCAATCAATCTAAAACCAGTTGATTAGAAAAAGTTTTGAACTTGTCTCAGGATTTACCAGTAAGAGGGAGACCGATAAACCAGAAATGTCCAATATTATTTACCTTTCTGCTGAACAGGAACCACCACCGGAAAAAAAAGGAAAAACTTCTCAAAACCAACTCCAAACTGAACTAAGGCTTCTTTCCTTCGGCCCCCATAAATACCTTACTCCACAGGGAGGGGATCCCCGTCCTCTATGGGCTTTGGTCCCCTAGTGGTGGGACGTATCCGTCCCAATTTTTTATAGTGTTCATATTTCTCTGAAATTCTAAATTAAAACGTTTATAAAACACAAAACTTTTGACGCAAAAAAAAAAAAAAAAAAAAAAAAAAAAAAAACTGTTAAAAACAGTCACAGCCTGCGAACACATTAGTTTATATGCTTATCAGCTCTCAGGTTACACTGCAGGGCCATAACGCTGCAGGGTGCTAATAGCCCAACCCACTGGCAATAAAATGCATATCACAGGCAATAAAATGCATATCATAAAATCTCTTGGTACAGTTTCTACACACTAAAAAATCAAGATCTGATTTAGGAACAATTTTATGTTATTGAAAAGTATAAATAAACATTATTTGTTTTTTTCCCATGCTCACTTCACTATGCATACAACCAATGTACTTCCGGTTTTGTATAAATATATTTTATTTTCTACAAAATCTCTTGATAAACATGTTTAATCAATCAAATATGATACCTGGTTACGCAGTTATAACTCTTTTCTGAAGAATCCTGAACGTTTTTTCGTAATCCGTTTATCCATTGACCAGCAAAATCTCCATTTCCACAGTGCGTACCCATCGCATTCGTGCTTGTACTATGTTACTACCATTGTGTAAAAACATTACTAGAATGCTTCAGGAATGATCTAACGTAAAACACGTTTCCTGCTCTTTAAAACAAAGTCAAATATGTCATATTCGAGCGACTGGGAACGTCGCTGTGTCCACGCGTAACGACAGCCCATAGGGCGATAGTGGTATGCGCATTCGGGAAGGGATGGACCGGATTGCTGTACGTAAGTTTTTAGCCTAACCAGATGATATTTAGCCATGTGTAGCGCGTTTGTTAGCTGTATGTACGTCATAGGCTAGCTTTTCTTTTTACGCGTATGTGAGTTGCTGTATGGTGTAATTGCGCTGGACAATCGATTACGATTATTTTATACATTTATATACGAATGTTTTTGGATATGTAAGTATTTTTAAAAATATATAATAAAAATTATTATTGTTATTATCATCATCATCATCAACAGTATGGAGCGCTATTATCTAGAGTATTTTTAGTTTCGTGATAAATGGATTCTCGCAGAAGTTCGCTAGTTAGCTTCTATGTTGTCACAGGCTGGAGAGGAGTGCATGGCCGGCTAAGGGGGTTTGTTTTGTAGCGTGCATTCGCAGTTTTTTTGTGTAGCAACCAACACAAGGGCTAGTTGTTGAATTCACACATGAAACTACATCCATTCTCAGTGCTTTATTTCACGGTTCAGTGAAGACATTACAGTATTATATTTCTGTGTTTTGGAGAAGTACAGCAGTATGTCATCAGCAAAAAGGCTGATTTTATGTGTAAAGTCTTTAATTTTAATGGGGGATATTTGGGAATCTTGCCTAATTATTTGAGCCAGGGTTCTACTGATAGGGCAAACAGAGCAGGCGAAAATGGGCAACCCTGTCTCGACCCCCTGTAAAGGTGGAAAGGTTTGGAGAGAGTAGAATTTGTTTGAACGATGGCTAGAGGGGATGGATGTATTAAGAACCTTGATCATTTTAATAAAGCCAGAACCAATACCAAAGTTTTCTAATACTGACCATAAGTAGTCCCAATCTACTCTATCGAAAGCTTTGTAAGCATCCAGAGAAAATAGTGCAGCAGTATTTTCAATTTTTTCTGATTGTTTAATTATGTGAATGAGGCTTCTGATATTGTTGGAAGCTGACCTTCCCTTTATAAATCCTGACGAATAAGTTTATCCATCCAGGGTTCAAGGCGGCGTGCTAGCACTTTAGCATATCATTTTTACTCTGTTGATATGAGCGAGGTCGGTAGGTAGCTACTGCAATCAAGTGGGTCTTTTTGTTCCTTTAGCAATATCTGAATCAGGGCTGTGTTCTGCTGCCAATATTCCTTGAAAATATTGCCCATGTACCATCAGCTTAAGGTTAACGTTAGCCACCTTGGTTGTGTTGGACTCACTCATGCACCTGCTGCAAATGACCCCTGGTTTTGTCACACATGCAAACAAAAGAGTGGAACAGAACTGTAACCGACGTTGAAGCCTTAAAGAAAGACTGACCACATACGCCTACTGAAGCACTTAAGTTTTTGGGCATTTTTAGCACTTGGTTCTATTACTTTTTACTTATTGTTTACTTTGTGCTTTTCACCTTATCCCACAGGGATTTATGTGTGCAATAGTGTTTGATTAAATTACTTGAATAGGATATATTACTGGAATGTATCACTGCCACTGTACGGTACTACCAGTTGCACTGTGAACTTCATTGCACTACCTCAAAAAATTATATTATCCGGTTTTTTTTTTTTGCTAAATAAAGACATTCAGAATTGTATTCATCGTTTATTGCATATTACACAACATTACACTCTATTAGGTACACTTTTTTTTCCATTAGTGGTTTCCACTTGTGGTTTTCCACTCTACTCATTGTCATATAATATGTATGTATATGCCGTGCGGTCATGACTGCAGTTGTGACAGTTGAAAACACAGCAAGCTATTGCCATTTTGCCGAGTTTTCGTTAGTTTTGTTACTAGAACAATGAAACCAAAACACAACAACAAGTGCTAACACACAGTAACATTTACGTTATTAGTTACTACTGCCACCGCTTCCATGTGCAAATCCCACAATGCACTGCTGGCTTACATCACAATACTATTTTTTATAAAAACTCATTCTCTGACATTAAAAAATGTAGGAAGCTAACATTGTAAACACACATTCAGACAGCTAGCCAACTCTATTCAAGTAAGCTTGAAAATAATTTGAACTGAAATGTTCCCAAACACTACTTTCTCTTTTACAACCACCTGTCACCTGGGAGCTTGTCGTCATCTCCATTCTGAAAGTGTTCTTTTTGCAAAAAGCCACTTAATATGAAATATTCCACACATTGCCATCTAGTGGTCATTGTGATCTACCGCCAGCACAGGGGGAAAGTATGGAGGTAGATTTCTATCAAAAATAAACAAGCACAAAAGTATAATCCACAATTGTATTTACCATCCACACACACACACCTCTTAATTTGTGTTCGTAGATATAATCCACAATTGTATTTACCATCCACACACACACAACTCTCAATTTGTGTTTCGTAAAAATAATCCACAAGTATGTGTTTTCCATCCACACACAAACACCTCTCAACTTGTGTTTCGTAAATCATCATTTGGATGAATGCAAAAATTATATTCACAAATGCAAACAACATTTACAGATATGTTTCCAATGTTCACATGTACAAATCAAAAGCTTGGCTTGCGAACTGGCGAATCTACATTTGCCGATCGAAGGACACGCTTGATCTGCTTGGATTTACGGACAGAATTTTGAGACAAATATTCCGCTGTTTTTCACCGTGTCGATTCACGCTCGCTTGACTTGCAATTCGCAAGCTAAACTTCTTCTTCTTTGGTGCTACATAACACGGCGGTTTGTGTTTTCGGCTCATCAGCGCCACTTTTAGAACAAGTGGCCAAAATTGCACATTATCTTTAAGAAGTGGATTCGTGGTACATTTAATTAAAACAACCGAGTTTTGAGTTTATTTAGGTTGTAAAGTTAACCCCACGCTAATCTTGCGATGGCAAGTTTTTTAAACAGTCATTGCACAAAACTCCTATCAGATTGCATGTAGCTAGCTAGCTAGATTACATTAGGTCCGTACACAGTAGCTACATAACTCTTTCGCCCCTCATGGAAAAGATTATGTAAAACAAACTCAACCATGTGAAGTATTGTAGCCAATTAAATTAATTTGACAGCTATTCTCACTGATACCGATGTCTCCTATGAAATCTTTTATTTGTTCAGCTAGCTAGCTAGTAGATAAGACACCTAAATGAAAATGATAATTCAGATTGCATGGAGTGCTCTCCTTATTTTAGCTCATAGTGTTGTACTTCCTAGTTCCTATCAATGTACGGACCTACCCCTGTGTAATGTAATCTAGCTAGCTAGCTACATGCAATCTGATAGGAGTTTTGTGCAATGACTGTTTAAAAAACTTGCCATCGCAAGATTAGCGTGGGGTTAACTTTACAACCTAAATGTATGGAACACATGACTGGCTAAATGGCTGTAAGTCATCAAGGGTCTGACGTATCAAACGAGCCCCAAATCAGTACTCTGCCCCCAGATATGGAGTAGATGTGGATGGATCCCTTTAAGGGTTGTTTCTCCTGACTTTTCCCCCATAGAGTTCTATAGGAAAATTAGTCAGGAGAAATAACCCTTGCAGTGATCCATCCACATCTACTTCATATCTGGGCGGCTGTGGCTCAGGAGGTAGAGCGGGTCATCCGCTGATCGCAGGGTTGACGGTTCGATCCCCGGCTCCTCCTGTCCACATGTCGAAGTGTCCTTGGGCAAGACACTGAACCCCAAATTGCTCCCAATGAGCAGGCTAACGCCTTGCATGGTGGCTGCTGCCATTGGTGTGTGAATGTGTGTGTGAACGGGTGAGTGAGAGGCCATTGTAAAGCGCTTTGGATAAAGGCGCTATATAAGTGCAGTCCATTTATATCTGGCAACAGAGTGATGGTTTGGGGCTTGTTCGATAGCTCATCGATAGTTCGATTGTACATCAGCCCAACCCTATTGCTATATATCAAAGCAATTTAAAGAAAATTCTTTGCAACAACTAAATTATTTATTGATTTTAGGCTTATTTCTGCTCTCAAAACTCATGGGGTCCAACCATTTTGTGACAGCTTTTTTGAAAAAAATTATCCTGGGGGTGCATGTATAACATATATCTCTGGTGACGCCCCTGCTCCTATTTAGGTAGTTGATCACATGTGTTTTTAAGTTCCCTCATTTTTCTTTGTCTTTTCTTCATTTATCAAATGGTTAGTTTTAGTGGCCATATGTCCACAATTTCACCAATTAAGAGCCTATTGATTCACCTCAGTCTTTAATTTGATCAGTTATATCAGTTAAAATATATATGTTTTGCCCCTCTTTTTGTAATTATTTGCAATATAGCACAATGAGAATATTGGACTTTTATTATTTATGACATGCATGGCTATTGCTAGCATAATGTGGTTTAAGAGGGAAAATAATCCCTTTAATATGACAAACACCTAATTAAAGAACAATTGACAGCTTGTTAAAATTCCGGGATTGCAATTGTGGTTGGAACGAAAACCAACATACAGTGGTCCCCCAGGACCGAGTTTGAGAACCACTGACGTAGATGACTATTACATTCTATTTTCAAATGTTGTTCATGACATCATAATGTATTACCTATACTACCTATATATATCCCGAAATACCTTGCCTCGGATGACTACTTTTACTTTTGATACTTAAGTACATTTAAGAGCATGCACTTATATACTTTGACTTAAGTATACATTTCCAAGCGGTATATTTTTTTATGTGGGTATTTGCACTTTTACGTAAGTAAGGAATTTGTGTACTTCTTCTACCTCTGTAATATCGTAATTATCTAGCATGCTGTATGTCTAACAGGTCGAATGGATTTGTTTTATAGCCAAGACACTTCCACATCTTAGCAGAAGGGACACCAAGAAAACAGGAGGGTTTACCGTCCATGGTATCTGGTGTTTAATTTAGTTCACTGTCTCATGTGGGTTAGCCAAAACTGGGCAGCTGGATACCAAGATTTCAAATAGCTCCAGAGCTAACATTAGCTTTTCAAACGGAGACATCCATCACAGGGTCCAAAGTTTCTGGGGAGGTTGAAGGAGCCACTTGTGTGGTGTGTCGAGTTGTGTCCCAAGGCGTGAAGAGAAGGGTTTTGGCGATCCATTGTTCCACTTCGTCTGGTGCTGTGAAAAGGTGAATGGTACCGCCATGCGAAACCTTCATGGTGGCAGGGTAAATAATGAGTGGGCGAAGTCCAGCGGCGATTAGCTGCTTTCTCACAGGGGTGAATGATGCCCTTTGCTGTGTCGTCATGTTGCTGTAGTCCGGGAACAACATTAGTGTTTCAGATCCGTGGAATAGAAGAGATTATGAGCAGCTTGCAAAATAATTTGTCTGTCTCCGTACCAAAGCAGGCAAAAGATCAGAGTACGTGGTCGATTTTTGTTTTGAGCCTTGGAGTACAGCCGATGGGCTCTTTCTATTTTTATGGTGCGGCCTTGGACAGAAGGAAACCACTGGGGTATATTTTGTTGTAAAAATGCAATAATAGCATTATGGTAGGGGGGCGTGGGACTCCCCAGGTGCCAGTGTTCTACCCCGTGGAGGATTTCCCACTCGCTCAGTCTCGGGACGATACCCTACGCTTCACCTTTGACCAGGTGATGTATGTCGATCGTCAGCTGGTGCGCCCTGACGCTGCACGCTCTCACCCATATTTTGTGATTATTAAGGATAGGTTGTACAGAGGTTGTACAGAGTGAGTCATGAAACTCAGACAGGTGAAGAGACGACCCAGTTGTTGGTACCTAAAAGTACCATTACAACCCCATGGCTGGTCATTTAGGGTATGAAAAAACACTAGACCGGATAATGGCCCGTTTCTATTGGCCGGGCATTTGGGCGGACGTACGTAGGTGGTGTGCATCCTGTCCAGACTGTCAACTAGTGAATTCCCCCGCCGTTGCGCCCTCTCCCATTAATTGAGGACCCTTTTGATAGAGTGGGCATGGACCTCATTGGACCATTTGACAGGAGCACTCAGGGATCCCGATTTGTATTAGTTCTGGTGGATTATGCAACCCGGTATCCCAAAGCAGTGCCGTTACGCAATATCTCTGCCAAGAGTGTTACGCAGGCATTGTTTCAGATAATCTCCCGAGTTGGAATCCCGAAAGAGATTCTGACTGATCAAAGCACTTCATTTATGTCACGCACATTACGCGAACTGTATGAATTATTGGGTGTTCAGTCCATTACGACAAGCGTGTACCATCCACAAACGGATGGGCTCGTTGAGCGTTTTAATAGGACTTTGAAATCTATGATTCGGAAGTTCGTACACGATGACAGCTGAAATTGGGATAAGTGGTTAGTTCCTCTATTGTTCGCAGTGCGAGAGGTTTCCCAGGCCTCCACAGGATTTTCTCCCTTTGAATTGCTATTCGGTAGACAACCACAGGGTATCTTGGACCTAGTTAAAGAAAGCTGGGAGGAGGGTCCAAGTCCCAGTAAAAACGAAATTCAATACGTTATGGACCTGCGAGCAAGACTTGTCATGGGAGAATTATACGTCAAAATGACATATACCTCATCCAAATTTTCAACTTTATATTCAAATAAGTTCAGATTCAGATAAAAAAATTTTTTTGACCAGCCACAATGAAAGACTTAATTAGTTGCGCCTTGATCTGTTCAATAAGGTTAATGTTGTTTTTGAGTGGAATTATAATGAAAATAATAAGCAGGTTGGTATTATATTTTTTGAAATATAATACCATTCATGTGCTAGGTTGTCTCAACCATCCAAGCAGCGAGGTTATGGTTAGGGTTACGGTTACGGTTTGCAATGCTGCCCTCCGAACACATTTCAATAACTATAATACCAACCTGCAAATAGTAAGCTAACATGCTTTAACTCACATCGTTAATTCAGTTCAAATGTACTAATGAGATAAGTATCAAAAATTATGTTGATTCTAACTTTTTCATTTTGTAAAGTGCAGTCAAAACAGTCGGCTACAGTCAAAAGCACTGCTACTCTACGGCGTTACTACCAACGTTTGGAACTATGGAGACTCCACGATCCGCCATCACTCTAAAATAATTAGTCCATTGGAGTGACGCAACTCTCTCTCTCTATGGCCCTGGTGCTTCCTAAACCCAGATTGAAACCTCTCATACATGTCGTTAGCCTGTAAAAAAGAAGAAAGCTGTTGAGCTACCCATTTCTCAAGGATATTTGCTAAAGATGTGAAGTTAGAAATAGGTCTATAATTAGACAGTTCAGTACCCCAAGATGCAGTATGCATTTGGACAGTGAAACAATTTTTGTTGTTCTGTACTCCAGCACATTGCATTTGAAATGGAACAGTGACTATGAGGTTAAAGTGCAGACTTTCATCTTAAATTTGAGGGTTTTTACGTTCATATCAGATGAACGGCGTAGCAATTGTAGCTATTTCTATACATAGTCCCCCCCATTTTAGAGGACCAAAAGTAATTGGACACATTAACATAAACTATAATAAAGTTATCATATTTAATATTTGTCATGGGTAGTGGCTGTCTCTTTTTGTTTTCTACCTTTGTTTTTCGTTTGGCGTCGTTTGAAGCTCTATCGGATTTTTTCTTCCGCCGTCCCGGTGTTTGGATCTCTCCAGGTCATTATCTCCTACACCTGTGTCTGGTTTCCGTCGGCTATAAATAGAGCTTGACTTCCGCTTTCCGGTGCTTCTATATTGACGTTGCAGTAGGACTAGAAAGCCGTATAGGGTTTATAAAAAAGTAAAGAAAGAAAACTACGAGAGCTGTAGTTACAGGCTTGCTATTTTGATTCATTTCTTAACTGTTCTAGACCTCTGATACACGCAGATCATTTAGTGCGTGAGGTCATTTCTTTGTTTGTTAGTTTCTCGCTGTTTAAGCGAATCTCCGCCTCCGTTTGAGGTTGTTTTGAGTTAGCCTTGTGCTAAGGAAGTTTTGTTTCCACTTTTGCGTTCCTAGTGCGGTTTAATTCCGCTTCTGTGGCGTATCTTAATCTAGATACGCTTTCCGTATCCTTATCTTTCGCGTTTGGTTCTCTACTTTCTAAACGCAAACCTGACAATATTTGGTTGCATATCCTTTGCATATCATGACTTCCTGATGCCTGTGACCCAACAACATCAAAAGACTCCTGATATATTATTTCCAGGTACTCTTAGAAGTGATACTATAATCTCTCTGCATTTGAATGGATCAATATAAAAATTGGAGGGTGGAACTAGATTAAGCTGTAAATTATATGGGAACAGTATGGAACACATGCTTGGTTAAATGGCTGTAAGTCATCAAGGGTCTGAGATATCAAACGAGCCTCAAACTATCACTCTGCTGGCAAATATGCAGTAGATATGGATGGATCACTTAAAGGGTTGTTTCTCCTGACTCCTTTTTCTCTAGAGTTCAATAGGAAAATAAGAAAGAAGAAACAATCCTTAAAGTGATCCATCCATATCTACTGCATAATTGTCGGCAGTGATGGTTTGAGGCTCGTTTGATACCTCAGACACGACTTACAGACATTTAGCCAACCATGTGTTCCTTACTGTTCCTGTGTCATTTACAGCTTAATCTAGTCCCACTCCCCAATTCCCATAGGGATCCATTCAAATGCAGAGAGATTATAGTATCGCTTTTAAGAGTACTTGAAAATAAGATATCAAGAGTCTTTTGATGTTGTTGGGTCACAGACATCAGGAAGTCATGACATGCAAAGGATATGCAACCAAATATAAAATATGATACCTTTTATTACAGTTTATGTTAATTTGTCCAAATACTTTTGGTCCCCTAAAATGAGGGGGACCATGTATAAAAATGGCAACAATTGCTACACAGTTCACCCGATATGGACGTAAAAACCCTCAAATTAAAGCTGAAGGTCTTCACTTTTTAACTCATAGTCACTGTTCCATTTAAAATCCAATGCGCTGTAGTACAGAGCCAAAACAACAAAAATTGTGTCACTGTCCAAATACTTATGGATCTGACTGTACTTGCATATCTCAATGGCAGACATTTGGTTAAAAAATGTCATTTGAAGTGCACTTCCATATTATATACTTTAGCAATAATTTTTCCATATTGAAATGGTATATAATTTGAGATGATTCAAGAGACACTTGTAAAAAAAAAAAATATATATATATATATATAATAATAATGCCAATGTTGTCTTTGAAATGTAAATAATGGGAATGCATTATATTCATTAAAAAAACACTTTCATGTTTTATTTTTTATTGTTTGAGACAAAAAGGCACACTATAAAGTCCTACATGCAGTGTAATGACATGTCAAACAAACACATTCTACTCACATTAAATCACCTCTGAACAGCTAACAACATGTAGATCACCACACCCAGATTCAATCTAAGACCTATCCTGCAGGCCCCACCAGTCAAATGTTCGACATTATCCCTTTATCTGCCAGCTGAGCTCTTGGCTTTGGACACTATTGTTATAAGATAGCAACTGTGCTCTTTCCTCCGTGTTTTAGTTGTAAAATGTCTGAGTTCATTAAAACATCTTGTTGAGGTCCAAAGTTAAAATAGATAATAACCAAAACAGCCACACACTCAAAACATTTGTTTTCTGTTATTTAAAAACAACAGAATGTCTATTGATGGGCAAATGATTAGTAACATTTCCATTTGTGAATGTGGGATTGTAATTTAATTTGTTTTATTTTCAAAAATAGATGTACTATTCTCAGGCAAATGTCTCAGACTTATTTGCTCCTGGATATCTGCTTATAAGTCAGTTAAAAGGTTCATGGACAAAGACAATAGTATTGTTTTTTTAATATAAATTTGCTACCCAACTCGGGGCTGTATATATCCAATTCCCACCCCAATCTGGACTATCCAACTGTCTGCAACCGCGTTCCATGCGGGAACCACCCTGCCAATTCGGGAGAGCTGGGACATCCACGGTTCTGCTCTGAAACACGTGTAGTCCTACTTCTTTTCCTGTGTTCGACAGCAGCTAACAGAGCGGTGTCAGAGGAGGGACCTTTCATATTTGAAAAAACCTACGCTGGACCCCTCCAACATCCAAAACTACAGACCGGTATCTCTTCCTTTTCTTTCCAAAACTATTGAACGTGCTGTTTCTAACCAACTGTCGTCTTTCCTTACCCAGAACAACCTGCTAGACCCCCACCAGTCCGGCTTCAAACCTGGCCACTCAACGGAGACCGCACTCCTCTCCGTCAGCGAGATGCTTCATGCAGCTCGGGCAGCCTCCCTCTCCTCTGTGCTAATACTTCTAGACCTCTCTGCCGCCTTCGACACCGTAGATCACTCCATCCTCCTGTCGTCCCTGTCTGCAGCGGGGATCGGCGGCTCGGCCCTGGCCTGGATTGAGTCCTACCTCTCGGAACGCTCCTCCCAGGTTGCCTGGGCTGGTAAAGTATCGGCACCCCGTCCCCTTACCACAGGAGTCCCCCAGGGCTCAGTCCTTGGTCCCCTCCTTTTCTCCACCTACACCAAATCCCTTGGCCCTGTTATCACTGCTCATGGTCTTTCTTACCACTGCTATGCTGACGATACTCAACTCTTTCTCTCCTTCTCACCCTCTGACACTCAGGTATCAGCCCGCATCTCCGCTTGCCTGAGAGACATCCAGAGCTGGATGGACAACCGCCATCTCAAGCTCAATCCTGGCAAGACTGAGCTCATCTACATTCCTGCTCTAACCTCTCCTCCTCTCAATCTCTCTATTTCCCTAGGAGACACTCCACTGACCCCAACGCCCTGTGCCAGGAACCTCGGAGTCGTGATGGACAACAGGCTGTCCCTCTCCGAGAACATCGCAGCAGTAACCCGGGCATGCAGGTTCTTCCTGTACAACATCAGGAGAATCCGCCCCTTCCTCACCACCCACTCAACCCAGCTCCTGGTCCAAGCAATGGTGCTGTTCAGCTTATCCAGAATGCAGCAGCGCGCCTGGTCTTCAACCTCCCCCGACACTCCCATGTCACCCCCCTGCTCATTGACCTCCACTGGCTACCGGTGATGGCTTGCATCAAATTCAAAACATTGGTGCTTGCCTTCCAGGCAGTCCGAGGATCTGCCCCTCCATACCTCCAAAAACGAATCAGACCCTACACACCTGCCAGATCCCTGCGTTCCGCCTCCTCAGGACGACTGGTACCCCCCCCCCCCTCTCGGTCTCAACGTCTGTCTGTCCTGGCCCCACGGTGGTGGAATGACCTCCCCGTGGAGGTCAGAACAGCAGAAAGTCTGACCGCCTTCAAGCGCAGATTGAAGACTCACCTCTTCAAGCTGCACCTCTCTCCACCCCTCCCTACCTCCCTGTGACTATTGTTATTAATGTTGTGTAATTACCCCCCACCCCAAAAAAAATAAAATAAAAAAAAACCCCAATCATACTGACTGCGCCTAGTACTTAGATTCGTATTTGCCTTTTTAGGGTTGTTTTTAAACGCTCTTGTTCCTAGTTTGAAAATGCACTATGTACGTCGCTCTGGATAAGAGCGTCTGCTAAATGTCTATAATGTAATGTAAATATTTGACATGCAGTCTTATGAGCACCCTTATTGGCCAGCGGGGGTCACCCCGGAGTTCAAGAAACGTGGACTTCTGTCCGACTGAACCCTCCCATGCCCTGGGCAACACAGATGCTAATTGTGCGTTGCCCTGCGGAGCTACCGACCATAGTCAGCAATGACATGGTCTGGAATCGATCTGAGAGTGTGAGGTTCAACCATGTACCACAGCATGGTGCCTTAACCGAATGAGCCATTCAGCAGCCGAAAGTATTGTTTTTAGATTTTCTTCACAATTATGTGTAGAATTTTATTACATTAGCAACAGTGCAGCACTCATTGCTAGAGATAAACACTCCATCTCTTAAAAAAAACTGGATATCTCTGTTTGAATATTCCACTTCATTTTTCTACAGACAAATTGCTCACTTTATTATTATTATTACTATTATTATGTTTTTTTCCCCATCATTCTCACATCAGCTTCTGGGGGTTCCAAGGCCTATTCAGATAATCAAATGGTGGTGGAATCCATTAACGGTAGTGCTCAGTTTGAAGTTACACAACTGTTCAGAACACAAAGCATTTCATTCTGATAAAACTACATCACCGAACACAGTTTCACAAGTCATGCCATATGCAGAAATTATAATAGAAAACAATCGGCATAATAATAACATTAAAACTTTAAAAAGCGAAGTATTTAAAAAAACATTTAAATTATTAACTAATGAAACAGTTTGTGTTCCATTGAACATATTCCATATCAAAGATAAACTGTAAAGGTCTTCTTTGCTGGCTCATGCCGCATTTGTTTAAAACTGCATTTGGTGTTCAGCTGCACATCATTTGCAAAAAAAAGGCATAAAAATAAAATGAAAAAGAGAAATCCGGTGAAGCTGTTGAGAGTTCAATAAACAGTACATTCCATGAGAGACAGAAGTCTCGAACGTTATCGTGGGATTCAAGGATTGTATGCCAAATTTCTCTAACAATGTACCAAAAATTAATAGAAAAGCAGGAAAAATGAGCTTTTTTGTTGGTTTCTTTCGAATAGTCTGTCGCTGTTCGAAATGTTGCTCACAGCCAACAGACACCTCAAATGTCTGAGAGGGGAAAGAAAAAAGTAAGGCCCCTGAAATAAATATCTTCATTCTTCTTTGTATTGAGACAAAAAACAACATACAATAAAAAAGTATTCCACATGGTAAGAAAATGTATTACAGGACAAAAAAAAATCAAGCTACACCATCCTGGAAGAAGTGTCTGATTTGAAGTGTCCCAGATTTTGCTTTTGCCGACGTCCTCTGTTGTTTTTGGGACATTTCCTGTATAATAAAAGGACAAAAAGTCTCTTAATTCATGTAAACCCGATGAATGCATTTACAGCAGTTGTACAGTACAGGTAGCCTTTTTCAACACCAGGACTGAAATAAAAATGTAAGACATAAAATATATGAAAAGCCTTTCAATGGAAGTGCTGCTGAATTATGCCTTTCATGCCATTCTGACATCATGTATCCATCTGAACCAGAGGCTCTTGATTAATACTAAAGATTTGTTTAAGACACTTGTTTTCTACTTCTAGCACAAATAAATGGCCAGTCCCAAACATAAAAATTGCATAATGGTCTGCAATATTAATTCAAAAACTTTACATTTTCCATGTCATATACAGATCAACGTAATATATAATTAATAACAATGTTTTAAGTGTTAAGTTTGGCTTGGTCAAAAGCAGCAAAAGATAGGAAATTCAAATGAGCACCACCAAGCCAAATTTCAGCTCTCTACACTATCAGGGATTTCCGTTTTTTATATCTGACTGCTATACAGTTCTGTAGCTTTGTTGGTCTACTGTATTTCAAACAACATGTACTCATCACTGGGCAGATTGGTTCAAACCTTCTCTCAAAGAGCCTAATTCATACTCTGAAGAGTACGTGCTGCCACTCATGATAGTGACCTGCACAAAAAGGCTTAATATTTCCCTACTGCAGTTTTGTGTAGTCTATTTTTCTATTCCTCTTATGCTTCCTACCAATATTGATAGCTAACGTGATAATACTGGTAGGTAGCTTTTGAAAGGTGGATCTAAATCTTTGTCTGATTACAGGTGCAGCTCAAAAAATTAGAATATCGTGAAAAAGTTCAATATTTTTTGTCACTCATGTCAGAAAGTGAAACTCATATATTATATAGATTCATTACACATAGTGAAATATTTCAAGCCTTTATTTCTTGTCATTTTGATGATTATGGCTTACAGCTAATGAAAACCCAAATTCAGTGTCTCAGAAAATTATAATATTACATAAGATCAATAAAAAAGGATATTTTAAACAGAAATGTCAGCCTTCTGAAAAGTATGTTAATTTCTATGCACTCAATACTTGGTTGGGGCTCCTTTTGCATGAATTACTGCATCAATGCGGCGTGGCATAGAGGCGATCAGCCTGTGGCACTGCTGAGGTGTAATGGATGCCCAGGTTGCTTTGATAGCGGCCTTCAGGCCGTCTGCATTGTTGGGTCTGGTGTCTCTCATCTTCCTCTTGACAATACCCCATAGATTCTCTATGGGGTTCAGGTCAGGCGAGTTTGCTGGACAATCAAGCACAGTAATACCATGGTCATTGAACCAGCTTTTGGTACTTTTGGCAGTGTGGGCAGGTGCCAAGTCCTGCTGGAAAATAAAATCAGCATCTCCATAAAGCTTGCCAGCAGAAGGAAGCATGAAGTGCTCCAAAATTTCCTGGTAGATGGCTGCATTGACTGTGGACTTCAGAAAACACAGTGGACCAACACCAGCAGATGACATGGCACCCCAAATCATCACTGACTGTGGAAACCTCACACTGGACTTCAAGCAATGTGGATTCTGTGCCTCTCCACTCTTTCTCCAGACTCTGGGACCTTGATTTCTAAATGAAATGCAAAATTGACTCCTTCTTTTTTTCCTTAGCCCAGGTAAGACGCTTCTGATGTTGTCTCTGGTTCAGGAGTGGCTTGACACGAGGAATGCGACATTTGTAGCCCATGTCCTGGATTCGTCTGTGCGTGGTGGCTCTTGATGCACTGACTCCAGCCTCAGTCCACTTCTTGTGAAGCTCCCCCAAATTCTTGAATGGATTTTGCTTGACAATCCTCTCAAGGCTGCAGTTATCCCTGTTGCTTGTGCACCTTTTCCTACCACACTTTTTCCTTCCACTCAACTTTCTATGAATATGCTTGGATACAGCACTCTGTGAACAACCAGCTTCTTTAGCAATTACCTTTTGTGGCTTACCCTCCTTGTGGAGGGTGTCAATGACTGTCTTCTGGACATCTGTCAAGTCAGCAGCCTTCCCCATGATTGTGAAGCCTACTGAACCAGACTGAGAGACCATTTAAAGGCTCAGGAAACCTTTGCAGGTGTTTTGAGTTAATTAGCTGATTAGAGTGTGACACCATGAGTTTCCAATATTTAACTTTTTAACAATATTCTAATTTTCTGAGACACTGAATTTGGGTTTTCATTAGCTGTAAGCCATAATCATCAAAATTACAAGAAATAAAGGCTTGAAATATTTCACTCTATGTGTAATGAATCTATATAATATATGAGTTTCACTTTCTGAAATGAGTGACAAAACATATTGAACTTTTTCACGATATTCAAATTTTTTGAGCTGCACCTGTACATTTGAAATCCTTTTTATAAGTATTCTAAAGCTATATGAGTAGATGTATAACTGCATGCTGTGATTGCATTAGGCTATTAAATGTATACGTTCACCTATTGTTTTTCTTTCTAGCCTTTGAACTCCACTATGACATATCAGGCCAATAAGGCCTACATGTTATGCTATGACTGAAATCTTATTGACTACTACTCTGTATGTCAACAGTGTATGTTTTCATAAATTTCATACTTCTTAGGTGTACATAAGTGATTTCATGGATGGTGGTGTAAGCCTAGGCCACATGTCCAGTATAGGCTACTCCTTGGATGGATGATTCTATTTCTAATCAACAAATTAGAATCTATGATGGTTTAAGTCTAAATGAAATACCACTGTATTTATGCACTCCAGCAGCAAGTGATAGCCTATTTAGTTTTCAAATGTGTTCAGTCTTCTGTGTAAAATAATCAGCATCATGTGCAGAAATATATATACTATTCTGCCCTACAAAGGCAAAAGGCCTTAACTTCCCAGAGTGTAGAACTGAGAAAAATGGCTTTAAAGCTTTATTGTTGCCCAGCCAAATGAGTTGTAGGCAGATTATTGGAAATGTGGCAGTTGTTTGTATTTTTATGAAGTTATTTTATGTACATATTAATCCTGAGCTCAAACTTGACCTTTGACCCTTATTCGGAAGTTAAGGTATTTTGTCGTTGTATGGTCTACAAAATGATAAGGGGTCATGCCAAAGCAAAAAGCTGTAACTTCCATTTGATCTCTCACTTTTTTGTTGATCACAATATAAACAATAACATGATAACATCTAGATAATATCTCGAAATATATCATGCAACTGTCCGCTTAATATAATGTGAATGAGAATAAATCAATCAATTTGTAGGATTTTTAAGTACTCGCATTACTTTGATTGTCTTTCGATGGTGCATTACTAACTCGCATCATGAGGCCCAAGTTTGTATCAACTTGAAACAAAACCTTGCAATATTTTCTTTCCCACCCCTTAACATGGCAAGTTGCAAATCATGCCCAACGTTAAATATGTTAAATATCAGTAAAATTTGAGATGTTGTATGTAGCCTAAGTTTCAGTATTTATTAGTCAAATATGTACTATACGGTGAAAAGGGCGTCACTGTGATATAAATAAAGACAAAAATCTAGCCAATTGGTTAACACGTTGACAGATTTAGGACTTGAATGATTGGATGGATGCGATTAATCCAGACATAGCTGATAAGCAAAGTTTTTGCATGCCAGAGAACTTTTTTCAACCAAATTATCAAGCGCACCATGCTACGCAATAAAGTAGTACACGGATACTCGACTCGCTTTATGGATTTACTTTGCTGAATGTAAGAGCATTGAATGTGAGAGAGAGCCTAATTGGATTTAACTTGTTGAACGTGAGAGAAGGGCATCCTTGTGCTTTACAACTGATATTTTACTGGGCTATAAAAGGTAGGCTAACGTTTTAATTGTGCGTTGCTTGCTTGCGTGCGTGTGTGTGTAGCCTACTTCTCACAAGGAGGTGTGTCGATTCAGTGATCCGTTAACGTTACCGCTGTTATATTCGGCAGTCAGACATTCAGCCGTGTTGTGTTGCACGAATTGACAGGCAGGATTCGCTTGTCCTGGATGCTTTGAACGCAGTTCTGATTGCATATGGGAGCAGTTTTCCAGTTCTCTCATTAGCTAGCATGTAACGTTAGCTAACGTTTGCTCGAGCAAGCTAGTAATTTTGTAGATTGCTTATCCTCAGTAGGCTAGTCTTTCTTATCTTTGCCTGGGTGTCAGCGTTTCAAAGCTATTTACACTAACATTTTCCCTCGAGCGCAATGGGCCATTCTGATATAGGCTAAGGCTAGGTTAGACTCATTAACAACAACAACAATATGTTTTCACTTTATTCAGTCTGCCTATGTGTATCTGAAATGCTTCAGTGATTAACATATAGCCTACAATACCAAGGTAAAACACCATAGCTTCAGCGCGGTAAACAGTAACTTCACTTTATTCAAGCTATTATGCGTGTGTTAGAAATACTTCGGTGACAGATATTATACAAAGGTATAACACAGGTAACGTCAGCGCCGTAAACAGTAACTCCACTTTGATGCGCAGCAAGCAAAACAAAGGCAGAGTAGCTACCGTAACTCAACTCGAACGTTTCACAGTGCCGTGAAACATAGGCAAGGAACCTTAACTGATGTTACGTCCTTCTGCCTTGGCTTCTGTAGCACTTTTGGAAGTTACGGCAAAGACAACCCACTATTTTCTCAAAAAAACAACACAATTGACTCAAGATATTTCTCCACATGATAAAGTGGGTCTTTATAGTTCCGAAAATGTAAAAAACAAATTTTCGACCAAAGATGAAGTTACGCCCTTTTGTCTTTGCACGGCAGTATTGTGCTGCCCTTAATGCATTATAGATCTATAGCCAATGTCTAAACCTACTCTATAGCCTAACGCAGCAGTCGTAAGCCGCTTACTATTTTGAAGAGTATGAATTAGGCTCTTTGAGAGAAGGTTTGAACCAATATGCCCAGTGATGAGTACATGTTGTTTGAAATACAGTAGACCAACATAGCTAGAGAACTGTATAGCAGACAGATATAAAAAACGTTACTGGAAATCCCTAATAGTGTAGAGAGCTGAAGTTTGGCTTGGAGGTGCTCATTTGAATTTCCGGTCTTTTGCAGCTTTTGACCAAGCCAAACTTAACACTTAAAGCGTAGTTTTTTGTTATTAATTCCCAGGATTTGTCAATGTGTCAATTTCTTTAAAAAAATGTAATCATCATAACTATTGTTACACATCCACTTGAACGTTGAATAAACATAACTGAAGACTACACAATCATTAGAAAATGTATAGCTACCGCTAGAAAGTTCAATCAATGTACCTCGAGAACACCCCAATAGATCAAATAACATTAAATATCATAACATAATAACATAATATTACAAATTTCATACCACATTAGAAATAAAACAGATTGAATCATGACAAACAGCAACAGATATATTGTAGTAAAAGTTGATAACTAATCTGTCCAAAATTCTACTTAGCTATAATGAAGGTTTTAGTTGAGACATTTTGAACTTAGAAACGTATCGTGCTTGCTCAGCTAACGTTAACCCATAGAACTGTTCTGCACGTTAACTTTACTCCCAGAGTGTGCACTGTGCAAAGTTAGCTGACGAAGCACATAGGCTATGAGTTTTAAGCATTCGTGCTACCCTACATAGCATAATGTGTGTGTATGAACCACCGAACTATATTATATATAGTTTGGTGGTATGAACTAGGTAATAATGTTTATTTACAGGCTAATTGGACAAATACATGAAAATGATCAAACCACTTGTAGATTGCAGGCTAGAATAGAGCATATATCGACACAGTTCAGTGGGTGGCTACAGTCAAGAAACGGACCCGGAAGTGGAAGAAATTATACTCTGGGAAAAATTGTATGTGACAACGAAAATAAAATAACGAAGATCCTCCGGTAATAATTAGGCTACATTAACTCCACCTCCCCCCGTAATTTAAAACGTATCCCGTCCGAATAGGGCTGACACATAACGTTACAATTCTTAATCTGTCAATGTCAGGCTCTTCCAGTTTTAAGTTTCTTTTTTACCCAAGGTAAGTTAGCAAGCTGGCTCGCGCTACATGGCAATGGAAGATATAACGTTAGCTAACGTTATTTAACTTGGCTAAGAGATAATTATTTTCGTTGCATTGTACTGAAAATAACTCTAATGTTATACGTTAAGTAAGTTAGGCTATTAACTGAGCTAATATTAACCTTATACTGGCTAAAAATATCATCATAGTCGGCAGTGTAGTATAATGGTTAAGGAACTGGACTTGTAACCGAAAGGTTGCAGGTTCGATTCCCAGTTAGGACACTGCCTTTGTACCCTTGAGCAAGGTACTTAACCTGAATTGCTTCAGTATATATCCAGCTGTATGAATGGATACATGTAATAAGATGTAATAAGAAGTTGTGTAAGTCGCACTGGATAAGAGCGTCTGTTAAATGCCTGTAATGTAATGTAATCATAAACTATCACTCTTCAACTGTGTTGTGTCGGTAGGGTTTTATTTAGTCGGTTACATTCAGCCAAAACTATTCACCGAAATATCTGGCTATTTTAAAGATGAACTAATGTAACGTTAACATGAATTGTCCTAACGTTACATTGCTTGACACTGTTATAGGTTCCATGTGGAGCTTGTAATGCTACCTAGTTAACATTAGTTGGCGCTTGTAGCTTCAGTAACATTACAGATAATATTGTGGACATGTCTAAAAAGAGTAACGTTAGTAGCTAAGTTAAAATACATTTGTTTTAATCTCATTAGCGAAGTTAGATAGTAGCTGTATTATTTCTTGCTTTGTCACTCGGTAATGGTAGCTAGCCTGACTAAGTTAAGGTTACAGTTGTTATTGTTGCTATTCGGTCAGAGTTACGTGGAACTTCTGTCACGTGGAACTGACCTGGCAAAATATTAAGAAAAATAACGTTATCCACCTTTCTCTCTCGAGTTGATTTGCCCACATGTCTTGTGATTCAGAAAAATGTTAAACCATCCGGGAAATTCTAAACTCGCGTTGGACTTTTAGTTTAAAAATAGGTAACAGTTAACGTTTGTAGCTGACGGCTGGTTAATATCTACGTGCTGGTTTCTGTGCGCTGTAGAAGCTTCAGAGAGAATGAGGAGTAAGAAATCTCGCATTAGTGTTGGGCAGTATGTGAATGAACAAATTTTTTTGAACAAATATTTAAAGTGAACTGAGTTGGACCGGATCATCACTCTCAATGATTCGTTCATATGCTTGCGTGTGCATCAGCTAACGTTATAGCTAAAGGCGGGCCTGAATGAACAAGATATATAATGAAAGGAAAACTTGCTGGTTGCCATGAGGAAGCCTATCACAATTCAGTGAGAACGGTCGGATTTTCAAAGGAACTGTACCGAACTGTCCTGACTACAGACTAGTCCTTCTACCACAGTTCAGTCCTACTGAACTGACTATAGCCTAGATATGAACTGCTGACTACTAGGCTACTGGTGAACTGGTTAAATCAATACCCGCACCGCAGTAGCCTAGCCTACACAATTGTCAACCAAATCAGTTAGCCTACTCTCTGCATAGGCTACGGGCTATTCAGTAGCCTAATAAATTAGTTGGCAACAAATGGCGGGAGTATTAGTAAAATAATATAGCCTGGTGAACTGTTTTTTGGTTTTAAAGAATAGCCTACAATCTTACTAAGTTATCAGAACCTATAGCCTACCTGGCTGAAGGTCTACTGCACCCAATGTAACGTTACCGAAAGCAAAGCAGTTCAAGCATTTCTAATCAAAATTACATACTGTATATTGTACATTTTCCATGTAGCTATTCTGTGACTATGAATAAAGTAAGAGTTAATGAAAGTCTGCCCGTTATTAAATCATTTCAAAACTGTAATAATGATATTGATAAAATGAAGCACATTCGTGGTTTCTTTTGTATGAAAATAGCCCAATAAATGTAGGCTATTTTAGGTAGCCAGGCCTAATATGCTATAACCTCATGTTTTATATAGGCTACAAAAATACAATCAATATAAGCCTACAGGCTATATTTTTCTTCTTTACACTTGAAATTCAGTAAGAAGTCTAGCTAAAGCCCTTTTTCTGTATTTTTAAAAGAAAAATTAAGTTTTCTGATGATTGGCATTCCTGAACAGAAAGATATGCACATCTTTTGGGACACCTGGACCCCGTTTTGGAAAGAATACCAATGGATAAGGAAAGCCTGTAGATATATTTACCAAATTGTATACGAGAGTGGACAACATATTATTGCCCTAGCTTCTTCCATTACTTTGAAGTTGAGATGTTCAGTGATAAACTATAAAAACACAAGGCGTTTTGTACTTTTTTTTGTATTCTCATGTGTATTCTGTATAAACTGCATGTGACCACTCTGACATAAGTTAATTCTGTTGCAAATTTGGCCTCTTCTTTCATTCAAACTTTCAACCGTGGATGTGCAGTGAAGTTTTTGAGATACTGGCACTTAATTGACACTAGTAAAAACTAGGCGAAAATTGCCCTCAATGGGCCAAAGTAATAGGGTTAAGGTGGATTTGGTGTTTTACCAGGGTATGTACCCAAGTTTTTCTTGGATGATGTCTGTCTCCAGCCTTGCCTTTAGCTCCCTCAGCTGCTGAGTGGACAGGTGAGTGAGGTCTATTGGCAGTGCCCCACTGCCTGTTGGAAAGTACTGTACAGCTGCCTCCGCCTCCTCCTTAATGGCTCATATGACATACAGCTGCTGGCTCACTGGCTCTGAACGTGGCCTCCACTCCTTCAGCAGGTTGAAATGGTAGGTCTGGAAGGGATTTTGACGGTGAGGTGTTGAAATTTCATATGTGACAGGGCCCATCTTTTGGTGGACTTTATATGGCCCTTGCCACTTCGCTATGTCACTGCTTGGGAGCAGCAACAGGACCTCTTGACCTGGGGTGAGCGTGCGGGACCTGGCCTTCCTGTCATACCAGGTCTTCTGCTTACCCCGGGGTTCCTCCATGCTCTCTTGGGCCAGGGCTATCATCTCCTCCAGTTTCTCCCTTATTTGGAGGATGTACGGCACTACGCTCTGGCTCTCTGGCTTTCCTCCTTCCCAAGACTCCTTCAAGACATTCAGGGCCCCTCTGACCTGGTGTCCATAGAGGAGTTCAAAGGGTGAGCCTGTGGAACCTCTCTGTAGGCAAAAAAGAGGTAAGGCAGCCACATGTCCCAATCCATCCCGTTCTCGTTGACGAACTTCCGTATGGTCTTCAGGGTGCAGTTGAAACGTTCAACCAGCCCGTCAGTTTGGGGGTGGTAAGGAGTGGACTTAATAGCCTTAATCCCTAGCAACTGATAGACCTGTTTCAGGTCTACTCTAGAGAAGAACTGTATGAGTGAAACGGCAATGTATTTGGCTTTTATCTGCCTGAGGGGGAATGCTTCTAGGTAGCGTGTAGCATAATTGCACATGACCAGGATGTACTCATTGCCTGACCTGCTCCTCTCCAAAGGACCTACAATGTCCATGGCTATCTTCTCTACCAGTGGCAATGGCTGTAATGGGGCAGAAGAAGGGCCTCTGTCTGATGTAATCTGACAATCGGGCAGCTTTTGCAGTAGGCAGTGACATCAGTGTACATGTTAGGCCAGTAGAATCTAGCAGCAATGCGTGCATAGGTTTTCTGAACTGCTAAATGCCCTGCCCATGGAACTGTGTGACCCACTCCAAGTACTGTCTGCCTCAAAGCCTTGGGTAGCACAAGGCGCTCTGTCTCCCCCTGTTTGGGGTAGAGTACATCACCTTTCTGTACAAAACTCCCCCCTCTCAGCAAATCCTCACTGTTCAACTCTGTACAGACTTTTCCAAACAATGATTTCAGTGAAACATCCTCTCCCTGTAACTGAGCAATGTTCACAAGGGTGTCAAAAATTACTGGTAGAGATGGCTTTGGTAGGTCTACCTCACTACTCTGCCTCACAGTGCCTCTGAACTTTTCCTGCCTTTTCTGCTTCCTGGTCTTAGGAGGATCTGGGGTTTGGGGAAAAGGCAGCTCCCCAAAGAGATTAGATTCTGCACCTAGCCTTGGACCTAGTAATGGCCAGATTGCTCACACCTCCTGGGCTAGGCCTCCCTGTGGTAACCATCTCTGACAAGATGGGAATATCCTGACCCAAAACGACAGCATATGGAAGCTCCTTTACTACTCCTACTCTGAAAAAGTACGACTGCCCCTGCACAACCACATACACATCTGCAGTAGAATATGCCTTCTCATCACCATGGATGCAGCGAACAGTGATATCAGAGCCAATATTCCACCAGTCTTGCTGTACTCTCTCCTGCCTGAGAGCTTCCGGTATCAACTAAGGCATTTAAACACTGACCATTGACCACCACAGAAACCAACTGCTCTGCACTATTTCCCTCCCTCCCTGACTCAGGCTGGGGAACATGACTCAGCACATATTGGCAGCTTTGGGCTTCCTAGCTGGGCAGGAGTATTTTAAGTGACCTTCCTCTCTACAGTTATGGCATTGGATTGACCTGGGGAGGGGCTTATGTGAATGTTGGCTGGGAGCTGGGTCTATGTGAGGGCGAAGAAGCTCTAGTGGAACTATCAGGCCTAGACCTAGACCACTCCCGCCTTTCCCCAACTGACTTACCCCAGCTGCTGTTTGTCCAGGCAAAGTTGTAATTCTTCTGACCCTTCCTTGCCGCCGCGAAAGCCTCAGCCAGCTGCGCTGCCTCCATTGCGCTCTCTGGATTGTCCATACTTGCAGCTCTGGGTTCAGCATCCACAGGTACTGCTCCAGGATAATCATCTCACCGATTTCCGTCTTGGAGTGCCGGCTGGGTTGGATCCACTTCTCGTACTGCAGCTTCAGTTGAACGTAGACCTCTTTCAGTGTCTCCCCTGGTCGGATGTCTGTGGATCTGAACTGCTGTCTGTAGGTCTCAGTGTTGATCTCATACTTCGACAAGATGGCTTCTTTCACTGCCTGGTCTAAATGTGTCATCATAGTCCATCGTTACATAGGCGCAACGATGCTGCCCTTGTTAACAATGGGATAAGCCGTATTGCCTAGTCATGCCTTGGCCACCTGTATGCTCGTGCAATGCATTCAAAGGTGACTAGAAAATGTTCAACTCAGTCTTCCAATTTCTGCAGCTTTGGCTCCCTGAACGTCACTGGCTACTGTCTTGGGGACTCACAAGGTGATTGGGTACGCCTGCTTTCCTGGTGCGCCCACTCCTCTTCTCCCTCTTCCTCTTCCCAGACTTCTGAGTGAACCTACCAGTTCACCTGCTGCTGGAGTTGTTGAAACTGGCATCGAAGATTGCCCCATCTTTTTTCCTGGCGCTCGGCTTCTGTGTCTCACCGGGCCTGCTGGTGCTGCATGAAGGACTGGTACATCTTTGTCCTTCAACTCAGCAGCACCCTCTTCTGGGGGGGTGGGGGGTGCCTTCAAACCTTCAGCCATGTTATTTTTAAATGATGATCTTAGCCACATAATCTGTCATCTTCTGTTCAACCCCCCTTTTTATTTATTTATTTATTTATTTTAAATTGTTCTGTCTTAGTGCCTCCTGCAGGCTCATCCCACTGCTGGCACCACTTATAAGGATGGCGAGCAGTCAAACAGGAGGCAGACAACAGAAATAGGGTGAAAAATAATAATAACAAAAATAATAAACAGTGGCCATTTACAATATTTACAAACCCCTGGAAACAGGAACATAGCAAAAGCAGTCACCATTGTGTAATATGACAAACAGGATTGCCTTATCCTCCTTGAAACACAGATGACCACCGAAGTTACAATCACCATCACAATGCTATCTATAACAGCATTTTGCCATATGCTTCTCCAAACAGACCAGAAGTTAATTTTCCATCAGTGAATTTGAACAACCCAGGAAGACACTGTCTACATTTACTCTGAGATAAAAATAGGTGGAGCTTTAATCTCAGAGTAATGCTTCAGATGGCTCACTTTACTTATGTTAAGCTGTCTTACTGTATCAGTTTAATGAAGTGAACGATAGATACATTGGGAACATCTCCCACAGGTTTGTTAGAAATGGCGAGTAAAAATGTTAGTCATGCCTTTTTACCTCAATAATATTTACATGTGTAGCAAAAGTTCTCCCTGTAAATATTAGTAGACACATTATAAATTGGAACCAACCTTGTGATGCACATAACAACGGCGACAATAATGGCAATCTGCACGGCTCCGATGATGGCAGCGATGAGGACATAGTGGAGCTTTTGCCCGCTGGGCACCACGTACAGGATATTGAAATCCTGGATCTCGTCACACTGTGGACCCTTGTACCCTGAATCACACCTGGGGAATCAGACAAAAATGCCTCTTTCAGTTCTTCTGCAACATTGCAACTACTGATATCCAAACCTCTGTTTTTAGAGTTGCGGAATCATTGTCATGGATGGCAATTTTCTCAGAACTTGGAAAAACAGCAATTAGCAAATAGCAATCAGATTGTTTGGGGCTTAGGTGCCTATGCATAACTGTGCATCTGTTTATTTCATGTGACATACTTAGAGAGTTAAATTATTTGCACCTGAAATGTTATGCTAATTATAAACATATAAACCCCTTGTTCTGCAGATATTTGACAGTTAAGGTGACACAGAAAACTGCTTTGTGAAGTTCAAAGGTCATTTAGAAGGATCGGTAGGGGAAACTTTGCAATATACTGGGTTGAAGGGGAAGAAGCCACTGTTATAGTATTAACACAGGCAGATTTTACCCTTCTCTTATGAAGTAAGCATTGTGACTTCAAAACAGCCTCAAAAATATTGGTGTGACCCTGGATAACTGAGGTTCTTGGGACACATTTCAGAAATCAACCAGTCCTGAAGGTTATCCCTTCACAACGGCGGGAGAATCTGCCCTTTTCTCATCCAAGAGACTACACGGTACTTGTCCAAACCTTTGTAAAACTTCTCATCCGTTATTTTGCAGGTGTTGATACATGTACCTTGGTAGCGACACTTCTTTGTTTGTTGCTTTGCCTATATCTGGCTCCAGTGGTAGATGCTTACTATGTTAAATTGAGTTTTAGTTGCTTTGGCCAACTGACTGAATTGTAATTGGAAATTGTTAAGTATGTTGCTCATAAGTACCATGGCAAATTTTGAACGATTAATCAGTTAACCCCTTTGTGCAGATGCCAAATTTGGTCAATTCTCACCTACTTAGGGGGTGATCTAGGCTTTTTAACTCCAGGTGTGAGTATCACAGGAATTTTGAAAGTGGCTTAAATGAAAACACGTTGTACCATTTACAATACTAACATTGATTAGTTGATTTTCATAATTTAGGTCAAAATAAAGTGAAAAATTGCAAATAAATCTTGGCAAACATGCAAAACAAAGTTGTTGTTCTTTAGTTTGCAATAAAATACATAGAGCTACAAATGTAAAACATACACTCCTTACACCCAGCGGTAAGCTAAGCGGCGGTAACCCAAACACAAGTGTCTTTGCTAGTTTCAGACTGACGCAGTTTTAGCGTTTAGCCTCACGTTGTTTAAATAGCAAGTGAACTTGCACCCATAGCAAGTGAACTGGGTGGGTAAGTCTTAAGATGAGGAGTGGCCAGGATAATTTTTGGTGTATTGCTATCTTGAGGCATCAGAAAGCGCTTGTGCTAAAACCTACACAAACCTGGTCTTAAGTCATGTCGCAGCTGTTTCAATGTTATTTTAACTGCACAATATTAAGATAGTGATATGCATCTACATATGTGTGTACACAATGCGCGTATAGCCTCCTGTCTGTTACATACACACATGCATACAAATATCAAGATTACATTGTGAAATGAGAATGAATATTTTTCCCTAAAATAAAACATTTTCTCTACCAGAATATACGCATGTTGTCCCTGGAACCGCAGTGAAGTGGGCTTGTTTAAAGGCATTAAACTACCAGTAAAAACACATTGGTCATATTGCCATAAGCAGGACAATTTTAAACAAGGGAAAATATGCGTAAACCTATGGGTTCCCAACCTGACAGCTTTAGTGTATTTAGTGTCATCATTAAGGCAAAATAACGCTATTTATGTTATTAATCAATTAATCAAAGTTTCCTGTTTTTCCGTTATTATATTTCTGGGAAATAGTTTGGTCAGGAATGACCAGGAACCCGTGCCATTGTTAAACCAACAATAATGAAAAATTATTACTGTGTATATCAAAACACGTCATAATGGTTAGTCCAAATAATATTGTTCATAATATTGATCCATATAGCCTATTCCTTGCTCGCATGCTTTAACTACGTGAACGAGCATGTCTGTTTCACCAGCTGTAGATCGCTGTTTTCACAGTCTTACTATCTGCCATCATATTAGCAGTCCACCAAGATGCAAACGCAGGTGGCTTTTATGACATTTTGTGTTTCATCCAAGACACCTATAATTAATGAGACTCAGCTCAGCCCATTTTCACCTTGTGCTGTACTTAGCGTTCAAATAACATGCCGTCTAACTAGCAAAAGTGGACTTGGACACGCCCTAAATGCATTTGCACCATGCGTTTTAGACCAAGCGCTAAGATTGTCAAGATAGACCCCTTGTCTACAAGTGTTAAAAATATGAGGGTGATATGCACAAGATCTAGTAATAATATATGATGCAAAATGTAAGCAGTGTACCCTGTTGTCCCTTCATGTTTCCAAATCTATACAAAATGTCTAAATTGTGCACTGCTGTCGATCATAAAATAATCATATATTGAACAACAAATAAACAGTTTTGACTCATGACTCACTTTTGCATAATTTTCAAGTGGGGATTACTGTATTTTCATCAGTATAGGGGAAAGATATCTATGGGTCCAAAAATCTATCCAAAACCTTTTCTAAAATGTATTTAACATTTTTGTCCATTATAAAGCATATACATGTGCTCCTTATGATGGTTTATAGGGTAACAAAGCACTAAAACAGTCCGTTGTTTTTTTATAGTTTGTTTTTCAGTCTATCTTAGCAAGTAACAAGCTAGTTTATAAAAAAAATATATATATATATAGTTGTGGCTTTGCGGCAAAATTAGGCTTGCTTCTGCCTCGGCTAGCTACTTGGGGCTCGGCAGTAGCTGGAGCTAGCATGTTTGAGAGAGAGAGGGAGAGAGAGAGAGACAATAGTACCAAATACTAAATGTAAAAAAACATTATCGTCATTATTGTCAAAGACGTTATTGACAATAATATGTCTTTATCGATAATCGTACAACACTACTGGGGTGTGGTTTCATACCTGGAGCTCAGCTTCTATATTATTACCTTATCACGCCCAGATTTAGGCATTTTTCGAATTTCAAAAGGGGGTGGGGTCTAGCTAAACCAGTGTGCTGTGTTACCCTTTAAGATGAAAACATTCACACTGGTACACACACCTAAATATGTAGCCTAATCATTCACTCCTGTACTTCAATAAAACATTGACTGTAGACTAATACACCCTAGTCTATATTATGTACAATAAGACTACAATAAAATTATATTCCACCATCAGGAAAATTCTACCAAATGTTGTAGCTTCACAGTAAATCAAACATAAAACATGACTGAGCCACTTATGAACGATTACATTACAGTATGTGAAATGCAATCAAAATGTGAAAATAACAGTATCAAACATATGTTACAAGACAGTGGTGGAGTGGAAAAACTAACATGCATATGTAAAATATTACAAGCAGTAATACTTACATATCGTCACCTTCTTAAAATAATCGCCTAAGTCATATTTTCAAGTTTTTCAGAAAACAGAATAAACTGAACCAAATACAGAATATATGATATTTGTTAATCATTTCACACAAAAAGGGTATATCAATAGATGACTATTGACTTACAAATAATGCTGTCTGTCAATTATGTAACATAAGAGGATTAAAGACTAAATAACTACACAACATTTATAGCCTAGCCAAATATTGTAGTAAACATTATCACTTACCATTCGGGGACGAGTCCAGAATCATGGAAATGACTTAATTTATGTTGATTTTCTTTGTGCATCTTGAAGCAGCCGCCATATTAATAACTTGTAAAAATGCCTAAGTCAAAATTTATTGTGACTTAGGCAAACATACAAACAGCCTAAGAGCACTCTTGACTTAGGCGATTACATTACCGGGGTAAAACAGCATGATCCTTTCAATTAAGGATCTAGGCAACTTTACCAGAGGTGGCCAGCATCATGAAGAGCTGATTTAAGCAAAAATCTCATGTTCCTCAAAAAATGACTTAGGCGATTATTTTAAGAAGGTGACGATATAGAAAAAATCTCTGCCACGTTCATTGGCATATTCTCCAATAGAACCAATACTATAGTATCTTCTTCTGAGCCACTCCAAAAATCCCTGTAAGCAAGGCGAGGAGTTTCTCTAGCCATGCTGACGAGTTGGCCAAATTATTAAAAACTTGCGAAAATAGCAGGAAAACAACAATTACACCTCTACCTTTAAAATAACAATTACACGTTTTCTCTAGTTGTTTGCGTAAAGCTAAACTAATAAAACTGGAAATGCTGTTATGCTCAGCTATAATTTATAATTCAAAGCATCCAATAAGACATGGCAAACATCATTGCGAAGGTTATAATGTCCTATATTGGATAAAAGAGTTCAATCAAACCAGAATGAACTGGAATGCGTGAGACAGTCTTGTACAGCATGCAGGGTTTTATGCATAGACATTTCAGATAGTGTAATAGCATTATAAAGTGGTGTGTATTTCTCAAACGGATTGTCCAAGAGACTAAATAAAAAGGGACATCTCTATGCGAAAAACCTATGGTAGGATTAGGATATTTATTTCATAAGCACATAGGATAGGAGACTGACGTGGTATAATTACACAACAATTTCACTTGTTTATTTTGCAATTGAGTGAGCCAAGCTTTTCCTGGCTGTTTTGGTATATGTTCGGGCTACTGTTGGCTTTATCTTGTGGCTAGGATTGAATATGATTAATTTTTGGTGGTGAAAAAATATTTTTATGAACTCACAGATAGACACTATTGTAGACAAGCTACGCGACGATAGTGGCACTTAAAACTCCATATTCGGCTGAGTTGTCATGAATCATGTACCGATAAAGCTTGAACATTGAGTTTAGTTGTTTCCACTCATAGTTTGGTTGCAGGAGCAATTAATGTCTCCATCTCATGGCGTCTGTGCCATGGCCACTAGGGGGTCTGCACGAAGGGGTTCAAATCGTACACTACATCGGTCATCCATTACATGTACGACCGTTACACGTATGACCATTCATCTCATTACATGTAACCTACCTTGATGGTGCCCCTTCTTCATTGACACTTTGCCTATACAGTGGTGTTAAAAAAAACACAGTAACCTGATGAACCACTGTAGGAGTGATATTTCTGCATGGCAAATAATTTACTTGTAGATGTAGTAGTGTAATAGAAAAATGACATGCACGCTGCTTGTTCTGAGTAATTGACTCATTCATTGAAAGGCGCGTGTTCAAAATAATAGCAGTGTGGAGTTTAATTAGATAATTAATTAGTTCTGTGAAAAAACAGGTGTCATTAATTGTCCTTTATTAAGAAAGAAGGGAAGCAAATGTTTCACACATTGTTATAAAATATATTTCCTTCTGAATTGTTAAGTAAAATGGGCCGTTCCAAACATTGTTCGGAGGAACAACGTAATTTGATTAAAAAGTTGATTGGAGAGGGGAAAACGTATAAAGAAGTGCAGCAAATTATAGGATGCTCAGCTAAAAAGATCTCAAATGCTTTAAAATGGCAACAAAAACCCGAAACACGTGGAAGAAAACGAGCAACTACTGTTAAAACGGATCGAAGAATAGTCAGAATAGCAAAGATTCAGCCAATCATCACCTCCAGAAAGATCAAAGATGATCGAAAATGACCTGTAAGTGCTGTTACAGTCAGAAGACATTTGATCGAAGCTAAGCTATCAGCAAGAAGCCCCTGTAAAGCACCATTGTTGAAAAAAATGGCATGTGCAGAATCGGTCAAAATTTGCCAAGAAACACATCGATTGGCCCAAAGGGAAATGGCGTAACATTCTGTGGACTGATGAGAGTAAGATTGTTCTTTTCGGGTCGAGTGGTCGTTGACAGTACGTCAGACGACCCCCGGGTACTGAATTCAAGCCACAGTACACTGTGAAGACAGTGAAGCATGGTGGCACAAAAATCATGGTATGGGGACACTATGGTGTTGGGCCTATTTATCGTATACCAGGGATCATGGATCAGTTTGAATACATCAAAATACTTGAAGAGATTATGTTGCCGTATGCCGAAGAGGAAATGCCCCTGAAGTGGGTGTTTCAACAAGACAACGACCCCAAACACACGAGTAAGCGAATCTGGAATCTTGGTTCCAGACAAAAAGGATTGAGGTAATGGAGTGGCCAGCTCAATCCCCCGACCTCAACCCCATTAAAAACTTGTGGGGTGACATTAAAAATGCAGTTTCTGAAGCAAAACCAAAAAATTCACAGGAACTGTGGAATGTAGTTTGTTCATCCTGGGCTGAAATACCTGTTTCTAGGTGCCAGAAGTTGGTTGACTCGATGCAATGCAGATGCGCAGCAGTTATCAAAAACAATGGTTATGCAACTAAATATTAGTTCAGTAATTTAAAGTGAAGTTAAATCTTGAAAAGTTTCTTCAGTTTATACAGTAAGTGTTGGAGTTTGAAGAGAAAAATGTCAAAATATTTTTTAACAGATTAATATTCCTTTTCTTTGCTTCCTGTAAATGAATAACGCAGACTTGATAAAAGTTGTTAATGCTTTGGAATTGAATGTGTAATGTTTCCACTACATTTGAAATATGGAACTGAAAGCTATTAAAACATATTTGCACTTTACTCACTTTTTTTTAATGCACTGCTATTTATTTGAACACCACTGTATCTTGCTTTGGCCAACTGACTGAATTGTAATTGGAAATTGTTAAGTATGTTGCTTTTTTGTGATGCTCATAAGTACCGTTGCAATATGGAGACAAGTAAAATAAACTGCAATGTGAATCGCAATGAGACACCATAGGTGGCACATTGTAAGTGGGCACAAACCTAAACCTACCTGTTTGAAAAGTACAGAATATGAATTACTGTAGAAAACATTATATCCAATTACTGCTTAACAGAAACATGAAAGTTTGAGGGTATCCAAAATATATTGTTTTGCATAGTAAAGGTTCTGTCATGGATCGTGCCTTCCTTTCCTTATCTCCGCGTGGTTTTGCTTTCGCCTCGGTGATTAGTGAGTTCACCTGTCCTGCATTTTCGCTCACTATTTACACCCCGCATCCTCCTTTTCTCATCGCTTCCATGTTATTTCATGTAACATTCTAGCCGGTAAAGGTATAGGAAGTTGTGTGTGCTTGCGTAGCAGAACACAGAAAAATCAGATAGATTTAAAAGGCATATGAAAAAACGGAATACGAAGCGCGGATATAAGGGAAGGAAAGCGCGATCCATGACAGTGCTATCGACCGATTTGCTTCTCAACACGGAACTTGTTAGCTGTACAATTTAGAAAAAGTAAAGTGCACTCTTTCACTCTCTTATTTCAGAGCAGAGGTTTTGGTTTCTTTGTTTCCCACTCAAACCTACGAGTGCTCTCGCCCTAAGGTTTATGGTTCTTTTATTTTTCTCCTTCCTGTCTTTTGTTCACTCCACAACGGGAGTTAGATAAGTGTAAACTGTTTATTTTTTTTGTTTTGCTCGGATATCGAGTTCCTCGCTTTTTATCGCGAGGTTATTTGTGTTCTCCTTATTTTCTCATTAATTAGAAATTTACTTCAATTAAAGGTTGGATTTTTCTCATTCTTTCAGTGTGAGATTAAGCTAATTCACCAAACAGTGAATTTTTTATAAATGTTAAAAGTGAGATTTTTTTTATACAGACTGTGTTGAAAAGTAACACAAAGGGCTCTATTTTCCGGCCGATGCATGGCGTGTGGTGAGCCGCCCCACTGGCAAAGTGGCAATTTCGTCATGGATTTTCACGCTCCTGAGCCCGTTTGACTCGTCGTGCGCCAAACTTGGAGAAGAGCTGGTGTGTGGGTGTGTCATTCCCTGGCGAGTTGCTCATTTCGGGGCTTTCCCAAGCAATGCATGCATGATCATTCATAACTTGTTCAAAAGCCAATAAAACGTTTTTGTGGATCATATGCCATCCGATTTCACTTTAATATAAATCCTCCAAGCAGGAAAAATGCATACTTTGCATTTACTTTGCATTGTCTTTTTTCATGTTAGGCTGGTTCCTGTATGTATTTCTGTTTTTAATTGTTTATGGCTGTTATTATACTGCATTGTGGTCCTGGGGGTAGGCTACTGCATTCCATTCTTTTTCTTCCACCTGTCTGTAATGAGAAGATATAAATGCGATTCTTATGTGGACTCTAATATTTGTAGTATTGTAGTAGGCTATTTGTAGCTTATTATGAATGGAAAGTGAAGCTCATTGTAATGGGTTTTTATGTGGCGGAGATTCAAACGCGAAGGAAGGACAAGTCAGCTCACAACAGTGAGTACCAATAAAGAGGAGAAAAACAATAAAAAATAAAAAAACGGGAAACAAATTCCTTGTGGCTAAACAGCCAAATACTAAAATAGGGAAAACTCGAGAACGCGTGAAATACCAACTAAATCTCCCGAGCTCAATACTGGAGCTCGAACAGGAAATCTAGCAAAGAAAAGAACACCTTCGGCTACATAAGCTCAGAGCCGGAAAAGTGAAAAACCAAAACAAGAAAAACTGTCTCTGTGAGAAAAGCAACGGCTGAAATAAATAGGGCAGAACGCTTACAGGAGGAATAAATCCTATACCTGAAAAGTCCCTCGTAAACATAAACAACGTTTAATATCACAAGGTCGCTAGTACCTGGCTATACCTGGCTTGATGCAATGTCGAATAACAAACAAGCACCGGGGAAGCGAAAGTGAGGAACTTAAATACCCCGCAGGTAGAAGCACAGGTGAAAATAATAACGAGGAAGGCAAACCCCGAAACGGAACGTGGAAAAAATCTGATTGATTCACAATCTGGAAACCAGGACTAGAACAAAATAAAAGAAAATAAAAAGCCACGAACCATGACACCCGTTTGAAAAGATGTAGACTACTCACTGTAAGCTACAAAACCGTAAATATTAGGCGAGGCTAGGCTCAGTCCTAATTATGATTATGTTTTGCACTGTAAAAATATCTTGTAAGAAAACTGAGAAAAGACTGGCAGCAATGTTGCCAGTGGAAAAATCATTTAATGAATGTATAAATCCTGTTATTTTAGGGGATGGCCTTTAAATAATGAGTTATTGCTGTTATTCTTCATGACTTTGAAAGTGTTTTGGAAATGGTGCTTATGAAAAAAGACACACCCTTGGCAAGCATGAACAGATGGATTAACTCATATTTCAGATTTTCTATTATTCACGCATGACGTTGTCCAAATGCACGATTGAATGTTTGATTAGTAGAAATGTTTGATCATAATATCAATGCATGATGTCACAAAGTGGAATAATTTGTTTGTTTAACTGGTCACATAAAAATACAAATATGCTAGTTTCTGCATGGGCTATTTCAGTATACGATTGGCTTTGTTTTATTATAATATCCTAGGCTACCACACAAAGGCACACTTTTTCCAATATAACCTAACAGTTTCGTGACAACTTGTTGACTTATGCAATCTGATGCAATCACTGCACTACATATCCTATTGAAAACAATAGGACTAAAACATGAATGATTAAGTATAGCCCTACTTGGTTTGTGATTGATTTGACATTCCGTGAAACAAATGCATTATTAAATTGATATTATACGTTTTCTTTGCGATATCAATGCAAAATAGATACAGCATTATCGTCTTCCACTGCAGTCTACTGTGAGCTGTGCGCTCCCGTCTGTGGTCCGAAAATAGCAAAATGCATTTCTACGTCCAATGCGCCATGCGCTGCGCCATTGACTGTGATGGCTCTATACATGCCATGTGCCAGCTGGAAAATAGAGCCCAAAATGTGTTGTCCTGAAAGCTAGACACTGAGGTGTGGTAAAAAAAAACACGATATGTAGTTTTTAACACATCTCTTTTGGGAGTGTAGCATTCTGAAAAACAGTGAAGATAACAGGCTTACAGGTTCATGTCCAAACAAAATGAATGAATATTTGGCTGAAAGAGAAATATATGAAAGGGAAATATTGAAATCAATTAAAAACCATCAAGGTGCCTCTGTGACCGCATAACTCAGTTATAACTTCAGTCCAAGTTCATGCAAAATTGACAGTGTTAGAGACCATTTAAGAACACATAATAATGAGAACAGGCCATTTAGGCCCATTTTTCCTCCCCATTTACCTCCAAAATTGAACCTGACCTGAAAACCCCTAGAGATTCTGCCTCTGCTACATGACCTGCCAAGCTTGACAACTCTGTAAAGAATTGCTTCCTGAATTTGTGCAGAATTAGCCTTTTCTTAATTTCCACCTATGGCCCCTCGTTCTACTAACACAACTCAATCTGAAAAATCTTATCGTCATTCATTTGGCTGGCCTCTCATGAATTAAAAAATGTCAATCGAATATCCCACTTAGTCTTCTTTTACTAAGCTTGAAGAGAACCCTCATATCCTTTATTTCATACAGGAAACAATTAAGTTTCCCTTCTTTGTACCTTTTCTAGAACATATTTGGTTTGTAGTTCGGTGCCCACAATAAATGTGACCTGACAAGGGCATTTGTAACATCAATATAACTTCCTCTGATTTATACTAGTATTTATACTAGTTTTGCTATGCATCCTATCATCCTGTTGTGCTATTGAAAAAATAATAATGGGTTGTGTTATTATGCTGGAATTGTGTGTGACTGTGTTTAACTGTAACTATTTAATAATTAACCAACAAGGCTGAAGATGCTTAAAAATCTTGTAACAAGTGGAAGTGAATCTTACCGACAAGAGGCCTCACTATACTTCATTTCACATTCCCCATGCACACAGAATCCAACATATTTGTTGGAACAAGGGATGAGAATTCCAGCATATACTCCATCTCCTTGGTCAGCAGTATCTGAGGGATCAGAAGACAGAAAAAAAAATGTTTATATGATCTCACAGTTCATTTGAAGAAATTCTTAGTGTGTTGCGGATGATCTTCTGTGACACGTTTGGTTAAAATTAAGGAATTAAAATATTTGGAATTTCCATATGTTTTACATCTAGTAATAAATTAATTAGACAATAATAGGTTTGAGCAAATTTCAGCTCTGGATCTTATCTATTAATAATGATAACTGACTGAACTGACTGAAAAATACAATATGCTGCATGTATTGAGGAGAGTCGTGGAGGCGGAGTTTGTGTGTTGGACTGCTTGGTGACACTGGACATCTCGGGACAGCGGGGCTATTTTTAATCATGGCTGTATTGCACTTTAATTCACTTAATTCACTTGATTGATGTAATGATTCCGTTGGATGTTTTTGTTTTATATGTTTGTGTGTTGTGGGTCTGCCCCACTGTCTGTCTTTTTTGTTGTTGCTGGGGCTACAACTGAAGTTCCCTAGTGGGAAATAAAAGTTATTCTATTCTATTCTATTCTATTCTATTATGTTAAGGTGATGTTACATGTGAATATATGTCAAAAAGTTCCAAACATATTTTTTACATGTATTTCCTAATTCTCTAGGATAAGGTGTTTGACAATCACCAATTTGAAATGAGATAGAAACAAAGTAATTTCGGGTCATATAGACCCTAACATCATGGGATTTTAGGAAGAATGATTAAAACACAACAAGTTCAAGACTTGTTGTAAACAATAAACAAGTAAAATGTGCTGAACAGGTCCAGAGCAGGTTTCTGCGGCATATGGCACAGCACCTTAATCTAGATCAGGAGAAAGCTCTTATAAGTTTGACAATTAAATAGTTGAGAAACTGGTGGCTATTCGGTCAAACTTGAAACTCTTTGAGCCCATCAAAGATGACAACACACAGGGGGCGGGGGTGCGCACAATGTGTCACACCCGCCTGGGTGAAGCAACCATATTGCATCAGAACACTGCCAGAAATACAGTAGATATGGATGGATAACTTCTCCTGACTTATTTTTCCATAGAGTTCAATAGGAAAATCTGTCAGGAGAAACAACCCTTAAAGTGATCCTTCCATATCTACTGTATTTCTGGCAGCAGAGTGATGGTTAAAGGCTTGTTTAATACATCAGACCCTTGATGACTTAGAGCCACTTAGCCAACCATGTGTTTTATACTGTTCCAGTGTAATTTACAGCTAAATCTTGTCTCACCCCCCAATTCCCATAGAGATCCATTCAAATGCAGAGCTGTTATAGTATCGCTTGTAAGAGTACCAGCAAATAAGATATCAAGAGCCTTTTGATGTTGTTGGGTCACAAACATCATAAAGTCATGGCATGCAAAGGATATGCAACCAAATATAAAAAATATGGCTTTTCTACCAAGTATTAAATACATTTAATTTAGCGTGTTCAATACTTTTTTCCTGTGTCATTTCACTTTATTGCACATAACTTTTTTAAAGAATTGGAACATTACAATTTCTTTAGCTGTGTAGTTTTATTGAGTTAATACCAATGTCTGGTCAAAATCTCATGTGAATAGCTACATTGGAAATAGGTTTGATAATAAAATTGTTGACGTGTCCAATACTTATTTCCCCCATTGTAGCAGACCACGAAAATTACCTTCTGCGGGCTGTATTGTAATGTACCCCCTGACCCATCCAAACATCTGAAACATTCCAAAGGTTTATTCAATCATTGACTTAGCCCTGCTAAATGCACAATTAAAAGCAAATTGCCATTGTGTTCTGGGCTCAACGTATGGAGTAAGTCTCCACAATTGCAACAAACATAGGCGCCCCCCCCCCCCAATATCCGAGAAAGCCCTATCTGTCCGCCCCAAATGTTACATCGACAGAAATGCATAAAAGCGCCTGTATTATAGCCCATGTATGAGGTTGTATATGGTAATCAGTGGGCGGGGCAACAATGTTTCTCCATTTAGCTACATTATTGAGGCGATACACTAGACAAACAAACTACAATGTAGCAAAGCAGTGTTTCTTTTCAGGCGTAGTAGGCTAACTTCTAATCTTTGATATACTTGTTTCCATATAAGATTAGATAATGATTTGGTATTATTGGGCATAAATAAAGTTGTCCTCCTATAAGATAAGGGGGGGTGGAGGTGGGTTTAAAATGTAATAAAATTATCGTATCCACTAATGTACTGATTAGCCTATGCTTTATAGCTTTATATAAGCATATCAAATCTCATCTAGGGCTTTGAATAAAAAATTATCTTCAAAATGTTCATAAATTAAACATTTTATGTTAGAAAATGCCCTGTGTGAGGTTGTGTAGAAATGCAGGAAATTTGTTTTAAAAGGCTAAAACTTTTCTGGGAGAGGACTCCCCGACCCCCAGAACCGCAGCTACTTCGTGCCACCCTTGTGCCCCACCAACATCTCTTCATGCCCCCCCAATCAAAGCAGTCTAGAAATGGCCCTGTTACATGTAACACCCTTGCCTTTGCATAGGCTACGCACGGTGACATCGCTATTGGCTAACATGCGCCCACCCCCAACATAAATCTCAGGGCACTGCGTTCTGCCCTGTGTCCCCCCCAATGTTCAACAGAAAGTAACGCCCTTGGCAACAAATGTGTATCTTACACCACCTTCCTTGTGTCTCCCATTCAAGTAGCTTACACTACCATGCAGATGTATTGCCTTAATAGCTGCCATTGGACTGCATACCTGAAGACAGCTTGGATTTCAAGTAGTCAAACAGAAATAAACTAAATATTTCTCCCATCTGTATTATGTGTTCCTACATATGTGTGGCGCATTCATAACACCACAAAAATAGCACAATGCGCCAGCGTTCGAGTTAAAACCTGGGGGTATTTCACAAAGCAGGATTACTGAGTTAGCTGGATAACTGCACTTTGTAAAACCTGGAACCCTCCCAAATCTGGAACATGGACTGAAGTAAAAAGAGCTGTTCCGGGTTTTACTCAGTGCAGTTATCCAGCTAACTCAGTAATGCCGCTTTGTGAAATATCCCCCTGGGGGTTATACTATGAAGGAAGCTTAACGTAGCCAGGGTTTGCGTTAGCTGTCTTCAGGAAGCCTAAACACCGCAATCTGGCTTAACCAGTACGAATGTGGTTATCAACTTGCTAAGTGAACACGGGCTTTATTAATCAAGGTACGTGCGCGTTCCCATAAAAGGGGCGGTGTCTGCAACAACGAGCCTATAGCGGTGCAGCATGGTTTTGAAATCCCAGGGTAAAAAAAAATTCAGGTTTTGAAAATTCAGGTAAAAAAAATTCAAGTAGCAAAATTCAGGTTTTAAATTCAGGTTCAGGTTTCAGGAGAAACATCCGGGCTACTCAGACAGAGCAAATGAGTCTGGATGTAACCTCCTGGCCAATCACAACGCAGCTCCCAGGTCACATGGAAGGGCTTTCGGAATGGGGAAATCTTTCAAATCTCTAATGTTGTCATAAAATTTCTTCTTTCCGTGAAAATCGATGACTTACCGGTAAATGCCGTTTTTGAAAACAAAAAATGAAAGAAAATAAAAAGGCTATGCTGTTACTGCATCATAATCTGTCAACCTCAAGAATGGAGTTGGAAAAAAAAGATGTCACCATAACTTTTACCATCATTAAGCTTGTTTTAATGTTTACCGATTTTATATAGTTTGCGTTGCATTTTTTGGATGTTTGTCGGTATTATAACATTTTAGTATAGCCTAGCGGCTCCCGTAGGCCTACAGCCACAATCACGCGGTAGCCTATACAATACAAAGTGCAGAACATGGTTATTAAAAAAACGACAAACAAAAAAAAATTCACGGCCTTATAGTTGTGCTTTTATTATGTATTTGTTTTATTGTGCTTTTATTGTTTATTCCTTTAGTAAAAAAAAAGCCCACTGTCCCTCCATAAGCTATAATAATTATGATTATAATAAAGTGTAACAGTACAATAAACACTATTGAATTCAGATTGAAATGCAATAGTCTACATTGTCATTTATTCAATTTCCATGCCTACGGGCGATTCCACAAACCCTGGTTCCTCAGGAAGGGTGGCAAAAGGGCAAAAGGGTTTTCAAAACCTGAATTTTTTTTACCCTGGGATTTCAAAACCTGAATTTCAAAGAGGTGAATTCAATAACAAAAAATTAAATAACATCAAAATTTCAGGTTTTGAAAATTCAGGTTCAAGTTCAGGTGGCACGGATCTCTCCCCATATATCGCTTCGTAGTATACCCCTCTGGTTTGGGTTGGTTTAAACGCAAATGCATTATTCAACGCCAAACTTGCACAGTGCTGAATGCTTCTATTGACATGCCGCCCAACCTATGTTATAATAATAATAATAATTGATAGGTTTTATATAGCGCTTTTCTAAGTACCCAAAGACGCTTCACATTTTTGATGAGGGGGAAACTCGTCTCTACCACCACCATGTTGATTCAAACGGCTTTACTGCAGACCATAAAACTATCACCTCTGGTACAGGCAAAAAATATTTTGCAAGATTAAACTAGCAACTCCACTTGCACGTTTGTGCTTGTGTTGTCACCAACAGGGGCGCCTGCATGATTTATTCTCAGGGTATGCACACAGGCAGAGCTGTCCAAAGACCTTTTGAGGGGCAGGTTCTCAAAAAGTGAGAAAACGGCACATCAACCTATAAAAACTATTTGGAGACACTTGAGTGCTAGGGGGGTCCGGGGGTCCGGGGGTCCGGGGGCATGCCCCCCCCCAGGAAAAACATTTTTGACAAACAACACTGAAATTAAATGCTAATTTCTGGTGCCTTTTCAGAACAGTATTTATTAATCTGCTCCAAACAAGCTAACAATACTGCAAAACAAACCAATCTTTAAAAAAAATATTTTATTTCCCACCCTTCCTTTCTTTTCTTATGTAGCTGGATCACATGCTGTATTATTAGATATTATTCTGTTTCTATTCAAATACTCCAGCAACAAACTATCTGTATTCTGCATTGATATTGCCTATATCTGACACATCTGTTGTTGCTAACGTTAGCGAGGTGCTAGCGGATGCTAACATTAATGCGGGTACCTGGGGCTCGTGAGAGCTAACGTGAGCAGAGGCAGTTTTTTCAGTCGACGGAAGAGATTCCGGTTTAATTGCTTCTGTGGCTTAATCACTGTTATCCTGGTTAACGTTAGCTGTCTTCTTTTGAGCAAACGATTTGAATAAATTTAGCTGTTTTCGTATCATTTTCTTTGAGATCGGCTGCGACAAACAGGTTTTTGTGTTGAATAGTTCCCCACTTTTTGTCGATGCAGTTCCAACCAACCAACCAGGTGTCAGAATACAAAACGGATAGCTGTGATCGCCAGTCACAGGCATCATCTCATTTTAAAAGTTAAACTGTAGGACACGGATCTGGGATCAGTTTTCGATGACACTTACAGAATTAATTTGACATAAAACTGACCCAAGATCAGAACTAGCCTCACCCCACTCCTTTTGACACTTCGGTTGCAACATTTTTGCTAATTTGTTGTAGGGCACACCATAAGCGCTTGATCTTTTTTAAGCAACTTGACGTGCGCATCAATTTTTTAAAAAATACAAAAGGTCAAGCACTTATGGTACGCACAGTGCGTACTGCCGTACAGCTGCAGGCGCGCTTGATCACCAAAATAGGGACCATTGTGTACATTAGCTAAAAAAATACTTGTAGTCATCAAAAATTTGTATACACAGATAAAAATATTTATATGTTGTACCATTTCTAGCATTTCCATGCTATAAAACTTGAAGTTGTCACAGCTGTTAAATGTGTTACATACATCGTAATTAACTTGTGTAAACTACCCATAATTCAGTGGAGCTGACACATTCCATATGAGTCTAGAGTGAGCAAGGGTTGAGGAGCTCATTGGAGGATGATAAAGAGATGATAAAGAGAAACAAATGCATCCTGAGCTGCCTGTCTGTTCACTAAGCAGTTCACTAGTTTCTTTGAATTCTTGTCCAAATACTATTTTGCCATTCCCCATAGCTGAGGCTACACCACACCACATTACCACTATTTAAAAATTAACATTGTAAAAATAATAGTCACTGCAAACCATTGAAATACACATGGGCAAACTACTTTTCCCAATTATGGTAAGACTTGAAATATTAGTAGAAACAGTATGAGCAAAAGTATATTTACCCAAAAGATCAGGCTTGTATGCATTTCCCTCTTCTTTCTTCATTTTATTTTTATCTGAAAAGATATACATTTGCATAGTTAAGCTACTGTGTATAGCCAAATTAGGAACAGCAACTCAACCACTGAATATGAACAATGGGCCTCATTCACCAACCATTCTATGAACAAATTTGCCCTTAAGAATTTCTTTGAAATATTTTTATGAACATTCTGCCATTGACCAAGAATTTGGGATTCTTTCTTGGGTAGAACAGAAACTCAGAACGCAAACATCAGTTAATCCCAAAATGTTTGTAAAAACGTTTTAAAGAATGTGTTAAGTACAAATTTGTTCGTAGAGTGATTGGTGAATGAGGCCACATCGTGTTGTTACAAATGCAGTAGACCCATGGTACTCATAAATAAAATGGAGGCCCCACAATACACCCTACTGCACTACAACTTTGCTAATCAGAAAATTATTTGATGCCATATTAATATACTGTATGTGTAGTATATATATACTGAAAGCAGTCTCACCAATTAGCACCCATAATGTATTGTACATGTGGTGTAGAATGCACACTGTAGCCTCTTGTACACAGGTCATAGTGTGCATTGTCAATGCCTGCTGTGTTATAATAAATGCACATTTTTACCCACTTTCATTACAATTTCCCAAGGATCAAAATCAATACCTATATCAAAATCACTACAACACCATTAATGCCATGGATCCTCCTTCTTGATTGACTTGAATTGATTGCCAAATCAAAGCAGTGGCATTCAGAAATAATCACAAAAGGCAGTCAACAACAAAAAGGACATGAATCACTCAAAATGTCACATTTCTCATCAAGAAAGCAATACCAATTACCGTGTGATAGACAATTCTATTAAAGTAATCCCACACAAGGCTTACAAAGACGCCTAAAAACAGCTGGGCCAATTTGCATGTCGGAGGAAGCCCCTGAAATGTTTTTTCCGAAATTATTTTCCACTTAAAGGCCTTCCACAACAAGCTGTCACTTGGCAAATTGTTTTGTTGCTAAATCAATACATTCCTGCAAATTGGGGAGGTTTGATAAGCAGGCGAAAAAGGCTTTGTGTAAACAAAAAACAGTTGGCCTTCTTAAAGCAGAAGAAAACATACATTTTTTAAAAAGTCTGTTCAAATTGACCTTTTAAATTGGTAGGTAATTCCGCCTCTTCCTTGCGTTACAGATTTAATAAAGCATAATCTTCTTTTCCACTTCTTTTCCTTCTGAATCCAGTTAGACATGACAAAATAATTACTGAAAGGCAAGAGCCTTTGCAAAGAATAGTCAATTATTTATTCATATAGATTGAAGGTGCATTTGTTCACACACCTATACATATTAGTACTGTAATCAGTGATGAATATTTGCAGAAATCCTTTTTTAATAATGTCAAGTAATTGATCCACAATATTAAAAGTTAAAATTTTTCAAACAAGTCAGATGTAAGCACTGTTAACCTTCTCATATGGTGTGATTTGGTTTTCAATATAACTAAAGAATATCTACTGTAGCATCACTGCAACCATGAAGCACACGACTGACTGTGTGTTCAACAAGCTGTGTGTTTTCTGCTTGAACGTCAGAGGAACATGTGGCTGTCGGGTTGTCATGGTGTGGAGATTTTTGCACCAATTGATATTCTTCTCAGGAAAGAATAGGTAACCCCGATAGCACGAAATCCCGCCAAGGCCGTCGTCTACTGCTAAACCTATTTTTTAAATGCTGTACAGGTGCCCAGCCGTCCGCCCATGGAGAATAATACCGTAAGAGTTAACAGTTATTTTACAAAGCTAAGCATATGATTAGACTCCATGAACATTAGTCTGAGTCAATTGAATAATTTAAGTAAAAAAGAAGAAGAGTAAAGTATTGATGGCCTCTTGATATTGCATTCAGGATCGAGTTCTCGCCATTTCGAACAAGTAATGCCCGACATTACACACTGCGTATGTTTAAAATGAAACATGTATGTGTATTTTGTTAATATATGCAGGCATATTGCAAATTATAATCAAGGCATCCTGTATAGGCTATATTTAAACACTGACACTAGCTATGTTTCCATCTAAATGTCATTCGAATTTTAAGCGAACTTTTGGAAAGTTCGCAAAAAAAAAAAAAAAAAAAATGCGAATTAGGTGCGTTTCCACCAACTGAGTTGGAGCGAAGAAGTAGAGGTTGCATATCGTAAACAAAACCAGTTGCCTTGGTAACATACCCACGTGGAGAACATAACGCTTGGCAATAAAATGGAAAGAGGTCTGCAGGAATTAGTTTCAGCTGGGCAAGTTGTAATTGTCCTTTCAATTCAACTAATATTGGCCGAATTGATATCCGGAAAGACGCCGACAGCGGAAACGGCTGATCAGTCACGTGAGTTCAATGTTCGCTACGTCAGAACTTATTCGGCAAATGTGTTTCCATCTACCGTTTTGCGCATTAACTCTTTTTCGCAAAAGACAAAAACCACCTCAAGCGAGCGTATAAACTTTTTTGCGAATTAGAGTAAGTTTTTTCGAATTTTGCCGTTTCCATCAACCTTTTCTGATGCGATACTTGAAAATGCGCATAAAATTAGGTTGATGGAAACATAGCTAATATTTATAAGCCCTACTGCTGCAGCTCAAGCGCATATAAATGCTATAGGCATATAGGCTATATACACTGCCTGGTCATGCATAGTGCCCACTGTACAAACTCTGGAAGCAGTGTTATTAGGGGTGGGACGATTCAATCCCATAACGATTCGATTCTATTACGATTCTTTAGGCAAAGGTTCGATGCATCATAACCTCTTACATTTGACCACGATTCGATAAGATTCGGTTCGATTAATTTTGATACTTTTATAAAATGTAATAGGTATGCTAATGTGATTTGATACCGATACAGTCAGCAGTAATTAAATATTAAATTAGAACCTTACGCCAAGTTCACAGAATTATGTTTATTGTTAAGGCATGCCATACATTTTGCAGCTGTCTGCAGCAAATAATGCAGCAATAAACATGACTAACAGTGTATTTTCTAAAGTTGCCCTATTTAGGTTATTGTTTTTCAAACAGTGTCAGACATGGTACCCTAATACATTTCCTTTATTTACAAAATGAAAATGGCAAAATGTATAACAATTACTAAACTGGGCCAAGAAAAATGAAATAGCCTATAGGTTAGTGTCATCCATAGTACTTTCCTAAATCTTAGTACGATCTAGACCTTTGGTGGGGAAAGATGCCCATCCATCCGTAGTTAAAGCTACTCTTGTAGCGTTTTGCAAGGAGTCGAACAGTTTTCTTCACCTCTTCATACAGAGCAGGTATAAATTTTTCACTAAAATGTTTTCTGCATGGTATGGTGTATCTAGGTTCCACGGCATTCATTAAGTGAATCGGACAGTTAACGTAGTAATAATTAATTCAACGTAAGACATTGGAAATAGTCTTACTATTTTTGTTTTTTGTCTCTAACGTCTACTTGATTTTGAATAGAAAATGGTTTAAATTTAAATATCAGAAAGCACTTTACAATTAACTGTCTGGACACGGTATGGGTATAAAAACTAATAAAAACAATTATACAAAAAAATAGAACTGTTTGGCCATTTCTCCAGGAAACTCAGGGGAAGTGTCAATGACTCCCAAGTTTAGCTGGCTAACCCGCTTGCTGTCCTTCACGTCAATGCTTTGTCGTCGGCTCAAATGGTTTATCATGTTTGTGGTTTTGCCTGTGTATCTGATTTCTACTTGGCAGATCTTGCATATTGCAGCGGTTTTGTCAAGTACACCCTCCTTCTTTCTAAACCCGAAATGCTTCCAAACCACAGATTTTCTGTTCGGAACATTCGTAAGTTTCTGTCTCTTTTGTCACACTCAGCGAGCACGCAGCTAGCCATTTCACTCAGATCTGTCCGTCTCACGCTTACATGGGGGTTGGAGCAGAAACATGGATTGAAGCTGGTCAAAACAGTTTTAAAAGTAGTCGTGTCTCAGAAATATATATTTTAAATAATGAAATAAATATATTTTTTGAATAAATAAATACATGTGCACATTCATTTACAATGCGATATTAATCGATGCTTATCAATTCTAATCTTACAGATCGATGCAGTTGTATTTACACATTCAGATCGATGCATCGGTGCATTGTGCCACCCCTAAGTGTTATGATCTGGGGTTGCTTCAATTGGTCAGTCCTAGGATCAGCAACGTTATGCAGCAATAAAATGAGGTCAGCTGAGTACCTGAATGTACTGAATGACCAGGTTATCCCATCAATGGGCATATTCCAGGACGACAATGCCAAGATTCATCAGGCTCAAATTGTGAAAGAGTGGTTCAGGGAGCATGAGGAATCATTTTCACACATGAATTGACCACCAGAGTCCTGACCTTAACCCCATTGAAAGTCTTTGAGATGTGCTGGAGAAGACTTTATGGATTAGTTAGACTCTCCTGTCGTCAATACAAGATCTCGGCCAAAAATTTATGCAACTCAAAATTCATGCAAATAAATGTTGTGACGTTGCATAAGATTGTTAAGACAATGCCACGACGAATGCGTGCTGTAATCAAAGCTAAAGGCAGTCCAACCAGGCAGTGCATATCTATACACATACATTCGCACGTAATTTCCAGGCATTGGCGATCCAGCATGAGTTTTTTTTTTTCTTTCTTGCGTGTGTTCTTAGAACGTAACATTCTACAACCTCATTATGATGCATCAAACAGATCTGCCTCTAAAATTGTTGGTTATATCGTTATTATTCCTCATCTAGTTGTAGGAACCGACAGCCAGCTGACAGTCCTTACACAAACAGTGACTGTCACTTTAAGAACATGCAACAAGTGTGTCTGACGACTTCATCTGTGTGCGCGCCGTTTAAAATCCTCATCAGTGAAGAAAGTTAATAAAACTGAGTGACAGCCATCGCTCAGGCTCTTCTCTTTTCGCCCTCTCATCCAGCGGACTTTCCTCACTCACCTTTCCCTGGGACTCCCACAACACTGTGGAGTTCCAAATTTACGGTTCGATATTTTAGATAATAGTAATTTTATGAGAATGATTACTAATTGCGGTTATACTGCTGCACCTACATAAGTGGTGCCTTGTATAAGGATGTAGAGGTACGTCCCCCAAATAATTGGTGCCTCATGTGAGGATAGGATTTGGCTCCATTCCACGTTTTTGTGATATTAAAACTATTCCACCTCAGAGCTAGATCTGCGACCCAATCCAGTTTTTGCTACACCCTCATAAACTTCACTTGCAAACTTCACTTGGGGGAATCCCTTTTGAGACCAGGATGTACCGTCTGTCTCCATTTTAAGTGTGAGTTAAATCCGTTAGAAAGCCAAGTGAAGTTTGTGTCATAGCCCCTCCACCCTCAACTTTTGCAAAAGAGCACTCGGCAAGCTCATATTACCCACAATTCACATCGAACGTCCTGTTCAGTGACATTTGTGCTGACGCAAAATGCGTTAATAGCCTATGTCATGCGAAGTGATCAATAACAGTTCAGTTCAGCTTCGACCAGGTACAATACAAGCACCTCAGGTGTTGCTACCTGACCAGCTGGCTTCCACGTCGGGGTTGCGGACCGGGCGGCTGCCTCGATCACCACCACCAATGTTAGCTGGGGAGCTAACATCACCGGCAGCCCTCAGCGGGGCTGCGCCGACGGATAACGTTAGCCCAGCAGCTGAGAGGGGGCTAACACCACCGGCAGCCCTCAGCGGGGCTGCGCCGACGGCTAACGTTAGCCCAGCAGCTGAGAGGGGGCTAACAACACCGGCAGCCCTCAGCGGGGCTGCGCCGACGGCTAACGTTAGCCCAGCAGCTGAGAGGGGGCTAACAACACCGGCAGCCCTCAGCGGGGCTGCGCCGACGGCTAACGTTAGCCCAGCAGCTGAGAGGGGGCTAACAACACCGGCAGCCCTCAGCGGGGCTGCGCCGACGGCTAACGTTAGCCCAGCAGCTGAGAGGGGGCTAACAACACCGGCAGCCCTCAGCGGGGCTGCGCCGACGGCTAACGTTAGCCTAGCAGCTGAGAGGAGGCTAACACCACCGGCAGTCCTCAGCGGGGCTGCGCCGACGGCTAACGTTAGCCCAGCAGCTGAGAGGAGGCTAACAACACCGGCAGCCCTCAGCGGGGCTGCGCCGACGGCTAACGTTAGCCCAGCAGCTGAGAGGGGGCTAACAACACCGGCAGCCCTCAGCGGGGCTGCGCCGACGGCTAACGTTAGCCTAGCAGCCGAGAGGAGGCTATCACCACCGGCAGCCAGACCTCGCCCCTTTTGCAAGGCCAAGGAAGAAAAAAAAAGTTTGGATTTGGACCTGGAAGACATACTATCCTCAAACGGACTGCATGTTATCCATTTAAACACCAGAAGCCTCCTTCCCAAGATCAGTGATCTGCGGCTTCTCTGTTTGAGTGGAAAGGTGGGAGTATTTTGTTGTACCGAGACGTGGCTTGACAGCTCGGTTAAAGACTCTCAAATAGAAATAGAAAATTATATCGTAATTAGAAATGACAGAGACCGAAACGGGGGTGGGGTGTGTATTTATGTTAGGGCCGATATAGGTTTTAATCGCAGAACAGATTTAGATCATGATCAAATTGAAGCAGTGTTTATTGATATCCTTTTACCTAAAAGTAAACCAGTGATAGTTGGTGCATGCTACAGACCGCCAAACCAAAACAACTTCTATGAAATACTTGAAGAAGTGTGTTTTAAGTGTTCAGATTTGATCAACTCTGAAGTAATCATCACTGGGGATTTTAATACAGACATACTTAAAAAGGACAGTCAGAACTTCAAGGCACTCGATAATTTTTGTCGCGCATTTGACTTTGTACAGTTAATAAAAGAGCCCACGAGGGTTTGTAAAACCTCTGAAACTGTCATAGATCTCATGTTAGTCTCAGACCAGATGAGGATTTCTAAAAGTGGAGTTGTTAGCTACCAAGTAAGTGACCATTGTCTCATTTTCTGCACAAGGAAGATCCCTAGAAACATTTTTAATTGTCATAACTCCATCAAGATCAGATCCCTCAAGAGATACTCCAAGGAGATTTTTATAGATAACCTTAGTGAAGCAGACTGGACCACTGTTTTGCGTTGTGTAGAGGTAGACAAAGCCTGGGAGCTTTTTAAAACCATGTTTTTAGAGTCTGTGAACAAGCTGGCACCAGAGAAAATGGTCAGGATCAAACAAAGAACTGAACCATGGATTAATGACGACATTTTAAATTCCATCAAGGAGAGGGATGCTTGTTTTAGAAAATTTAGGAAGACCAAGGAAGAGCAGCATTGGACTGAATTTAAGAAACTGAGAAATAAAGCGAGGGAAAAAATTGATGATGCTAAAAAGACATTTTTTAATGACAAGATTATGGAGAACAGAAACAACACAAGCAAAATGTGGAAAACCCTGAAACTGTTAGGATACAGTAACAGATTAAACACCAAAACTAGTAACATAAGCCTGAAGATAGATGGGAAAACCACATCAGACAAAACAGAGGTAGCAAACAGCCTGAATGAGTTCTTTTCAACAGTGGCCAAAAACCTTGTCACAAAATTGCCCGTACAGACAGACAGATTTGGGGAAGCCCATATCCAGGATCACTACGCCAAAAAGGGGGTTCAGACAAATGCCTTCTTCTTTAAAAAAGTGACAGAGGAGACAGTGCTTAAAAAGCTTCTTGAGCTTAACCCTACTAAAGCTACAGGAGTAGATAAAGTGCCCGCTAGGTTCCTTAGGGATGCAGCTCATGTTATTTCCCCCAGTGTAACACATATTGTGAATCTTTCCATCGAATCTGGAAAGTTTCCAAGTGAGCTCAAGCTGGCAAGAGTAATACCATTATATAAAAAAGGCAGCAAACAAGACCATGGAAACTACCGTCCTGTCTCCATCTTGTGTGTTATGTCCAAGATAATTGAAAAGATTATATATGAACAAATTGATCAGTATATCACATCCCAAAACTTGCTGTATGAATTTCAATCAGGTTTTAGAAAATCCCACTCCACAGACACCTGTCTTCTGTTTCTAACAGATCACATCAAGAAAGAGATAGACAGAGGTAATCTCTGTGGCATGGTGATGCTAGACTTACAAAAGGCATTTGACACTGTGGACCACTCTATCCTCTTGAGGAAATTAACAGCGATGGGTTTCAATGATATGGCCACCAACTGGGCCAGCTCATACTTAAGGGGAAGGGAACAACGAGTGGAGGTAGGCGGGGTCCTTTCTGAACTGAGGACGATGGACTGTGGGGTCCCCCAGGGCAGTGTACTTGGGCCTCTGTTCTTCCTAATATATATCAATGACATGCAGTCAGCCTGTTCATGTGACCTCTTCCTCTACGCAGATGATTCGGCCCTCATGGTGTCTAACAAAAATAAAATAGTGATAGAAAGCAGACTGAGCAGTGAGTTAAAAAATGTCAGCCAATGGCTTTCAGACAACCGACTGTCTCTCCATATAGGCAAAACAGAATCAATTTTATTTTCTACGTCAAGGAAACAGAAAAACCAGGAAGGGTTCAAGGTACAGCTGGGTAGCTCTGTTGTCACAGATAAAAAATCAGTAACATATTTAGGGTGTACATTAGATAACACACTCTCCGGGGAGAGCATGTCTAAGAAGGTAGTAGCCAAAGTCAACCACAGAATAAAATTTCTAGCAAGAAATGCGAAATACATGGACAGGAAGGCTCTTAGAGCACTAGCAGGGGCGTTAGTTCAGTGCCACTTCGACTATGCTTGCATGTCCTGGTATGATAGTGCTCCCAAAAATATGAAAAATAGACTTCAAACTGCTCAAAACAAGCTAGTTAGGATAGTTCTGCAGCTCCCCACTCGAACACATTTAGACCAGCCCCACTTTAACAGCATAGGATGGCTCAGGGTAGACAAGAGAGTCTCAATGCAGAAACTATGTTTAGTTTTTAAGATTTCTAAAGGGGAGGTGCCTAGTTACCTAAACAATTACTTTCACTATGTAAAAAACAATCATAGGTATGAAACCAGAGGAAGAGAGACAAACATGGTCCCCTTCAGATTCAAACTTATCTCGTACGGCCAGCAGACTTTTCTTTATTCAGCTGCAGTACTGTGGAACCGCCTGCCCAGCAGCATTAAACAGGCCCCTAGCTTAACTAGCTTTAAGAAGTCTGTACGAACATGGCTATCGGTGTAGGAAAGAGAGGGTACGGTATTGTTCTTTTTCTTTTTTCTTTTATTATCTATAGTTAGGATGTTTTATGGGGAGTAAATTAATTTTTAATGTTTTATGATGATATATGTTTTTATGTTGATGTCTGTCCTGTCTCCCAATATCAGGGACCATGATGGAAATAAGTGCTTGCACTTTATCATGTTTTTATCCCTTGGAAGATGTCTTGTTTATTCCACAATAAAATCAACAGCACATATTTGGGTAAATTCTTTTTTCTAGCTTGAAAGCATGCATTGCGCTCAATGCTGGTTCCAGCAATTTAAGAGGTTTTCCTCTTTACATGTATGCTTTCTAATGTTTAAATCGTTTTAACTACATCGAATGACATTCTTTAACATGATGAGGAGAAAATGCAATGCTAATGTAAAAATCTGAGAAAACGTTGGGATTTTTTTGCCAGTTCATTTTTCAGAATTATTGCCACCCTTAGTAAACAATCTCACGTTAGTTATCTTTTTGCCATTTGTTAATCATTAGTCTATAGGCTACATAATTCTTCTTGATTATTCAGGGAATTTGTTTGATTGGCATAAGCAAGCTAAATAAATGGAAACAAGTTGAGAATATGTTCGGTTTAAATGCTTTATTCCAGTGCACGGGCTGTCCTACATATTTAAATGCTACATGATTTTATGACACAAATAAATATGCTAGCCCACAAAACTAGCTGTATTTATTGATATTTGTTATTCAGTAAATCAATTGCTTGGCTAATTAATGTAAACAGGTTGAGTGTTTAATCCATTTAAAGATAGGCTATGGTGACAGACGTTTTACATGATCCGAGATCCCAGGATACGCCACTGTGCAGCATCATGGTTAACGTCCGAGTATAGATGGGGTGAAGTGCGTCTCAATTCAAATAACCCGCTCCCTCCCACTCGCTAAACGCAAGTGTATACTCCTGTTTTATTGGTATGTACGTCACATCCTCCCAAGTGAAGTTTGCAAGTGAAGTTTACGAGGGTGGAGCAAAAACTGGATTGGGACGCAGCCCTAATCTAATATAGAACCTAGCTAGATGGCAAATTCCGAACAACCACTAGAGGGTGCTCTCACTATTGAAAGAACTGGTTTTCCCAGCCTTTGTCTAGACACTGCCCCTAGAATTACACTGTGGTCTGTTAATTTTCCTTTGATTCACTGATTGCTTTTAACAAACTTAAGCAATATATTCCTGGTTCTCAATGTACTCTTATTATACCTTAATGGTATTATTAAACCTTTAAGATAACTTACTGATATTTATAATTGTCTTCCCCAGTGATTTTAATTATAAATATATCCCTTCCAGTAGATATTATTAAATGCAATTTTAATAATTTCCTAACTGGAAAATATTTGAGCATCGTCATTGTCAAGTAGTAAGTAAGTAAGTAAGTACACGTCCCTGTATTCACCAATACTTTGGAATTTTCCGGCAGCTACATCGCCTCACTGCAATTGTAACATTGGAGCTGTAGCCAACCTGTACTGCAGCCAGCAAGCAACATAGTGATATATAAATTTTGAGTGTGTAATATACTCGCAGTATGACTTCTACAAGTGCACTTCAACAGTATGACTTCTACAAGTGCACTCATTTAGTACCACTTTGAATTATAGATTCAGATATTTACCGTACAGTCCGCAGTTATGGGACCCGTTTCCGTTGAACGTTTCTTGTATTATTTAAGCCAAGGTCTACCTCCCGCTATTTAGACTTCCTAAATAAGCTAAACCTTTATGATTGTAACACAGAAATGTTCAATTTAATTAATGAGAAGCGAGACCCCCATGTGGAACAATGAGGAAGGAACTAAGCAGAGAGATTATAAACCTTAGACAGCAAAACTCCAGTATCCTCAATGAGCTCCTAACTCAGTATCTAGGAGATTTGCATTTAGCTGAAACAAAACTCTGCTCTTATCGTGATGAACTGTTTAGGCTAAAAGGTGAACAACCTGCGCTACTGCAGTCACATGTTGTCCCATGCTACACTTACTCTTTACCTTGTGAACAGGGAAAAGGGGGGGCCAATCTTGATTCTGGTTTCTCTAGTCAGGATTTGTCTGCTTATTCTGATCAAGAGTGCTCTGACTACTCAGGTCTCACCTCTCCTGTGCCAGGAAGAAGTGAGCTGCTTCCCGTTGCCAGTACCTTCCTATCACCGGCAGGAAGGAAGGCAGGTAATTCCCCCTAGAGACAAGAAACATGAGACAGGGAACATGGTCCCCTGCCATCCCCTCTCAATCAGAGAGAGTTCATAGAAAACCTCATGCTTTCTCTACCAGTCATAAGAAGCATGATGACTACTTTCCTAGTCTGGATTCTCAACCAGACAGACCGGAGGGCATCACACCCAAGCTGAACCACCTTCTAATTTTAATGGACTTTCAGCCTTGCCTTCTTCAAGCAGGCTGACACACCAGAACAGAGGGTCTTTCATGGAAACGCCTAGAGCGTAAACGTCTTAAAATACAGCCCCCCACAGTTAACAAAATCTCTTTAAATGCCCAGTAACTGATTAAGCGGTTTAATCAAAACTTAAATTAGATTAACTTTCAGTAGTTTTATGTAAAACAAAATTGAACCTATAGCCTTCAATTTGGTAACCATGACTACAGTGCAATCTTTGTGGGTATACTCAGCACTAGAGGTAGAAATCACCAGATACCTCACCTCAATTTGATGGATCGCTATTTTTTGACTGCACAATACCTCCAAAAGCATTAAACAGTTATACTTAATGATAACTTTGTTTAGCTAACGTTAAAGCAAGGCTAATATTGCATGTTCACTTTATTTTAAAGGGAATTGGTCGTCCCCAATTTCATTTGAAACAGTAGGCTCATGTCATAATTCAACCTCATAATTTCCATTATGACTAGACTTGGAATTAAAATGCTATAATATCGACGTACATGCACAAATGCAACGCAACGATATAAAATCAGTTAACATTAAGGCTGTCAATCAATTACAATTAGTCTCAAGATATGACTACTCCCAATTTCAATTGTGTAATGTTCTGCAGACGAATTTGTGAGATTTCGCCCATGTTGAAACGTACACTGTACACCACATATAGGCAGAAAATAACTACATGATCTTAGAAAGGACGTTTCTGGCTTTAATAAGGCAGGTAAGGTTATGACTTTATTCCATACCTTATGAGAGATTTTCATAGCAGAATTAAATTATGTGATGAAATTCACTTTAATAAGTAAGCAGGCAAAATAACAGTTTAATTTACCTACAGTGCCCGCCACTATTATTGGCACCCCTGGTAAAGATGAGTAAAAAGGGTTATAAAAAATTCACCGTTTGAAAAATCCAACCTTTAATTGAAGTAAATTTATTATGAGGAAAAAAAAAGAAATAATTATTTTTAACAAAACCACATGTGCCACAATTATTGGCACCCCTGCATTTATATATAGAATAAAGTAATATTTTTAAATATTTGGTCACATATCCTTTGAATGCCATGACCTCCTGATGTCTGTGACCCAACAACATCAAAAGACTTTTGATATCTTATTTTCTGGTACTTTTACAAGCGTTACTATAACGTCTCTGCATTTGAATGGATATTCAACCAAATATAAAAAATATGGCTTTTCCACCAAGCATTAAATTAATTTAATTTAGCATGTTCAATACTTTTTTCCTGTGTCATTCCACTTTATTGTGCATAACTTTTTTAGAGGATTGGAATGTTACAATATTTTTTTGCTGTGTAGTTTTATTGAGTTAATACTGATATCTGGTCAACATTTAATGTGAATAGCTGCATTAGAAATATGTTTAATAAAAAAATAGTTGACGTGTCAAATACTTATTTCCCCCACTGTACATGTATATATACATTCATTCTGAATAGTCATTTTATTAATATAATATTATATAGGTCTATATTATTATTATTATTAATACTAATACTATTTCAATTAATATTTAAAGGCGAACTGCAAAATATGCTACATTTAGCATAATATCCCAGTACTATACTTATACTTTGTGTTTGTAATAAAATATGAAAGGGCGCGTGACATCCCTCAGTCTAAGAACGCTGCAGTTCAGTGGCCATTAGAACAATGGAGACTGCGAAGATATTGGCGAAATCACTTCAAATTTATGGATAAGAAAAAAGTTCTGTGTATAATGTGACAAGCAACTGGCATAACATGGTGGAGGCACAACAAGTCTGAATAATCATCCGAAATCTGAAAGTATGTCTATAATTTATCTGAGAAAATATATTCTAGTAGACTAAGCTTGGATCTATAATATGGCTATGCTAACATTAGCTAACGTTGTGTTGACTACCTGCTTACATGCATAGGCAATTAATGGTAGACCAGCTTAATAATAATAGCATAATAATAATAATAATGTGCTAATAATGGTCTACTTATTAACCTACTTACTAAACTTGCTGTAGAATGTTCTCGTGTAACATGTGCAGAATGTGGCTTGGCATTGTCACTGAAAAAGACGTTGTCTAGATCAGGGGTTCCCAAACTTTTCCATGCCAAGGACCCCCAAATAGCCGTAGCCTCTGGCTGGGGCCCCCCTATTGCGAAATGGCTTTAAAAAAAAACTTTTAAATTACACTGGCAAATATAAAAAATCAAACATACAGCTTCTTAATACACAACACAATACTTTTGACCCTATTTTGATTCCATAATCGGGCCGTTAGCAGCTCAATGTAACGCGTTGACTGACAGGCAGACGGTTAGTTATTGGCTGCGATTGAAAGAAGGGCATGGCAAAGACCTCATTTCGATATGAAAGGATTTATAACAATTTATATCTTATTTTAAACCGGCACAGTAATCTTATGAATTGAATTGTATTTTATAATTTTTTTTAAATTATAATTATTATTTATTTTTATTTATTTATTTATTTTTTGCATTTTCCATTTTCCTCTCCCTTCCAATTGGCCCCCCTGCTGCCCCCTGGCGGCCCCCACTTTGAAAACCCCTGGTCTAGATGGCAGCAAAATGCTTATGTACCCTTCAGTGTTAATGGTGCATTCACAGATGTGCATGTTACCCATGCCATGGGCACTAACACACCCCCATACCATGACAGACACTGGCTTTTGAACCTTGCTTTGGTAAAAATCGGGATGGTCCTTTTCCTCTTTGGCCTGGAGAACACAATGTCCACAAACGTTTCCAAAAACAATTTGAAAGGTGGACTTGTCAGACCACAGCACACGTTTCCACTTTGCAGATGAGCTCTAGCCCAGAGAAGTTGGTGGCGTTTCTGGATGTTGTTAATATATGGCTTATGCTTTGCGTAGTAGAGTCTTAACTTGCATTTGTAGATGCAGCGACAAACTGTGTTTACTGACAACGGTTTTCCAAAGTATTCCAGGGCCAATGTGGTTATATTCATTACAGAAGCATGTCAGTTTTTAATGCAGTGCTGTCCGAGGGCTTGAAGGTCACAGGCATTCAATATTTGTTTTCGGCCTTGCCCTTAACGCCGAGTTTTCTCCAGATTCTCTGAATCTTTTAATAATATTATGGACTGTTAAATGAGACTTTTACTGTGTGGTCTCCTAAAACTCCTTGGTGCAACTGATGGGTCACAAATTCCTATAAGGGCTGAGAATGAATACACTTTTGTGTGTAGAAAAGAAGCAGACACATGACAGCTACATTTGGAGCATTACTGATAGATGGCTTCTAGGTGACAATGGGTTTAATATGAATATAACAAATAGCAATATGCGTAACATCACAATAAAGTGTAGGCTATAGGCCTACTGGGGAGACCTAATAGTTAAAAAAAGTTTTTATATTATAAAGCGCAATTCCAATGTAATCTGACGCAAGCCAAATTTTTCCACCCCCCCAGATACCACTTGCAACCTTGGCTCCTGATACCCATGGTCAGCCCACACAGAAGGGAAGAGCACTACAATGTTGCTATGTAGCTTTAATGGTCATCATTCAGCAAATGATGCAGTTCATTCACAGCCTAATTAGGCTGTCAAATTATTTTTTTTGCCTGAATGGCAAATGTGAATTGTGCTTTGGCCATTAATAGTTTTAATAGCATTTTTTTCATAATAATGTTTAGGTTAATAATGATTAAGATCAGACACGATAAATTATAACATAATTTTGATTATTAAAAGTATTTTGAATATCCTACAGACAGTAAACAGTTACAGTAGGCTACCGGGACAAACGTATAGCGTACGCCTACCTATGTTGTCATTTCTTTATTCATTTGTGACAAAAAAAACATGCACTTCAGCTCTGTTCACTTTATGCTTTTCATACATAACACAATGTGACCATGAAATTAACGAAAATTAATTCTACTACGAAAATGAAGAATTTAATATAAAATATCCTGCACACCCAAACGGGTTCGGGTTTATATACCATCAATTCCGCAAAGACATGTGTTTCATATACCGTAAATTCCGGACTATTGAGCGCACCTGAATAAAAGCCGCACCAACGAAATTTAGAAGAAAAAAAAAATTTGTACATATATAGGCCGCACTTGTCTATAAGCCGCAGGTGTCCACGTTGTAACATGAGATATTTACGTACACAGAAAGATGATACACAGTAGGGGTGTGCGCGTTTAGTCGACTAGACGATTCAACGTTGCTACCCTCGCTAGTCGGCACCAGAAATACTAGTTGGTTAAACTTATTATTTTATTAATGTACACATTTAAATGACATATTGACATAATTTGCACTGAAATGTCATGTTTTCCTGGTTAAATGTTGCTTTATAAAAAAAACGAGCATCCGTTACTATGTTAACGCAGGATTAAAAAAAAAAAAAAAAACACTTTTAAACGAAGGAAAAAAACAAAACGGATTAGCCTGTTCGCCCTGCAAGTTAAACCAGCGAGGTGGAAAAAGTAAGTAGCCCTATCGCGTTGTTGAATAGCCCAATAAAACGAATCTAATGTCGATCAGTAGGCCTACGTAATTGTTATTTTTTTGTGGGCCTATTATTGGTAGTTTTTCTGATGACCGATTATTATTTTTTACTGTAGCCTATTTGCTATGCGATCGCGATCGCGTTCACCCAATGCAAATACCGTTGTAATAATCAGGCACGTTTCCTAAAAATGTTTTGCAGCAGCTCTATTTCCTTCTTCGACAGCCAGATCGATTGCCTTTAACTTAAAAGCTGCATCATATGCATTTCTTCGTGTGTTTTCCATGATGAGGGTGTGTGCATGATGCGCAAAACGGCTGTTCAAAACACAATCAAACTAGCGTCTTCCTCGGCGCATTATCTCTGTCTGTCTCGCTCTTGCGCTTCCTGCTAGAGCGCCCCCCTGGAGGCCGTTAGCTCGTAAAAATCTATAGATTAGCCGCACCGTTGTATTGGCCGCAGGGTTCAAAGTGTGTGAAAAAAGTAGCGGCTTATAGTCCGGAAATTACGGTAATCACTTTTAAAAAATTACAATGGCCTCCGAAAATGTCAGTCTATTTCTGCAGACAATGTCTATTGCAAACATTAGGCCATATAATAATAATATAACATAAAACATAATTATTATCTATGCTACCTTCTTTGTCAGTAGCCTAGTTCTTATTTTCTCATGCAAAGATCTCTGGGAAATAGCTTTGCCAAAGAAATTTGAATGTCAGTCAGCTGGTCAGGAAAACGAACCTACTAAATAGTAGAGGAAACTACTACTACTTTCCTAAAGGAAACTACTACTACGAAGCGAGTCAAAAATATACAATATTTCATGCACATCCATGGTTTACAGTTCGAATTGAAGAAGAAGCTGTATTCAGAAATTTGCAACAAAATCCATTTATTTCAGAATAGTCACTTATATAGCTATATACATATTAACCACAACATAAGTAGCCTAATGCATTTAAATACGTTTAAAAAAACATACAAAAGCATGTGTGTTTCTACACAACACATGTTTTAGCCCTAAGTGCGATAGAGTCGCTGTGGAAATGTCGACTGTACAGGACTTTTTTTTTTTGCCGAAATGTAACAAGATAAACTCTTCAGGGTTAATCATAAAACAGCTGTAGCTGAATATACTGGTAAGTACTTGGTTTCCTAAACATATTTATACGAGACATTTTGGAGAACAAAAATTAGGTGTCTTCTAAACCGATATTCCATCAGGTACTGTACTGTATATAGTAGGCTACAGTCAGCAAGAGGATATATTGCAATGTGATTTTTTCCCAATATCGTGCAGCCCTATATTATAATACTTTTTTGGAGTAAAGTGCCCAACACTGGGGGCTGATGCACCGTCTTTAATTACAGCCCTCAAAGCCAGCTTTCGCAGGCCAAACTGGGCCTTTGCATTTGGCTGATGATTTATTTCTTTACACACACCTTTGCCAACAAACCTCATCCACTTGTGATTCATCCAGAGGGAAGTATTAGGGAGACTAACAGGCAGTAGTCGAGTAAGCCAAAGTGAAATTCTGCGGCTTTTGTGAAATCTTACCTGGGCATCTTCCGAGGTGCTTGACGTCGATCTGCTCTTGCTTCATGCACGACGCCTCTCGTACGTGACATGGATTGTTGTAAGAATTTCCATCGGTTCCACACACTGGGTTCTCATTGTGGCCACTGCAGTCGATGTTGCATATACACCTGCACCCACAGAAATACTTATATTTTTTTCAGCTCAAAATGTACTTTCCACAAATGTCCCGAAGAATATTTTGCGTGCATCGCCTACCTGTGCAAGGAGTAGAACTACATGACATGACAGAAACCTTTCACTTCAAAACATTCTCTTTCCTTGAGACGGATACAGTACATTTAAGAGAATATGGGATTTCTCTCTGACATTGTGCTCTCCCATGAAGCGATCTACCATGTGGTTCCCAGAATCACCGGTTCATTTTAATTCCTCCCCAAAAAAGGGAATCCAATATTATAGTTAAGACTACTAAACTACTAGGGGATTTTAGTAAAACCAATTCACCTCAATTGAGTTCAATGTTGCTTAAGTGGGTTAACATTTTCTATAGATGGGCAGGACCTTAAATGCTGCACTGAAATGAAACTCAAAATTCTCTTCTGTTCCATCACCATTCATTAACATTCCGTTCCCAGTGAGGTGCCACTTGCATGTGTAACTGTGAGCCAGACTAATCGTACATGGATTTCTACGCATTTCCCATGTGGAAGAGGATAGTATATCTCAATTCAAATCCACCTCTGCTATTCAGGCCTGAATAATCCATCCGTTAACCCACTTAAAGCAAGGATTGATGAATACAGTATAGCACTTTTTCAGAGAAACATCCTCTATTCATTTGAGAGAGTGCAAATTAACACATTGTGCAGTCCACTAGATGAGCTGCACAGCAATGACACTTAATGACTGCTATCCACAGCCACTGATCTTACGCAGCTGATACATCATGACCTTTGAAAGGACCTTTGGCTACAATAAAACACGGTGCTGCTCTTGTACAGATTGGCAGAAACAAGATTGATTGGCTGCATTGATTGACTACGAGGTGCATTACTGTACCAAGAACCAGTTCCGCAACACCTTTTTATTTATTGATAAACATATGTAAAAGTTTAACCACTCAATGTTATTTGAAGAATGGACATGGTAACTGTGTGGGCTTCTGGCTTAAAACAGAATAGAATAACTTTCCTGTGACGGAACTTCAGTTGTAGTTGCCAGCAATAAAAAAAAGACAGACAGTGGAGCAGTCCCACAAAACACAAACAAACATGTTAAATAAAGACATTTAATTGAATCAGATGTTTCACATTAAAGTGAAGGTAATGAGTGGAGTGGAATACATTATGATTGTGATAAAAAATACTAGTATTATGATCAAAGCATATACATATAAAATTAATTCATTATTAATTATAAAAAATTGAGCATCAAAAGCAATAACAGTTCCTCATCTGCCTTTACTGTCTTGAGATGTCCAGTGGCATTAAGCAGTCTAACAGCTGTAGGGACAACGCTATTATGGGCTCTTTTGGCTTTAAGGGGCAAGAATCTTAATCTTCGACCTGCTGAAAAGGTTTCAAAGAGAGAGTTCAGGGGACATGATGAAAGGGCCATAATCCTTTTTTAATTGTACGCTCCTCATACAGGTGTTTCAGGAGTTTTTGTTGTTTTCCTATGATTTTAGTAGCCTATACTGTCACCCCCTCCATTTTCAGTTTCCTGATTTCACTTAATGAGCAAACCAAGCTGCTAAAGGTCAGCATTTGCTAAATTGCTCCTCACGTCCAAATTCCTGAGTTTCCTTGACTGACACTTTGCATGCAAACGATGACAGTTCGCCTCAAAGGTCAGTTTATTATCTATGATGGACTAGTCCTGATAGAGGGAATGATGAATGCAGCTAAGTACACCGAGATCCTTGAAGAAAAATGGGCAAAAATGTCCAGAAAGAAGTGTGCCAAGCTCGTAGCTTCTTTCCCAAGACGCCTTGAAGCTGTAATCGCTGCCAAAGGTGCAGCAACCAAGTATTAGGCTAAGGGTGTGTACAGATATGTAACCCCTAAATAACCTATTTTTATCAGTAAAATAAAATAGCATATTTTCTAAAAACCTGTTTTCACTTCGTCATTATTGGCTATTGTGTGTAGATGTTTGAGGCAAAAAATGAACTCAATCTATTGTAGTATAAGTCTGTAACATAATAAAACGTGGAGAAGGTGAAAGGGGTGTGCAGACTTTCCGGCTTGACTGTATGTTATGACTGCATCGCCATGGTGACGACCATAAAAAATTTTGCCTGACTGGATAAATTGGTAATATTATTAAAAAGAGCAGCAGGAGGAAATTTTTTTAAAAATTTTATTAAATTTGCTTTCCTGTCCTATAACAGACATACCAGCACATTAAAAAACAAAAGATAAAAGCTTGATATAATAAAACACATTCAAATGAGCAAACATGAAATGAAAAACAGCTGGACTACATGTTGCCATAACAGTGCCACGTTCTAGAAATATAGTATTTATCACATTTGTAAAAAGAGTGTGCAAAGCTACGAATGAATTTTTCTATATCGTGTTTTATTTCATTTGGGCATTGAGATTCCTAAAAAACGGCTTTTGTGCAGCACTTTTCTATCACTAGTCACTGAACTATGACAAGGACTGTTATTCTATCAACATCGTGTGGTATTATGAATCCTCTGACTCTAACAATACAAGAGGCTTTCAGGGAAGTGTGAAAGAATGCTGAAAAAATAAATAAATAAAGAGTTTTGCTGTGAAAGCGAGGACAGCAGGCATACATAGTGCTGAGGGAGAGGACTCACCATACAGAATCTTCAGAATCCTCATCACATTCTGCTCCATACTTGCAGGTTCCACACTTGGTAAATTTCTTACCGGTGTCTGTGCCAGATCCCTCATACTCTATAAAACAGTAAAATATGAATAGGTTATATAACAGTCAGTCAAATGCTAAAACGTATTGTGACAGTGACACAATTTTTGTTGTTTTGGCCATGTGCTCAAGCACATTAAATTTGAAATAAAACAATGAATATGAAGTTGAAGTGCAGATTGTCAGTCTCTCCATTTTAGAAAACAAACTCCCAAGGGTTACCTTACAGAAGAGATCAGGGCCCGTATTCACAAACATTTTTATCTTAACACTAACGGGTCGATTTAGTAAGATCCCAAATAAGGGGTATTATTTTGCGGGTACAGCCAACGCATTTGCACATGTTATCATTTAACAGTTTGCTGGTGATCAACTCAGAGTCATTATGTAAATTACTCCAGCTGCAAAGTTGTCTGCTTTGTTATTCACTGTTATATACTTTGTATTGCTTGTTTGATTCAGCTATTATTACTCTTGTATTCTGTGTGGCACAGTGCTGGGGAGTGTCACTGTACCAGGGGGTGAACAGACCCAAAAATGGCTGCTAATGTTGTTTTTAATAAACAAAAAAAAGAACTCACCAACAGTGAAACAAAGATCGCAGCACAAAAAAACACTTCTTTCTTGAAGGTTAAGTCAAGACTGTGCCCCCTTTGGCTTGGGCACCAGGCCCTTTTAAATGGCAGGTTGATCAGCCTGATGGAGAGTTTGATTGTATAAATAAACGCTCCAAGTGAGCTTATTGTGAGTTCTGTCTCTAAGTTGTGCATTTGTGTCCAGTTCTGATCCGGAACCTTAACAGAACGAACTGGCCATGTTATGGACTCAGCCGACTCGGAGCAGTTCCACCATGCCCTCGCCTGTCAGGGCGCGATAATCAACACGGTGATGTCCAGGAGACCCTGAGAAATGTCTCGGACTAAATGAGTCAAATGGGCACCATGATTAGCCAGATCCAGATGACGGTTCAATTGCCCCTCCCGAGGGCCCACGCCGATCAACCACCGCCTCCTCCTGAGCCCCAACCTGCAGCCATGCAGCACCTCCCAGGCAGGAGGAAGAACCCATGCAGTTGGGCGGTGCCACGCTTGATGCCGGCGAACGTCGCCAAAAAATCGCTTCCGGTTCCTGCTTCTATTGTGGTCGTCCGAGCCATTACGTGGCCTCATGTCCCATTCGCCCAAAAAAGGGCGGCTCGCTGGTAGACCTGGGCGTATTGGCGAGCCCTATCTCCACTTCTCAGTTTGCCCAGTCTTGCTTTCAATTAAAAGCTACCCTCTTATGGGACACCCAATCGGCCTCATTGTCAGCCCTGGTCGACTCCGGAGCCGACGCTAACTTTATCGATGCAAGCTTAGTCAACCGATCTGGAATCCCCACAGAACCACTTTTGGATCCACTCAATGCCTTCGCCTTGGACGGCAATATCCTGGCTCAGGTTACGCACTCCACCATTCCTCTTCAACTTGTCTTGTCTGGAAACCACCGGGAGACCATTCAGTTCTTCATTATCCACTCCACCAACTCTCCGTTAGTTCTCGGCTAGCCCTGGCTTCGCCTGCACAACCCACACATCAACTGGGAGACAGTACAAATTCAAAGCTAGAGCCCCCGATGCCACTCTGTATGCCTTCGTTCCACCCTGCCTCCATCCGGAGGCACCAGGGCACCCGCTAGTGCTCCCAAGCCTGATCTGTCCTGTGTTCCATGGAAATATCATAACCTGTCCCAAGTGTTCAGTAAATCTCTTGCTATGTCCTTGCACCCCCACAGACCCTATAATTGCTGTTTTGACCTGCTGCCTGGTTCTCCACTCCCGTCAAGCTGCTTCTACAACCTATCCATTCATGAGAAGGCCTCTATGGAAGTACATTTATGACTCCATGGCTTCAGGTATTATTCAACCCTCTTCGTCACTAGTGGGAGCGGGGAGCCATCACTGTTCGCAATAAATATCCCTTGCCACTAATCAACTCTGCTTTTGAGCCCCTGCACGGCGCCACCATCTTCTCCAAGCTGGACCTCTGCAATGCCTACCACCTCGGATCCGGGAGGGAGATGAATGGAAGACGGCGTTCAACACCCCCCCTGGCACTTTGAGTACCTGGTGGTCCCGTTCGGCCTTACTAACGCCCCAACGGTCTTTCAGTCCCTCGTCAATGACGTTCTACGTGACCTCCTCAACTGGTCTGTATTTGTCTATATTGATGATGTTCTAATATTTTCTAAAACCCACCAGGATCATGTCAAGCATGTCCGTCAGGTCCTTCAAAAGCTGTTGGAGAACAAGCTGTTTGTAAAGGCTGAAAAATGCAATTTCCACGTGTCCTCTGTTCCGTTCCTGGGGTTTGTGATCAAGGAGGGGAAGATCAGGCCTGACCCCGCAAAGATCCAAGTTCTCACTGAGTGGCCCCGCCCTGCCTCCCGCAAGCAATTGTTACAATTTTTGGGCTTTGCTCACCACCCCCCTCACTAACCTCACCTCCACCTCGGTTCCCTTCATCTGTTTTCCTGAAGCTAATTATGCATTATCCACCCTCAAAGCCAGGTTTTCCACAGCCCCCATCCTCTGTCACCAGGACCCCAACTGCCAGTTCGTCGTCAAGGTGGATGCCTCCGACACGGGAGTTGGGGCCATCCTCTCCCAACGCTCTGCCCTGGACCAAAAGATCCACCCAACAAAACTACGACGTTGGAGACCGTGAGTTGCTGACGATCATGCTTGCCCTAGAAGAGTGGCGGCACTGGCTGGAGGGGGCAGAGAAACCATTTGTTCTCCTGACTGACTACCGCAACACGGAACGCCCGTCAAGTCCTTGTTTTTTACATGTTTTAATTTTCTGATCACTTACAGACCCGGTTCCCGCAACACCAAGCCTGATGCCCTATCCCATGTTTACTCCTCCCATGCCAGGCCTGTTGTTCCCGACCCTGTCATTCCCCCCTCCTGTGTGGTGGCTGCGGTCTCATGGGAGATCGAGAACATCATTAAGGCCGCCCAGGTAACCCACCCGGACCCTTGCAATAAACCCAACTCTCGCATTTTTGTTCCCGACTCCCAGGTCCTCCAGTGGGCTCACGCCTCCCGCCTGTCCTGCCATCCCAGGATCTTCGAGGAGCTTCTCATGGCCCACACTGAAAAGAGATACCCGTGCCCATGTCCTCGCCTGTCCCGTGTGCTCTAAGAGCAAGGCTTCCCACCAGCTCCCCGCTGGCCTCCTCTGCTCCCTCCCTGTCCTGGGCCGTCCTTGGAGCCAAGCGGGGGTGGACTTTATCACCGGTCTTCCCCCATCGGATGGCAACACAGCCATCCTGGCAATACCCAACCGGTTTTCCAAAGCCGCGCACTTCGTTCCCCTGCTTAAGCTTCCCTCTGCCCTGGAAACAGCGGAGCTCCTGGTGCAACACATGGTGAGAATGCACGGGATCCCCGTAGACATCGTTTCTGGCCGCGGGCCCCAGTTCTCCTCCCAGGTTTGGAGGGCGTTCTGCACGTACCCCAGACGGAACGCGCCAACCAGAACCTGGGAGCTGCCCTGCAGTGTCCGCCCGAAATGCCTCCTCCTGGAGCAACTTTCTCCCGTGGGTGGAATATGCCCACAATTCCCTCAGAAAATGTCCACATTTGACTGCTCCCTGGGGTACCAACCTCCCCTGTTCCCGGTCCAGGAGGAGGAGTTTTCCGTATGATCTGTCCGTGCGCATTTCCTCCGATGCCCATTTCCTCCACACCACGTCCCGCACCAAACGCCTGGCCGACCATCACAGGACTGCAGCCCCACGGCACGTCACAAGTCAACAGGTCTGGCTGTCCACGTCCTCCTTTCCCCTCCAAGCCACCTCACAAAAGCTCCAGCCTCAGTTCATTGGCCCTACCCCATCCTCTCTGTCCTTAACCCAGCCACTATAAAATTAAAGCTCCCCTCTGCACTCCGGATCCACCCTGTATTTCACATCAGTCAGGTCAAACCAGTTTCCTCCAGTCCCCTCAGTGCCCCTATCGAACCCCCTCCCACCTCCCCAAATCATTGATGACACCGCATTATTTGATGTCCACCGCAGGCGTCGCGGCCACCAGTACATCGTGGACAGGGAGGGCAACGGCCCGGAGGAGCGTTCCTGGATCTCCCGCCGGCTGATTCTGGACCCCTCCCTCATCCGGGAGTTCCACCGAGACCACACCCTTAAGATCAGGCCTTGTGGTATGCCCGGAGGCGTGCCTTGAGGGGGGTACTGTTACACTCTCCGTTCCCTCTCAGTCCCCTCAGTCCCCTTCCCTTTTTCCTCACGTCGTTTGTCATGTTTTTATGTTTCCATGTCTGTCTTCCGTGTTGCGCACGCTTAGCGTGATTTTCCTTCGTTTGTCCATTTCGCCCTCACTAATTCCCCACGCCCTTGTTACCGCTCAATCACGCTTGCATACATTCTCACGCTGCAATCACTCATTATCTCATTTACCACACTATAAATTCTCCTGTTGTTCTTTGTCTTGTTGCCAGTTCGTTAAGTCTTGTTTGTCGTTTATCTCGGTCATGTCTAGTCTGGAACTCTGTCTCAGTCTTGTCTCATCTTGCTGATATTAACGCTTGTCCTGCTTTTGTAGTTGTACCCGCCAACCTGCTGTTTCCTGCCTGCTTCATCCATGCTACCCTGCTTCCTGCATCCGCTCTGCCCTCCGGTTCTGCCCAACGCAGAATTCAGTCCCAACCCTCTCTCCTTGGAGAGCTTGATTGTATAAATAAATTCAAATTCCTACCCATGCATGACATATTGGGCAATAGCGTCGATGTGTGAATAAATAAATATAAATATATTTATTCAGCATGTAAAATTTGAATTCCGTCATAGCAACAAGATAAACCCAACAATAGCCTGATCATATGCCAAAAACGCCGTAAAAAGCCCTGCTCATTGTACCACGTATTCTACAATAAATATCTGCTATTAAATATAAAATAAATATACAATCCTACCATTGGTTTTACAGATAGATATGTTTCTTTCAAAATTCAGTGGTCATTTATTGTCTGGTACAATCCGTTTGAGAAATATACAACATTTTATATCGCGATTACACTATCTGAAACGTCGACTCGTAATACCCCCACCCCCATGCCCTGCAAGCCTGTGTCATTCATTACAGTTCATTCTGGTTTAATTGTCGACTCTTTTATCCAGTAGAGTACATTATAACCTTAACAGCAGTATATGCAACGTCTTGTTGGGTGCTTTGAAAAGTTTATTCCAGGCCAGTGTAACGACAGTTTTCGTTTTAACAGTCTCGCATTTACTACAGTTTTAGTATTACGCAAGCTCTATAGAAAACGCATTAGGGAGGGGAGTATTCCCTTTCCCGATATGTAAGGATTTTTGTGTCTAAAATGCGGTTGGTCTCACTGGTTACATATGTACGTTCGTTTTTCCACTCGAGCACTGTCTTCCAAATATGAATGATTTTCACATTTTGAGTGCATTTTACATGCTGTAGTGCAATTGTTAAATTAATTTTTTATGTAGGCTACTGATTTTAATTGTAAATTTGGCAGCATTTTGCAGATGGTGGAATACTTTTTTATTTTCATGTTATCGTACATAATATAGGCTATGGTGTATATACTTGTCACTTAGGGCATAGCAAATTCTCATTCCAATTTACTGTGCGCTGATATGTGGTAGATTAATGTCTAATAAATCCCGGGGCAAAAGTATACATACCATAAAAGAACGCTCAGAGTGAAAGTCGGAAATCTGCTTTAAAAAAGTTTAGCATTTTCTACCTCTGCCTTTCGGTCACTATATGTCGCCATATTACACTGACACCAAACAATGCGTACATATAGTGTCCAGTGTTTGCAGAGGTACCCAGATTCTCACAGCACGTGTTATTTTATACATCTGAATTTCTGCATGGAAACTTCCTTACGTGGCTTTCTGAGGGCATTTTACTGCTCAGCACTGTTTATACATGTGGCCCCTGGAGTTATAAAGCCTTAAAAAGAGCACCCCCTAAATAGGTGAGAATTTACCAGATTTGCCATCTGCGCGAAGGGGTTACTATAAAAGTGACGGTTAGCAATGCCTTGATCTCGCAGACTTGTTAACCAAGTATGATTTTAAAATAAATTCACACAATAACCACAATGCACTTTTCATAAGCACAATTAGCCTATATCGGTTCTGTAGCAGGCTCAATGAATTTGGCACCACCCGGTGGTGGAGTTTGGAATTGTTTGTCGACTTCTTTGTGCTTAGATTTAGAATTCCAAAATGAGTCCATAGATTTATCGTATTATTATCACGAGTATGAATAAAAGTCAGCCATACTAGTCGACCTCAAAGGGGAAAAAATTAGCTTCAATTAAGAATTAATTATCAATAAAATTACACATTAATAATTATCGTAACAAAATCACAATATTATATGCTCAGTTGATACCGAATTAATATAAGTGATTCAGCTAAAAGGTGAAGAGGTCAACACAAGACCAACATTAATACAGACAATCTTGGAAAATGTAATAAAGTTTATTGAACACAAAGTACCAAAAAAAGCAATGATTCACTATTATAATCTACAACAAACTATGTGTGAGTGCATGTGTATGTATGTGTGTGTGTGTGTGTGTGTGCGCGTGTGTGTACGCGTTAGTATTTAAGATACTAGATCACATGCAAGATCCCCAATTCCCAAAAAGTTGGGACAGTATGTAAAATGCACATAAAAGTAGAATGTAAATTCTGTTTTACATATATTTAATTGAAACAGTACAAAGAAAAGATATTTAATGCTTTACCTTTATTGATTTTTGTAAATATACGCTAATTCCAAATAGGTGATACTATCATGACTGGGTATAAAAAAATATCAAAAGACTCTTGATATCTTATTTTTAGGTACTGTTACAAGCGATTCTATAACCTCCCTGCATTTGAATGGATCTCTATGGGAATTGGAAGGTGGGACTAGATTAAGATGTAAATTACACTGGAATAGTATGGAACCCATGGTTGGCTAAATGGCTGTAAGTCATCAAAGGTCTGAGGTATCAAACGAGCCTCAAACCATCACTCTGCTGCCAGATATACAGTAGATATAGATGGATCACTTTAAGGGTCGTTTCTCCTGACTAATTTTCCAATTGAACTGTGTGGGTCCAATCCGTTTAATGTTCTGCCCTCTGCACTTCCCCTCCCCTCACCACCCCTCAACCACATTCACTGCCAGACGTATGCAGTCTTGCGGACTCATTCTCTCGAGCCAAATTGTGGGTAGAGGGACTAATTTCACGTATTTCACTTGCATTTCTAATAGATTGGACCCACAGAACTATATAAGAACTAGAAAGGCAACGTGGTAATATGGTTATATTACATTACAGGCATTTACCAGATGCTTTTATCCAGAGCGACTTACACAACTTATTACATTTATCCATTCATACAGCTGGATATATACTGAAGCAATTCAGGTTAAGTACCTTGCTCAAGGGTACAACAACAGTGTCCTACCTGGGAAACGAACCTGCAGCCTTTCAGTTACAAGTCCAGCTCCTTAACCATTATACTACAAAAAATAATTTCTCACATTATAGAGAAAGATGTTGTCTTTGGTTTATAAAGCACCCACCTGTGGAAAATAGCATTTGAAAAGCTTATAGCTAGTATTATTTAACCCATCAGAGCATTGTATTATTATGTATTGAACCACTATGGTCAGACCATGGCCTGATATAATGAAATCATGGTATTTCATAAAGACTACTATATAAAATAAGGGTCAATTGTAATGCTCAAATAAAACCAGCAGACACCGCTGCAGACCATGGAAAAAAGCAATCTCCCAGGAGGCGGGAAGACCCCCCTCAAAAAAGGGGGGGTCAAAAATAAAATATAAAAGGTCATCTGAACTTCATGGTGGGTGTTGTGTTGTTTTTCTTTCCTGTTTTTAAAGGACCTGTTTTATGTCTGTTGGGAGCGCATGAATTAGACGAACTTAGACTAGACCGTGTGATTGAGTGTTTTTTAAATATACGCATGTTTAGTTGATCAGCCTGGGTATGTATATTCATGCTTATTTTCTTTACAATAAATCAAGTTATATCAGACTCTGAAGTGTAGTGTCTATTTGGAAGAAAGTTTGAATTATGTGTATTGGAATGGTCCTGACCCCTCCCGACAGGGCGGTTAAAGGATTGTTTTAATTATACGCCAGTAGCCCACTGTATCTACATTGACTAACTTAGTTGCTCAGTTACTCAGTTTTATGTTATTGTGAACCTTGCTGTGTAATGTTACTTTAAGCATCCAAACAAGAGCAAGACTAACATAATGTAGACGTTTCTATTTCTTTGGTCATATAGCCTAAATTAGCATTTTAAAAATGGTTTCGGTTATGGGGGTAGTAATGCCACTCAGTTTTTAATGATAGCTCCTGATGATTAATTACCGGCTCCATTTCTATTAAGTTGTTGCCAGAATAACTGCATAGACCTACCCAACTGGTAAACAGCACGAACATAATGAAAATACAGACACGATTGTTTACAATGTAATGACAATTTTTTGGGATTGATAGTTCACTGTAAGTTATCCAATGCTGCAATGAATATCTTCATATTGTTGCCTTCCACTGACCATTCCTCTGGCATAGCTACGGACGTTAGCATAAAGGAGAATTCATATGAACTGGTTAAAATTATAAAGTTGCAGGCTAAATGTTGCTGATATTAATGTTACTAATATATTCCAGTAACATTTAGCCTACTGTTTATACAGTAGCTTCAATGCGAGCTAACAACCTAACCTTATTCCTCTCAGGTCTACTTACTAATATCATCGGAATTTCTCCGATAGTTACGGCAAAGGTGAAAGGCTATAGGTCAGATGTCGCCACAAAGTACGTTCGACGACTGATCAAAATTTTACATGCTACTGTACAGTGCGCACTCTGAAGCATGGTAGTGCAGAGCACGGGAGTATGCGGTTTCAGACACATATGTGATGTAAAAGAATCCCTGATCCCTTGCAAAAGGGAAAATCACATTATGGACTGGGACAAGGCCAAAGTCATCCGCACCGAGGACAACAGATACCAACGCTGGATCATGGAAGCGATAGAAATCCGGAAGCGAGCCCAAAGGACGATGAACCGGGACGAGGGGGCGTACATGCTGTCTCATACCTGGAGCACCGTCCTAAAGGAGCGACCAGACAGCAGGAGGCGTGACCGCTCTGTCAAAACTGACAGTGCGGTCACGCCTCAGTAACATCAGCTGATAATGACACGTCACACTACCATCAGGTGACACTTCTGAGGAAGACGGAAGTTTCTCCGTCGAAACATGTCAAGGTAAAGAAAACATTACTATATATTTCTTGTCTGATATAGAAGAAATTAAATTTCAATTATAAACATTAGAGACATAATGAATCTCATTGGACTAAAATAATCCCTTTTTTCATATTTTTTTAAAGTTTAATGATGCAATGTTAACCAGTGTAGCTAGCTAGTCGGCTGTATAAGACTACCTACATCGGTGCTGACAAGGGCAATTGACCTACAATGAGAAACCCTCCGGATGGCCTGCCTTCGTCAGAAGCTGTTTTAAAAAATTATCCGCCGTCTTATTCTCGCAGCAACTCGTCTTTATTCCATTTCAACGGAAAAGCAACATCGCCACAAAACGTATCCTTTTCTACTAACTGCGTAACCAGTTGTTCATGCTCTGGTAGACAGCGCAAAAATAATCAAAACACAGACATGATTGTTTACAATGCAAAAACAATTTTATTATGGGGTTCATTGTTTACTTAAAGGTATCCAATGATGCAATGCATAGGCTATTTCCCAAGCCATCACTGACTTTCCTGGAATAAGCTAGCAAAAAGTAGAATTAAACTGTTGCGGATATTGTTGGTTATATCAGAATATTTCAGTAACAGCCTGCCAACGAATAACGTTATTTCTCTCAGGTTTAGCCTACTTACTCGTCAGAATTTCCCCGATAGTTACGGGAAAGGTTCAAGTTTTTGGGTCAGATGTCGCCACAAAGTGCGTCTCATGACTGAACAAAACTTCCCATGCTACCGTACTTTCATGCTCCAAATTGCGCACTCCCAAGCCTCGACTGCAGTTTGAGACATAGGCTGTGTCCGAATCAGAGCCCTATCTACTGTGCCCTGTCTCCTGCGAACAGGGCACTGGCAGTAGTGTGCTGTTTAATGTGCACTGTTTAGCAGTCCGCAAAAAATATCCGCCATACTATTTTCCAACCGCACTGTGGAAGTGTCGTAAGCTGGTCATAAGACGTCCCGCCAGTGTTGCCATGTCCACAGTTTTACAGCGAAATTGGGATACTTTCAAAAATTAAAAGTCATACGTACTTATTTTAAAAAGTAAAAATATGATATATATGAAAAATATGAAAATTCTATTTTAAATACGTTGGTTTCGGTTAAAAATATATTTTGGGTTAGTTTTGAGTCGCCATTTGGCTGGAAAGTCTTGCAAGATCTGGGAACCCTGCGGTCCCACCCTTGCGCTGCCATGTCACGTGTTGATTTTGTTGTATTTGAAGAAAACGCCAGTGAAGCTGCACCTAATTTTTTTCAAATGAAGGTTAACGTCATATTTATGCGACCAAAATGTTTGTGTTCGCTGAGTCCCGAATGTACTTAGCGAAACCCTATGACCAGAAAAAGAAGGACTCTACAATAACGTTACGGTCTACCCATTAAAACGTGTTTGTTGTTTATTTGTTGGACATAATTTAAAATGACCAATTTTATAAATTATTTAAAAATGTGACAACCCCTCTCGAGTGTTTTCAACGTGTAGCTGCCTGAATATAAAAAAATATATATTTCAGTCCATTGACTCCCATTGTATTTTTTCCGAAAAGTGGCACCAGACGTTCGTCACCAAAGTGGGCGGGACTACGGAGCTCTATAAACATTGGTGGATGTAGTGGGCGGGGATTTGTTTAAGTTAGCGGCACCAACAACAGGGAATAAAGTAGATACTATATTTATTCTGATCAAATACATTTATTTGGATCAACGGCAACAAATTAACCCAGAGTAACGAGCAATTTCCAGGATTAGTAACGGTAACAACGATACTGAACTTGGACCAGTAACTTGTTATCGCAAAAAAGTATCATAGATACAGTAACGCGATACTTTGTATTGCGTTACTCCCAACATAATAATAATAATTATACTTTATTGACCCTGTGGGGTAATTTGTCCTCTGCATTCGACCCATCCTAACTACTTAGGAGCAGTGGGCAGCCACTACAGCGCCCGGGGACTAATTCCAGTTCTGACGCCAGTGCCTTGGTCAAAGACAATGGCAGGAGTTTACCTAACCTGACATACGTGTCTTTGGTGTGGGAGGAAACCGGAGTGCCCGGAGTAAACCCATGCGAACATGGGGAGAACATGCAAACTCAGGACCAGGATTCGAACGCAGAACCTCTTTCTTGCGTGCTAACCAATCCACCACCACTTTTACCACCGTTGCACCACCACACTGTTTATAACATTTTGTTAGGTTCACTTAGTAAGCTGAAAGGCAGACATTTGCTTACGTTATATTCTTGTAACATTATTTAGCTAGATATGAAACTCTCTGTGTCGAGTAAACTGTTAGCTACTAGTAGCCTAAACCTGCCAACTAAGCCATGAAAAGGCCTATCTCACATTTCCGGGTGGCCATTGTTATAGCAGCAGGGCAATCATTAGTGTTTCAGCCAGCTGAACATGTCTTTTCTTTGAGGGTTTGAGGCCATTTCATGCTTGCAAAGGAAAGAACGATTTTTTTTTACAAATAAGCTCCAGTGTGTTTTGTTTTCTTGTGCTCTTACCAAGAGACTTTGAAACTCAAAATGGTGGATTCACTGTAACTAAGCATTTCATTTTCAAACCGGAAGGGGTGAATACTTTTTCTGGTAGCTTGGTTCGCTCTGGTTCTGCCCACTGAACTGTGGTTATGCCAAAGCCCATACAGAGAGAAATACGATCTCTGGTTTTGCTTTTATCTTCATTGAAAATTGCTGTGTTCAGAAGCAACACCGCTTACAGTGTTTCTCGCTGCTCCATCTCCAAGACAAAATAACCCAGACATAAGCTAGGATATAGCTTTCATGTTTCTGTCAGAAGTGGCAGTGCTCCAGGATCAGCCATGTCTAGGGGCATACCCACTACCTTGCTAGCTAGCTAGAAAACAAGCAAAAGGTTTTTTTATCAGAGCTGCGCTTGAACTAAGCTACCAAGCTAATGTTGTCTATAACATTTGAGTGGTAGATTGCAATAAAGACGCTTTCGTTTGCTAACTTACTCGTTACTAGTAAAAACTAGCTTCTGTTGCTAACGTTAGTTAAAACTAGGATACAGACATGTATGGGCATTATCCCCGCTAGCAAGCATGCAACAAGCTTTTAATCAGAGTTGCTCTTAAACTAGCTAGCCGGAGGCTGCCGCCCTGTCCCGTGGTGGTGCCAGAGGCCGCAGCCCAGCCATCCTGTCCAGAGGAGCCGCCGGAGCACTCCGCCCCATTGCCCTGTCCAGATGACCTGCCGGAATCTGCAGCTCCAACACCCTGTCCAGGTGAGCCCCTACTATTTGCCACAGCGGGCCTTCCAGAAGCTTCCTTGATGCCAGCAGATGCCAGCCCTCCAGAGGGTTCCTCACAGTCTTCAGTTGTGAGCCACTTTGATGGGCCTGCCCTGGCCTGCCCCACCAGTGCCAGGAAAGTGTCAGGCGTTTGATCCTGGGGGTGGCCTTGGACTTGTATCCCTTCCTGGCGTAGTTATCGCTTCCTTTCAGGGCTCGAAGCTAGGGGGAGGGTATGTGACGCTGGGAAGGGAACTGGTTTGCTGCCCCCTGAGGGTGAGCGCGGGCACTACACATAGCCAGCGTGACAGCTGCGGCTGATTGCAATCTGATGCCCATAGGCTCATCAAGACACCAGATAAAAGGCCTTGAGTTCCAGGCCTGAGAGAGACAGTTTAGGTTGGACTTGGTGTAGACTGGATGCTGCCAGTTTTTGCCTCTCTGTTTTTCCCCTTTGTTTTGGGGAGTGTTTTCAGTTTAAATGAAAGGCGGCATTTAATTTGTCTGTTCACCGGGTGATGCAGAGGGAATCCCCAGCCCTGCATCAATACCTATTGTCAAATATGATAACCAGATAGAGGAATGGTTCTGTATGAGAATAACTATCCTTAGGAGAATTTGAACCTGAACTGGAAATCTGAAAAGAAATGTATTGGAAAAGCAGAAAAAGTGAAAAATAAAATGCAACCCACCTCCATCTGCTGATCCAGAGCCATTATCTATAAAGGAAGAGAGAAAATTAGTTATATAGTTAGCTGTTTTACCTCAATAATAAAGATATGCAGTTCGAATTCTAGTTCTTCTGTGTGAGTGAGGTAAAAATCTGGACTCAGTCTTTATGCTATTGGTGACTGCAACAAGGGTTTTAATTTTTGAGTGGCTATGGGCTCTCCAGTCTTTGATGTATAAGAGGGAAAGAACCAACTAAATCTAGAAATTAAAGTGAGCGACATCCTTTCATTCAAATGGCTTCTCTTGTTCTGTTTGTGAATATTTACCATGCCAAATTACAGTGTGGTTGCCATCTCATTTGTTGAGTATGATTAACAGGTCAGTATTGTCAACTGATTGGAGGCTGTAGCTCTTTTCTAAGTATTGTTCAATCAATCACCTCAACTAACTATATTTTGTCATGTCCTTTGTTGCTGATTTTCAGTTTCAACCCAACATTGTGAGACTATAACAAGAAATACATTTTAAAAACTCTTCCATTTCCATTAAAGATTTGTCAAAGTGCATTGCGGTTCAATAGATGCCTTAACCCTGGATTTAGTGAGAACCACCAAACCATCTTCAGAACAAGTGTAATTCAATCAGCAATAAACCTCTCTGATTATTCCTGCCAATCCTTTATTACAGTATAATTCCTGTCCTACAGTATTTCCCTTAAGATTTTTACTGGAGGTTTTACTGTAAAAAGGAGTCTACTATCATCCCACAAAGGATATGGATACTTTTTACAGGCCTTACTGAAATTCAGGGGCAGCTTCATTCAGACCCATCATGGACAGAATGGAGTACAGCTGTGTATGGTCATAACTAATTATTAATACTATATGGAATGTATCAGCAGTGTTATGTAAAAACCTTGGATGTCCATTTTATGTGGTTGTGATTATATCTCTGGGTAATGTAAAAGTTAACAACAGGCTGAAATTGTTTGGATCATTGGTGCAATACCCCATATTTTACTTGGAAAATTTCATTATAGTGAACACGCCACAATATGGGTCATCCTCGCTGAGGGCATGAGCTGCTAGGAGACTGAGAAGCAAATTAACCACCACTACGAGTGGACACCACATCACACAATAAATATTGCTGGCTGTCTGCCACTCATCCTCTTTTTGCCTCCTGTGAGATTTGAGCTCAGGTTTGAGTTGAGACTGTTGAATCTTTTGCTTTTCTTTCGGTCCACGAACTTGCGGCTCAACTTTGCCATCTCCCGCTGCTGACCAGAGCCACTTCTCCTTAAAAAGAAGAACACTACCCACATCATTTTCACTCCTAGCAACTTGCTAAATTGTATTTATGCTTAATCTATGTATTGGCGCCGGTACACACATCAGGTGAGATTAGTTGGTGGTGTTTGTTCAGTGTGGTTGTTGAAGCAGCTAATTTTTGTTCTCTTTCAAAGTTTTACTACTGATATTTCTCTGGTTATAGTAACCTATATTGAATTTAATTGGATTTACATTTTTGTTGTTGCAAACATTTAAAAGCTGAAATCACCAGTAATGCGTTGTGTTGTATTTTGTGATTAATTTACTGAGTGTCACGTATATATGCATTTCGGGTAAGGGTAATCGGTAGTGTTTGTTTACTGCGGCTGCTTAGGCAGCTCACTGCCTTTCTCTTTTTGGAATTATATCAATGTTACTACTGATATCTTTCTGGTTATAATAACCTATATTTAATTTATTTGCATTACATTTTAGTTGTTACAAACATTTAAAAGGTTAAGGGAGCCTCTTCTCCTTAAAAAGGATTACGATACTGGAAGCATTTCACTCCCAGCAACGTATTGCCTTGTATTTTGTGATTAATGTACTGATTGACCTTGTATACGGATATATCTGAACAAAAAAAGTTTTCAACATACAAAAATGCCAAGGTACTCATGCATAGCCTGCAAAGCTCTGTCTGTAAGTCATTCATTAAACCTTGCAAAAACTAGGCCTGCCGTTAATAGTAATGATATCAAAATGAGGCCAGGTTACAAGAAACAGTATTGCCTATCGTACCTCACACTAATTAAACTAGCTCTATTCCATAGCAATGCTACCCAATCTCTCCTAAATTATTTACACTGTAACTTGGCCCTGTGTTTTTTCATCTTACCATCTGAAGAGAATGTGGTCACTCAAAAGTCAGAAGTCAAATAACAAAAATTGCCTCATGGAAGAACACTTCATTTCAATTATTGTTTTAAACAGTTGAGGAAATTACACTCCAGAAAAAATATGTTTATACTTGGTTATCAAGTTAATTTTAGAAAATGTACAGGTTTTAAAATGTTCTATGCTGGTAGGAATTTTTCTCAAAGCATATAACATTTGAATTGACAAACAGACATTTATATCAAGGAACATAATTTACAATTGAACAAGACTAGGCAGGCAGTGGGGAACATTTGAAAAGGCACAGTGGATATTTTTATGTAAAGAAGCATATCCGCGCCAAGATTCAAATGAAAATGCAAATCGACAATTGCATTTTGTTTACATTCGATGTGCGCAAAAATCAGGACATAATTCAAATTAAACTACAAAAGGCCACTTAGCATTTTCATTTTCAAGTTAATGTATGCACTTTCTGACAATTGTAAAAATGTTAATGCAAATCCATTTCACATTTAATTTTTCTCGCCTTGTACAACACAACCCAGCCATAATTTCAATAAAAATGAAAAACCACATTTGCATGAGCAGTTTCTTATTGTAATCACATTATCCATGACAAAAAGGAAATGATAATTCAATTCTCCATTAAACATATCGTTTTCATGCTTTTGCAGCACGAGAGTGACATAATTCAAATGCAATGGCATTGCATCCGTGTATATTATAATTTCCATGTGGTCATGTAAAAAACCCGGCCAAAACTCCGAACTGAAAATGCTAAATGTCAAAGCTGCCCATCAAGATGGGGCCTCGAAGAAAGGGGTGTTACAGGGGACCATTCAAAGCACTGAACTTATGGTTCAACTTCAATGGTCGTCTGTTACCACAACAGGCAGTTACCACAACTTAGCCTACCAGGGTAGGTGACATTTTCTAGTTCTCTGTGATTGGGGATTATAAGCTAAATGGTAAAAACTAGGAAGTAAACGAGGTAGCCTAAACGTTACAATGAGCCTAGCCAGCCCGTTGTTAACTAACTTAACCTTAACAGCAAGATGGACTTGCCGTAAGAGGCAATAGATTTACGTTCACCGGTTGGCCTTAGACAGGGCTGTGTGATAAACCAACATTGGGCTATTGCTTAGCCTATATTCCATGTCACTAAAATAAAAGTGCTTATGTCTCAAATTTTGTCTGAGTGTTAGACCTATTTAATGGCCCTGTCACACTATCGTACTAGCACATGCCAGCGTATGAAAAATATCACTCATACGCTGATATACGCTGACATACGCGAGGGGTACGTTAGGCATAGGTTGTATACGTTTCAAGCACGGTCGCATACGGTGGCATACGCTGGCATACGGCGAGGCACAAAAAGTTTTTTAAGCATGCTTAAAAATTTTGTGCGTATTCGGACGTATGGTTTATACGCTAGGCATACACTAGCCATACGCTGGCCATACGCTATTTTCAAGGGCTTTTTGTGCGTATGAAAATTATTTTATGAATTTACATACGCAACTCATACATTTCTCTCATCCACGTGTTACAACGGCATGGCTTCGTAGTCAGAGTGCGGGTGCTATACTGGCCTGTCTCCAGTCCAGACCTGTCTCCCATTGAAAACGTGTGGCGCATTATGAAGCGCAAAATACGACAATGGAGACCCCGGACTGTTGAGCAGCTGTCATATAAGTGTTATATCAAGCAAGAATGGAGAAAAAATTCTGCTTTCAAAACTACAATAATTTGTGTCCTCAGTTCCCAAAAAATTACATTACATTAAAATCATTTGGCAGACGCTTTTATCCAAAGCGACATACAATAAGTGCATATTGAAGGTCATTGAAGTGACTACAAAGCAGATCAAACGTAGGAGCTATCCCTAGTCATGAACACTGAATATAGTACACACAGTCAGCTATAGATTCTGAGCTATAAAATAACAAAAAACACAAGTTAAACAGGAAACAAGTACTATGGAATTGGTCCTAGAGTCTGAAAAAGTGCGTCTTCAGACCAAGACGGAAAACAGGCAGTGTTTGAGCCGAGCATAGAGGAGCGGGGAGTTCGTTCCACCACTGGGGAGCAAGGGTGGAAAAGCTCCGCAAGTGTTGTTAAAAGGAAATGTGATGTAACACAGTGGTAACATGCCCCTGTCTCAACTTTTCTGGGACGCATCAAATTTAGAATGAGCGTTATTTTTTTTACAAAAAAACAATAAAATTGATTAATGTTTAACTAAATATCTTGTCTTTGTACTGTTTTCAATTGAATACAATTTCAATTGCTTTCTGTTTTTATTTACATTTTAAACACTGTCCCAACTTTTTTGGAATTGGGGTTTGTACATTGAAAAAAAATTTTGTTCAGATATCACGACTTTTTACACTGTGTTTGTTATGATCTAGCAGCTTACTGGTGATATATAAATGTATGCAGGGCCGTATCTACCATATGGGCAATTGGGCACAACGCCCTAGTAGGGCACCAAGCAGCCAACGTTTTTTTTTTCCCCTTCCCCAACACAAAGTACTGGTTAGCTGAACCACCATTCAGAGCGCTCCTGTACATAGCAATTGTTGCTAACCACTCCGTAAAGCTTCCGTTTAGAAATCATTAGTTTCTCATTTCTATGAGGATTGTAGCTTAACTAAAATGAAGAATTGTAGCTCTGTAGGCTATATAAAAATGTCATTAAAATGGTGAAACGGTGCATGCGGGGAGTATAGATTAGCAAATCAATTGTCCATGTCACCTTCAATTAATTTTTATAAACTTTCAATCAAAGTTGACATAACCGAATGAGGCATTTACATGCATCACACTTTCACAAAGGGTTAATTAAAGAACTACACTGTAAAATCTCTCCAGAATCTGGTAGCTAAGTACTTTTTCTATTATAATCCAGTGTCACTTTGGACTTGACTTCACTCGATCACTGTCTTGTCCAGTAGACTGTTAGATATGGTTATTTTCACATTTTGAGTGCATTTCACACAATGTAGTGTAAGCAATCATTTCTCAGTCATGGTTTATGTTTGGTGTACCGACTTTCATTGAAGCTAGAACATTTGGCAGCATTTTCCTGTTGGTGGAATATTATTTTATTGTAATGTTATCATACATAATAGGCTATACTTATCACTTAAGGCATGGGAAACTCATTCCAATTTACTGTGCGCTGATATGTGCTAGATGAATGTAAAAATTTTCTTGGAGTCATTAAGAACTTTTTTTTTTTAACTACAGAAAAATGCGATCCCAGGGCAAACTAATACACAATTTAGAGTACAGGAAAAAGTTATGTTTTATTGAGGTACAAGAGTAAATGATTAGGCTACATATTTATGTCACAATGTTTTTATCTTAAACCATCAGAAGAGGCAAATGTATATGCTTTATTTAAATTTAAACAACTTAAATTATGAAAATAAACTAATTTGTAAATGGTCCAAGAACAAACATCTAATAAGTGAATATATTTTGGAACCACATGGCTGTATCTGATGGGTTCTGAGTTTTGTCCGATAAGAGTAGTTATGCATATGTATGTGTTGATCAATTATTTGGTGTAGCAGGTGAGGGCTGATCTTTTGGACAGGCCTCTGCCCTCCCTGACCGGACATCTAGGTGCCATAAGTTATCGGGCATGACTAATGGTGTGGATTGTTGACGAACAAAAGCATATTTAGTTATTTGGGAACATTTGGAAGATATTCTCTCACAGATAATGTAAACATTTGCATCAAACTCAAGGCCTCCGAGGGTATATAAGCTTTGCTAGATGACCAGTGCGTCGAAGATAGCTGGACTGCAATTTGTGCTGTGTCTTGGTGATCTTCCCGCTGGCCAGTGTGATTTTCAATAAACTTTTACTTTCTCTAGTAAAGTGTTTGTTGTATTGAGTGAGTTCCTGAATTGTCCTGACTTGGATTATTTAGAAAGAAGCCGGTTCCTAGCATGTCATGTAGAGTTTCTTTACCCCACTACATTCCCCGCCTGACTTTATTTGCTATACTGTTGACCCATACCGTGGCGTGTTGACCGTAATGAAATGGAACAAATGGTTACGCAGATAACCTTGATTCTATGAATAAGGTCAACACGCCACACAACGTGGTGATGCAGGGAATTCCATGCCCTTCAGTGAGCAAAACAGAATAAGCGGCAGACAGCCAGAAATATTTATTGCGTGCCTCGTAGTGGTTGTTAATTTGTTATTCAGTCTCCTAGTAGCTTGAGGATGTTGACCGTATTAATAGAACCAAGGTTACGACCTTATTCATAGAACAATTTTGTTTTTTGTTGTTCTGAGAATTCCATTTTGGAGAGTTTTCAACACTGTAAGTAGTGCTGTATATGGACACTTCTCAGCCTCAGGAGCTTCAAAATGAATGTATGGGTTTCTAGCAGTTCCTCACTCACCGGGGTAGCAGGGTCCCTCTGACACCACTGATATGTGTTTCTGTTGCTTGCAAGAAGCTTGTCTCAAGTAACATTCATTCTGGTAGGTGTCGTCATTGGACCCACACACTGGGATGTAGTTCTTGTGGCACTAAAATAAAGAAAGAAACTCAGTGTATTACAGAAAACAACAGTTACAATATGGGCTAGAAGGCTCCATTTTTTAGACAGTTCAAATGTTGAGCTGGAGTTCCATCTACCATCTATCTACAGCTCTACCATAAATGTAAAATGAAATAAATGGGGGCTCAGATATGGCAGGCTCAATTCTGTGACCATTTTTTGATTAAATTATCATGCTGAGAAATGTTGTAATTTCCTCCATGTATGGTCTGAACAACATTTAGGTCTATATTAATTTAACCTAACAGTCTGACTGCATTTCACCCATTTTTATTGTGAAAATGGTTCGGTCAACTCAAAGCCAATCAGCAAAGGCTATGTTCACTCAAGCACATGTAAACTGATTTAAATAGCTTACGTGGCGGCGGCGGTAGAATAATTTCCTGTCGGTTAGCCTAAAGTCTGGCGCACACATACCGGAGAAACAGAAAAAGGAGAGAAAACAATGTTTTGGCCAGACAGGCAATGGTCAAATATCTTGTGAAAGATGTAAGCGACAGCGCATCAACTTCCATGGCCCCCTTACCAGCAGTTGGAGATGCTGCAGATAGACAGGTGAGCAGGGCCGTCTCAAGGGTGGGCGGGGCCCGGGGCGAGTCAACCTACGCGGGGCCCAGCTGTTTACGCGATCACATCATAGCTAACCCGTCATAGGCTTAAATAATATTTACTATATAACTATGAACGAAAAGGATTTACAGGCTACAACATCACACAAACCAACCATATACAACCAACCAATTTAAGAATTGCCATTAAGCTGAGTAAGATGCCATTACTCAGCCCTTAAATTTAAATATTGTAATTAACAATAACAACTCGCCACACTTTTGCTTAATTTCTCCAATAAAAATTAAAACAATAATACTGTGGGTTGTGGTAGCTTACGATCATAGCTATAAACCATGAATTGTAAATTGTTCTATTGATCGAGGTGGACCATAAAATAATTGCAAAAGTTCACAATGTTGAACACTAGCTTTTTCATTGTAAAGAAGTAAAAAACAGGCAGAGGGTGGGATACAATTAAAAGTTTATGAATACTGACAGCATATTAAGAGATGCATTGCAGCAAGTCGCACCTCATGCATATTTCTCAGAATGATTCTAATCATTATTCCCATTATAGTAGGCCTACTTTAATGACAATGTTTGTGAAGACATATGTGTTCAACATGTTAACATTGCAGAGTAAATTTCTTGTGTCGTAGTGTCAGACCTTGCACTTCCCTTTGTGACACTTGAATGATATCCCACCCTCTGCCCGTCTTTTTCCTCTCTTTACAATGAAAAAAATGTTCGACATTGTGATTCTTTGCCATTATTTTATGCTCAACCACAATCAATAGGAGAATCTACAATTTGTGGTTCATAGCTATGCTCGTACCACAATCCACAGTATTATAATTTTTAAATGTTAACTAGAGAAATTGAGCAAAAGAAAAGCGGGATCGAGTCTAAAAACAGCACACTTGCTTCTGCAGCGTGGACCTGCTCCTCCTCCTTTACGTTTTTCTTTACGAATCTATCTAAGGAACCTTTCAATTTTACATTGAATTAATCTCTTTTATTTTTCTTGTTTCTTTTTTACGCTCCCGAGCTGTAGCATGCATTCTGAATGTGTCTCGGTCTCTGCTGTTTGAGTTTGCCAATTGCCACAACTTGAAAGATTCATAGCTGCACGTAGCTATGCAGCGGAGGGACGTAACCCTATAGCTACTTCCCACATAACGTCAACTTTCCAAAACACTATTTAGGCTAAATGTATTTCCATGTGTATGGGTGTGCTTCACGAAAATATATAGACTATATAATTTTATTTAAAAGGAAAATAAAATAAATGTTATTTAAATACATTTCCCCTCTCACCACGGGGCTCTGTGAAGTGCGGGGCCTGGGGCGGTCGCACTGGTTGTCTACAGACAGAAGCAAAACAAGATTTACACCAGCTAAGGACCATCAGTTTGTTAATTCAAAATGTTGCCAAATGTAGTGGCTCATTTCCAGTGAGGCGGAATCTAGACATGTAGAGGGGTGGATATCTAGGTTGAGAGGCGTTTTGACACATTTTATACATTATAACGCAGGGGTAGGCAACCCTGGTCCTGGAGTGCCAGAGATGGCGCTGGTTTTTGCTCCATCCAAACCTATAACTACATAACTGGATTCATTTTAATGAATCATGTGTAATGAATGCTGGTGATTGTGTGTTGGAGGCACATGCGTTTCACCATTCAAAATATTCAGGCTCAGACTTTTAATCATCCATCAAACTCTCACGATCAAGTTCAGATGGAAGAAAAACCAGGACCGTACCGGCACTCCAGGACCAGGGTTGCCTATCCCCGTTATAACGTGTCAGTTTAGCTAGCTCTAGTCTAGCTGAGGTTTTACCCGGATATTTTACCAGGTTTTACCCGGTTTTTCGCCTGAATGCGAGATGGCATTTCCAACGCAAAATTATTATAAAAGGGTTGCCAATTAGACTATAAATTATTTTCTGTTCTATTCACAAGACTAAATTAATGCCTTTAAAATACACAATTAAATTTCAAATAAATAGCTTTTTGTTAAATAGGCTACAGGCAATGCGCTCTTCCAATAAGGAACAGCTAGGCAAAGCTGGCGAATTTCATGTGGAACAATTTTCTTTTAACTTCTTGAAAAATTTGCGTGACAGCAATACGACGTGATTAAAAGTCTTCTCGTATAATGTTAAATGATCACACGTAGGTATCCTACATAGAAAGAAAACACATTTTTAAATAGATAAAAACTTCTGCAGACTTTGTAGCTTACGTGCAATAATATTTTATATTCAATATTGTTTGTATGTAGGGAATGACTTAGTGACTTTGTATAATAAAAACAGTCGTACAAATTACTTAAATTTATATTTAGGCGGCTTATATTGTTTATGTTGATGGTGCGGTGAGCGGTTTCTTTTCTAGGGGGTGGGGGGCTCTGGGATTCATAACGACGGCACTGACGTCAATTGCGTTACAGCAGAGGCTTCACTTATGCCAATTTTGGTTTTTTGGTTTGGTTTTCAATTTACTCCCGCTACCAAGAGATACAACGATGACCAAGTGTGTTTGTTCATTTTCTCCCGCTGCTGAGACAGTACCCTAGCAGTAGCTAGTTTGTTTTACTGCCACTTGATTTGTGTTCCATTTCTTTATATTTTTGGTCACTGGCGCAGAAATGTGTTGGTACAAATTGACAGGGACGCGTTATTCCCACGCCACAATGTTGGTTTAGGTCACATGTGTCAAACTCAAGGCCCGCGGGCCAGATGTGGCCCGCCATGTCATTTTATGTGGCCCGCGAGAGCTTAAAAGTTTTGAGTGTCTAAAAATAAATACCAAAAAATTAATTAAGAGCGTGCTTTGACCAAAAACTACATTTCCCACAATGCCTTTCGACTACGCTAGCCGCGGCAGTGTCCATGCCAACGAGTGGAATTGAGATATAAATAATGATCCCAAAATGTCCAGAAAGAGAAAAGTTGATGCAGACGGAAGACTGTTTCAAGAAAGATGGGAAGGCGAATACTTGTTTGTGCTTCAAGGAGAAAGACCGGTATGTCTTTTGTGTTATGAGGCGGTGTCGGTTGTCAAAGAGTACAATCTGCGTCGACATTTTGACACCAAACACGGAGCTAAGTACGCTAAAGCTAGCCTTCAAGAAAAGCAACAAATTGCCCAAGAATTAAAAGGCAAACTGCGGTCGCAGCAGAGTTTGTTCATGAAATCCACAGCCAAAAACGAGGCCGCGGTGAAAGCTAGCTTCATTGTGGCTGAAGAAATCGCCCACGCTTCCAAGTCTTTTTCAGAGGGAGCGTTTTTGAAGCAGTGCATGCTGAAGGTCTGTGAGCAGGTGTGTCCCGACCAGTTACAGACTTTTAAAAATGTCAGTTTATCAAGAAACACCATCGCCGACCGAGTGAAGGAACTAGCAGAAAATCTTACAACACAGCTGGCCGAGGAGACACGCAGCTACACAGCTTTTTCATTAGCTGTTGATGAAAGCACAGATAACACGGACACAGCGCAGTTATCAATTTTTATTAGAGGCGTAAAGTCGGACCTCTCTATCACTGAGGAGCTGTTGGATGTGGCTGCAATGCATGGGACCACGACGGGACAGGACATTTTTGATGCGGTGGAGAAGTCCGTAAGTAAAAATGCATTGCAGTGGGAAAACTTGGTAGGATTAACTACAGACGGTGCACCGGCAATGTGTGGAGGAAAAGTGGGCTTGGTTGGACTAATGAAGGGGAAAATGCAAAAAATGAACTGTCACACGCCTCTGATAACGTATCATTGCATTATCCATCAAGAAGCTTTGTGTGGGAAGGTGCTGGGGATGGAGGACATTGTGACCACAGTCATGAAAACAGTGAACTTCATTCGGGCGCGTGGCCTGAATCACCGTCAGTTCCAGCAGTTTTTGCTGGAGATGGGCTCGGAACACGGGGATGTGCTGTACCATACAGAAGTGCGGTGGCTGAGTAGGAGCAAAGTCCTCAAGCGATTTTTTGAGCTCAGGGAAGACATTGCTCTTTTTATGCAGAGTAAAGGAAAACTCATGTCTGAACTATCAGATCCAAAGTGGATGTGTGACTTTGCTGTGTTGTGTGACATAACCGACCATCTCGCCCAGCTGAATCAGAAGCTGCAGGGACGCAAACAAGTCATCACGCAGATGTCCGACACGATCACGGCTTTCCAGCGTAAATTGGACTTATGGATGTGGCAAGTGAAACAGGACAATCTTGTCCACTTTCCTGTTTGTCAGAGCATGTCAGCCTCATTTCCCGAGACTTTTTCATGTGCTCAGTTGGCTACCAAACTGAGCTGGTTAAAGACTGAGTTTGATCGGCGCTTCTCTGACTTCAGAGCACAACAGTCTGGCTTTGACATCTTTGCCAATCCTTTCACCACCGATGTCTGCACTGCACCCCAACACCTTCAGATGGAGCTAATTGAGCTTCAAAGCGACAGTGGCCTGAGAGCAAAGTTCCAGGATGCTGCAATCCAGGACTTTTACCGTCTGCTGCCCCCTGGTTTGATGCCACAGCTTCGACTTCATGCTGCCCGTGTTCTGTCCATGTTTGGGAGCACCTATCTGTGCGAACAGTTTTTTTCCATAATGAATCTGAACAAAAACAAGCACAGATCACGCCTCACGGATGACAACCTCCATGCTGTTCTACGCATTGCCTCAGCACAGGACCTAAAACCAGACATTGACACACTGGCAACGGGAAAACGGTGTCAGACATCTGGTCAGAAAACACACAGGTAAGCATTTTTTTAAAAACTTAATTAAAATATAATAAAATGTAATTCAACCAAGAAGAAGAACAGTTAAACTGTGTGCAATTTAATGATTGTGCTTGCATTTTGTTTTGTGTTTATCATTTTCAGAACATGATCAATCGATAGTAGAGAGAGAATCCACTTGGTGTGTTCAAGGACAGGCAGCATCTCCTCATCAAAGACTAACCGAAAAACTTGACCAATATAGTTGTGAACTGAGTCAACCTTTATTTTGGTATTTTTAGTTGATTACATATTATTTATGTGTAGCTGCTGTTGTAATTATTTAATGTTTGCAGGTCTTATGTGTGTATGCAGACAAATTGTTGTCATCAAACCATCAGTTGGATGCAAGGCTGTGTGCAGCCTTTTTTTGTAAAATGCTACATGTGTCATACATGTTCTTTGCAGCTCAGTTTTATGTTATTTTTCTTTATTCACTTGGACAGTTTGATCCTTCATTAATGGAGTTATGTGGGTTTTCATAAGCTGACAAAATTTAAAAGGATTTATGTTAGAGCAACAAGCAAACATATGTTTTCTATGCAACTGTAATTGTCACTTGAATAAGTTATAATAAATAATGAGTTATTTAACATTAAGGAGTAGTTACATTTATTTTACATTACATTCGATTACATTTAGTTACATTTATAAGTTACATCTGGCCCTTTGAGGACAGCCATTATGCTGATGTGGCCCTCGGTGAAAATGAGTTTGACACCCCTGGTTTAGGTGGTCAGTTGTTCTAGATAGATTTAAAAACATAGGCTAAATATAACTTCAAATATTGCCATCTAGAACCATGTAATAAAAGAGCAAATCCAAGATAACTTCAGTCTAAATTGGTGATTGTTTAATTTTTCCAGACTCAAATCCGGATTTCTTTACTGGTATATAGCAGTGTAAGGATGGCTGTGGTCAACATAAGTCGCCTTTGCCACTTCAGAATGTTTGTATTGTTGTGGAATGATGTGGCCTGCGGCACTGAATGGACTAAGAAGCATGTAGTAAACAGAAGGGCAAGTCCAACATCAATGAGTATTTTTACCTGATTGCTGATTCGCATCAACAGACATTCAAATAACTGATCAATAAAGCAGACAGCCAATCATGTTTAATCATAGTTAATCTGAGATACAGTGCAAAGTGCTCTCCTAAATTATTTACCCTTGACAAAAATGACTATGAAAAGGCTGTATAAAATAATACAGTTAATGAGCTATATTTATGCTCAAATTTACAAATATATATTTTATAGTAATACAGTTGCTCACAGAAAAAGATTTTAAGCAATTGAAAACAATTCATATAATCCTTATAAACATATAATAATATAATTATTTTAAAATAAATCCAGCAAAAATATATCTGCATTAATGTTACATTTTAAAGTTCATCCCAAACTTAGGGAACTGTATTGTGTTTGGCTAGGGTATCAAAATGAGGCAAGACACATGTAGAATTCATGTGTCATCCATCACCATGAGGGAAAGCCATAGAACAGAAAAATGAAAGAGAATTAAGACAAAGGGTTGTTGACCTTCACAAGTCTATAGTTACAAACAAATTAATAAATAACTAAAGACACCATTATCCACTATTAGGTCAATAACTAAGAAATGTAAAATGACTTACTAACGCAAGTAGAGTGCATCTTGCCGCTATGAACAGTGAGATGGATGGTTTGTGAGGCAAAAAAAAATCTAAGAGCCACAGTTGAGGCCTGTTCACATTGTCCATAGCCCCAGCCAAGAGCCTCCTTAGCCCCAGGCTATGAGAGATTTTAGTCCAGGGCTAAGCAAGTGTTCACACTTGCCTTCTAAAGTGGGCTAGCACCCAACCTTAGCCCTGGGCTAGCTGACCCAGAAATCTCCCCAAACACGGTGCCAAAATAGCCAGTGTGAAACAGGATCAGTGGCAACGATTGTGGCAACACATAGAATTCTCACTGTCCAATCCAACAGAGTGGAACGGACATTAGCCCAGGGCTTAAGGGTACAGCTAACGCTTAGCCCAGGGTTAATAAATGCTTGTGTGAACACAGGATGAGCTAGCCCAGGGCTAACTACAGTGCATTGTGAAAAGGCCTTTGGTGACCTACAAAACTTCAGTGTTTCTCCTACCATACATAATAATAATGAGTAGCCGCCCACCATGGAACACATGGTTGGTTAAATGGCTCTACGTCATCAAGGGTCTGACGTATCAAACAAGCCTTAAACCATCACTCTGCTGCCAGAAATACAGTAGATATGGATGGATAACTTGTTTCTTCTTCTGACTTCCATAAAGTTCAATAGGAAACTTTGTCAGGAGAAACAACCTTTAAAGTGATCCATCCATATCTACTGCATATCTGGCAGCAGAGTGATGGTCAGACCCTTGATGAATTACAGCCATTTTACCAACCATGTATTCCATACTGTTCCAGCATAATTTAGAGCTAAATCTAGTCCCACCCCCCAATTCCCATAGAGCGATTCCCAAACTATGGGGGGGCCGTGAGGGTATTGCAAGTGGTCCGCCAAATCATGGGGAAAAAAATGTTTTATTTTATTTTTTACAAAAATTTGTGTTTTTTTCCTTCAAAACCTTCCAAAATGCATCATCAGTGTGATACCGATAGATAGGAACTCATGGTAGGAACTCATGGGCCTACAATGTAGGCCCATGAGTTCCTACCATGGATGTAGGCCCTACATCCGTTGATCGCCCCAGCCGGAATACGATGTGCCACGCACCTGTTTTTTTTTAAATTAATTTTGAGTTGAACTTGAGGATAATCAAAATGGATAGCTGGCTAGCATCTGGCACACTTAAAAGAAAAGAAGATGGTACATCTGTCCCGTCCACAAGTGATGTCCCACCTGTCAAGCAAAAAAGAAGAGTTCGGAGAAAGTACAGTGCTGAATATTTAGCCTTGGGATTTTTTTGGACAGGCACAGAAGACGAACCGTTACCGCTGTGCGTGGTGTGCTCTGAGGTTTTATCAAATGAAGCTCTGAAGCCATGTAAACTACGTCGTCACCTTGAGACAAAGCACCAACAGTATATGTCCAAGCCACTTGAATTTTTCGACAACAAACTCAAGGAGTATCAGGCTAAGAAGAACGTCATTGAAACGTCGTGTGTGGGCACTGAGAACGCAAAGGCAGTGGAAGCATCTTATCGAGTTGCGCGACTGATAGCCAAGGCTGGTAAACCACACACAATCGGTGAGAATTTAATTATCCCCGCCACAAAGGAGATAGTGGAGGTGATGTTGGGAGAGAAGGCACGCAAGTCAATCAACTTCATATCATTGTCTGATAACTCAGTCAAACGCAGGATTGAAGACATGGCAGAGAATGTGTCAGAACAGCTGATAACGGGCATACGAGAAAGTCGTTTTTATGCCCTCCAACAGGATGAATCGACAGACATCGCAAATATGTCACAGCTGCTTGCCTATGTACGGTATGAAAACAATGGAGAGATAAAAGAAGACTTCCTGTTTTGCAAACCTTTGCTAACGCGTTCTACTGCTGAAGCCATTTTTGACATTCTGAACGCGTTCATAGTTTCAAGCGGGATTGATTGGTCCAAATGTGTGGGAGTGAGCACTGATGGAGCCCGTGCGATGTTAGGCCAACGCAGTGGAGTCGTCACCCGGGTGAAAGCTGTGGCTCCACTCATGGCATCTGTACACTGCAGTATACACAGAGAAGCGCTGGCTACGAAGAAAATGGCTGCGGATCTAAGGACTGTTCTAGACGAGGCAGTCAGAGCCGTCAACTTTATCAAAAGCCGCCCACTGCAATCACGTTTATTTTCCGTTTTATGTGATGAGATGGGCAGTGACCATAACCAGCTTCTGTTACACACTGAAGTCCGGTGGCTCTCAAGGGGGAAGGTACTGACGTGACTTTTTGAATTGCGTGATGAGGTCAGGGTGTTTTTCCTCAACACAAAGTTTGAACTCGCGCATCGTTTCAGTGATTCTGAGTGGTTGGCTAAATTGGGATATCTGGCCGATATTTTCAACCACTTAAATGGACTCAATCTCAGTCTCCAAGGAAAAGCAGTGACCATGTTCAATGTCCAGAATAAAATAGAAGCGACCATAAGGAAAATGGATGTGTGGGCCAGACGAGTTGAGCAGTCAAACTTTGACTCGTTTGAGAATCTGTCTGATTTTTTGACAAAGGAAGAAATGCAGGTTCCCGTCACCACGATCAATCACGTCAAAGAGCACCTGCATGGTTTGAGGACCAAGCTGCGCGAATACTTCCCCATCCCAGATGTGCAGTGCAGCTGGATCGAAAATCCCTTCGCCAGCCACAGTGATGAGGCCCTCGCAGGCCTGAGCGCAAAAGAGCAGGACAATCTTGTTGATCTCTCCTGCGACAGCGCATTGAAACTGGCTTTCGCACAGAAGCACCTGACAAACTTCTGGCTTCACGTTGCCTCGGAGTATCCTGAGCTGTCCAACAGAGCTGTGCGCTTTCTGATACCATTCCCGACGACATATCTGTGTGAGACTGGCTTTTCGGCGCTTGTGGCATTAAAGACAAAATACAGGAATAAACTGAATGTTGAGCCAGATCTTCGACTGAGGCTGTCATCCCTTAAGCCAGACATCAAGCATTTGGTGTCTGCCATGCAACATCATCCTTCTCATTAGGTGAGTCAACATTAATGTGCGCCTATTGTTGGATGTATTTTTACTACTACTAGGCCTACTGCAATGTATGTATTAGGGATGGCCACAACTCAGGTTTTTGCCAGTCGACTCGTCAGATTCATGTCAAATATTCATGTCAATGGCACATGTGGTTTTGTTAAAAATTATTATTTCTTGATGAGGGATTTGTTTTCTCATAATAAATTTATTGGATTTTCCAAAATTTTTCAGTGTGACATTAAGCTAATTCACCAAACGGTGAATTTTTTAATAACCCTTTTTACTCATCTTTACCAGGGGTGTCAATAATAGTAGAGGGCACTGTATGTAAAACATTTTTTACAAATCACAGCTTTCTGCTTTTATGTGCATTTTACATACTGTCCCAACTTTTTTTAAATTGGGGTTTGTAGTTAAAATAGAAATTATTGATATCAAATTGTATTTTAATAACTAATAGAGTCAGCTCTTTAAGTGCTTTGAGCGCTTCTCTGTTTATCAGATGTATGTATACCGGGGAGAATTTAACCAGAAAGAATAGAGAAATGGGAGATGCTATGAGATGTTGATTATGGGTAATAGGATAGCCATACAAAATAAGATTTACTGATTGGTGTGCTGTACTGATAATCACAGAATTTAGATATAGAAACCATGTTTAGGACTTGCAGTGGTCTTAAGTGCTTGCACCTGTGGTGAACTTGTCAAGTTTGTGTTCCCTTGGCTATCCCATTTTCTTACCTGAAACTGGCACACACACTGCAGGTCGGCCCCATCATCTCTGCAGATGCCCCCATACCGACATGTGGAGTCATCGCACACCCTCAAGTCACTTTTCTTCTCTGAGTAGTCTACAAGAAATGGGGATGGGGAAGGAGACGTCATGATGAATTAAATGAGTTCACAGTCTATTGGTAAGGTTACCCATTTTACAACAAATTTCAGGTCTTTATTTATTCTAAATGAAAAAGCACTTTATGCTGAAAGAACAGATTTGGTATTTTGGACCCTAGGCCTTATTTTCCGGATATTCTGGGATGATCACAAAAAATTTAAACCATAATTTTGCTGATCGCTTCAGTATTGAGCTTACTTGCCCTTCACAGTAAAATGTTCAGTGTTCAGTCCCTATTGGACTCATATGTACTCTGTTAGAGTTGAATTAACACTGGAGATTTTGCTTTGTTTGCTGCATCCTCAGACATGCAAAAAAAAGAAATGCATTTGTTCAGGACAATTGGGGCAATATTGTCAGCCTTCAAAAATCATGTTCAATTAATTTTTCGAAAATAGCAAGTTTAAAGTCAGTATCGCCTATGCTGCATTAGAATATATAAGTATGTAATAAACACATTTATAAAACAGTCACAGAGGTGGCATCCGTACATATTTAATCATAAATGCTGCTCATTGTAGTAAAAATAGTAATGTACCAAGTACTATTGTGAAAATTTATATTTGCAATGAGAGCGTATAAATGGTCTGGTTTTGTGTCTAGGCCAAATGGGTCAAAAGTTATAACCTTTCAAGTTGCATTTTTGAAATCATAGAATGTAACAAGAAAAGAGAGGGAAACAAGGCTAGGCAAGCCTAGCTCAGCCCGGACGCCTGTATGCAGCCAGTGGCAATAAGATCCAGCTGCAGGGTCGGAGAAGCCTCACATGTGAGCAAAAAAACATGTGCATGCGTGCGAATATAGCCAAATCCCGGAGCAAGCGAAACGAGAGCAAAGCCTGCTGCATGAGCGAAGCTTGTGACTTGAAAAAAAAGGATGTGCGCGAATGCCTGTGACGTGAGCTATGCAAAAAAACAGGTCAAAAACACGTGAAAATTACGTCTGGAATCACGCGTTGTCTACATGTTGTCAACGTGTTGTTAACGCGTTGTCAGATGTCAACATGTTGTCAACGTTTTGATTTTTCACACGTTGACAAAACGTTGTCTACGCATAATTCCAGACGTCAATTTCACATGTTTTTGACCTGCTTGGCCAGTTGTCCATTTTTAACGTGTGAGTGTCATCATTTCCTATTTGCTGCTCAGAACTTGGATTCAAACATTTCTATCAGGGGTGGACTACTATGCCTACGACTAGGCTACTGAACAAGCTAAGGATTTCTCTTTTTATTCTTATTTAGGCCTATTTGTCCTTTTTTTTCTTTTGGCTAATTCAAAATTATAACAAAAAATGACACAGTAAAGTCATATGTATCACGTGAAGCATTAGGCCTACAGATAATATCACATTAGGTTATGTGATCATTTCCTTGTTAGAGCAGTGATCCAATGGTTTAGCTAGGCTAGCACTAGGTGACATAACAAATCCAATTTTCTGGATGCAGTATTTGGAATGGATAAAACTATTAAGACAAACAGACAAAACCATTCATAGACTACAGAGTAACAACCAAATCAGGTTTTTTTATTTGCTCAAAACCAATAAAATATTGATATTGATTGTTAATTACCATGGACTGCTTAGTAGGTACTGTATTAACAATCAATATTTTATTGGTTTTGAGCAAATAAAAAACTTGTTTGACTGTGGTTCCAGCAAATACATGGCCTGTCGAGTGGCAAATAAATAAACAGCAATTCTACGCATTTAGTCTCCTATTCATCGAATGGTAGCTACATCTTTTCTGCACAAATGTACAAACAATGTGCGACAGAGCTGGCTGTCACTACTGCAACAGACTGCATCTAAATACAGATGAACCTCGATCCAACGGACACCGATGCAATGGATTCCGGATCCAACGGACACAATCCGCTAGTGAATATCTGGTCCGAACGTTTAAAACTCCCGGGTGAAGCGAACCGAGACCGCTACTTGAGTAAGCGTCCGCGAACCGAGACCGCTACTTGAGTAAGCGTCCGCTTGGCGGCGCGCACGTGTTGTTTACAAGCGTACAAGCGTCGGTTTGCCTGGTTGTTGTGCGCTACATATCTCTTGTTATAGTGATTTCGTCGCTGCAACGGACAAACGGCTTTAACGGACAACTGCTCCCCCCTATTAGTCCGTTGGATCGAGGTTCATCTGTACCTGTTTTCATATATCATTTTAATTTCCCCTCTCCCACTGCTCCATTTTCCACTAAACCATTATTTTTCATACGCACACCGTAGCAGTAGCTATTCCCGTTGGGGGTGCACACCTGGCGGGGAAGCTAATCGCAGCTCCGTAACTAACACTACAGTTTCATTAATTACAGATAAATCATTTAGGTATCACATTACCTTTTCATCCCGCATATGTGGGGGTTGGGGGAAAGTAGGATTCACAGAATTCCATTACAGGGGTTTCATGATAAAATATTGTAAGAATGGAACACAACAAAGGCAGATAAAGTTCAATTGACCACATTATGTTTTTGAAAGACAGGATAAACAAGAGATTAGCACATTATGCACAGTGCTAAACCGGAGTGGTTCCTTTCAGGTTGCAACCCTTTTGTGATGTCAACATTACCATCATTGATTGGAGACAAAACATGGAGGCACACGAAGGAAGCGCTTACTCAGGCCACAAAACAACAGCATGCATCTCACATAATGAATTATATTGTGAAATAACTTGATTCAATATCATGGATGTTAATAACCTGTTAAGACCCACTTTTAAAATGTGCACTGTTTTCACTAAATCTCAGTTTCTAAAATACTTTAACAGAGCTACAATTGATGCAAGTGAGACAAGCAGATTAATTCTAAAACAGTTCACTGGATTTCTTAATATAGACTCTTCCCAGCTCACCACTCGTGTGTCTGTTTATTTTCAAAGGGGGGGGGGGGGGGTAATGCAAATCATATAAGACACTCAATCACTATATTTACCACATTCATATAAAACTTGGACAGGTTTGTTGGTTTGAATAAATCACTTCAAAAAGTGTCAAAAACACAGTACAGACACAGAAAAGCAGGCAGAATAACAGAAAGCTATCGCCTCTACAGGAACATGTTGAGTTATTACAAATGAGTCCTCCGAGCTCTATGGCACATAGCACAATTAAGCATGATTCCGTTTCCAGATTGGCAATACAAATGTACTAAAACAATGGCACACAAAGTGTGGCTGAGTAAAATTATGACTTTTTTTTTTCCCTTCTCAGAACATAACCTCTGGCGTACTTATGCCTATGTAATCCAGACACAACTTCCATATGCTCTGAGACTTTGAGAGTGGTAGGATTTCATCTGCTGTGAGGAAGACTCCTTTTATATTTTCCCTGAAGGCTGTAATGGGCAGAAAAGCAACACTGAGGCAGAATTTCTGCACAGAGAGCTAATGTGCTTCTCCTTGTGAGTATTTCAGTTTTTTGTCAGGGATTACTGGAGTCATTTTTCTGTAAAAGTTGTCAGTGCAAAAGTGACCTCAGTTTTGGAATAAAGGGGCTTGGGTTACTCTCTGTGACATCTCCTAATGGCTGATGTAGAAAGGTTGATTAATGCTTTTCTTACGAGCAAAATTGACTGTTATAGTGTTTTTGGTCTAGTACTGATTAGTTGCAGAATGTAGCAGCATGTGTCTTAGCCAGAACAAACAAAAGGGCACGCCAGCACTCAAGTTATTACGTTGGTTGGCTATGAATTTTAAGCAAATGTGGCTTTGTTATTGAGCCTAAGGTACAAAAAAGGGATTCATATTGTTTATATGCATTTTCGCCATTCTTCCAGCACGTTTCACAGCCAATAGACACTAGGACTCCACAAAACAATCAACCGCCCCTCAATCTAAGAAAGCGTTTAACTGATTGTTTATTCCAAGACAATTCGACTGGTAAAAGGGTATGAAAGACTGATTTATTATGTCTCGCTGGTCTTTCGTTCCACCCGTTTCCCACCAGCTTCGGGCACCCAGCCTTCGTGTGTCCCCCGTGCCTGCAGTAACGACATCAATCCCTGCACTGCTTAGGTTCAAGAACTATCGACCTGCATGGGCTCGTCCCTGCGCAGAGAGCCACGGACGGAGGTGGAAGCTGAAGGCGTACCCGGAAGAGGGAGGACGTACGGAGTGAAACGGGTCTTTCTCTCACATCTCTCTCTCACGTTCCTTGACTCGATAGTCTATTCGAATGGCAGTCGTAACCAAGGCGTCAAACGTGGCAGGTGGTTCGAACACTGACAGAGCGTCTTTAACGAGATCGGAGAGTGCATTGGTGAACAACGTTACGAGCGGACTCTCTGCCCAGCCTTTTTCGCCTGCCAATGCCCGGAACGTGATGGAGAATTCCGATACACTGCTATTCCCCTGATGAATGTGAGTCAGCCTCATAGCTGCTTCCTGGCCGGTGATGTCGGTGATGAAGTTACTGCCCTTTGCCTTCACCAAGCAAACTTTAGCTAGCTACCAAGGTCCAGTTTTAGTGGGCAAACCAAGTTACATTTAATTCGTAGACATTCAAAAATGACCTTAATTTTGTGCCACGGCTTACTCACAACCTGTTCTTCGCTTTCTGTGACTCTGATAATGTGCCATGGGCCTTTATGCACAGCTCTGAGCTAGAAACTATTAAATAAAAGCTTTCCATTTTTATTGCCTTTAACTTATTTATTTGAATTTTTTCTGTGAAAAAATTTTGTACACTATATAACCCAAATGAAAAAATTAATTAATTAATGAAAATTATATATAATTTTCCTCCAGTCTTTCGTAACTTTGTGGCCCCCTAGTGGATATTGGGGGCCCTACGCTCTGAGCGTACCTTGTATATGAAGGACCAGCATTGCTTAAAGCCAAATAACTGCACAGTATCCTGTACAGCCCTTAGAAACCTAGGACATCTTCCGAAACATAATCCCACGGAAAGCGTTTTTACCAAACATCTACAGCCGTTTAATTAAAGAATAAACAGGTTTTTTCAAGCAAGCTTCAAGTAGTGTTGTGTCTAATTAGAAAATTGTATACATTACAAGATAAAAGCAAAAGCAGCAGTTTTTTGGACATTGGCTAGGTTTAAATTCAATTGCTTTGATGGGGTAGTTACATTACTTAATACCAGACTTTATGGTATGAATTATTTATAACAGAGGGAACATGTTTACACTTAGATTACCATTAATATATCACGTCATAAGAGTATTTTGGTTTGTATTAAGGACGAGACAAAAAATGTATAACATTCAAAACTGACTAAACAACACTAAACCACAGCTTATAAATACAAATGCAACAAATGTAATAATGTAACGATTGCAACAAAAGTCAATAAAATTAGAAGTTGAGCAGGCCATTTTCAAAAGAAATTTAATAATAAAAATCAATTTACACATTTGTAACAGTCTGAAGGGACCCAAAATAGAAGTTCTCAATGTCAATCACAATAACATTTAACTTATGAAATACTGATTGACATATTTACAGTGCACTTATGCCTTACACTTAACAAATTATGCATACTTTATACAGCTGAACATTTTGTGTTTGAACTATGGCTAAGGATTGTAAAAAAAATGGTTTGCTCAACAGCAGGGTACAACAAAAGTACCAACTTGTCCCTTGAACATGCAAACTTTTGGTTCCAAATCTAGTTCCCAAACAACATCACACTACTGCCTACATGTAACATCTTTCTACTACTTGCGCCAGAAAGGAATGTAATAAGAGACCAGCATTCTCATTCTACTAGCGCAATTCATTATGTCTCATTATACATTCTAATTCACAGAGATATTGAATGTAACTTCACTTTCTATGAAGTGACACAATATTTTAAATTCCCATGTTTTTGTTGGAGCTGGAAAATGGGTCCCATGCCTGGGATGTTGTGTGAATTGTTAGATCTGACCAAGCCTAGGCACAATTGCGCGTTCTTTAAATGCTTTCACTTATTTTAGCATATTCACATTATAGTTCCGTAAAACTCCAACTAAACTCATATTAGTGACTCACAATTGCCCTAGCTAGCTGCCATTTGGGCCAACTAGCTTGACATACGACCTAGCTAGCTGTGCCAAAAAGGCGTTTTGGCCAACTAGGTGGCACTAAAGTGCAGCTTGGTAACTAGCTAGGTTGTAAGCATGGACGAAGCGCAGCTAGTTAACTAGCTAGTAGCTACCATAAATTGGTGCTTACTAGTTAACTAGCTATGTTTTATTAGGGCATACTAGTTAGCTAGCTCAGTTGTAAGAACACTTTTACAATCTAACTAGCTTACTAGTTGAGGGCAAAAGTCTTCGAAAACCTATGGCATAAATGCCACCTAATTAACTAGCTGTGTTTTAAAAAGGGCTTGCGAGCTAACAAGCTAACTAGTAAGCCTTAATGTCAGCCACCTAGTTAACTAGACATTTGTGTCACGTAGCTAGTTAACTAGCTAGATGTCATTTGTTATTTTAGCTTGTTAACTAGGTGGCCATTTTGTACAACTAGGTGGCTTTTTGCACAGCAAGCTAGGTCGCATGGCCACCTAGCTGTGGGTGGGACTAGATTAAGCTTTAAATTCCATGGAAATAGTATGGAACTCATGGTTGGCTAAATGGCTGTAAGTCATCAAGGCTCTGCGATATCAAACGCGCCTCAAACCATCACTCTGCTGCCAGATATGCAGTAGATATGGATGGATCACTTTAAGGGTTGTTACTCCTCACTGATTTTCCTATTGAACTCTATGAAAAAATTATTGAGAAGAAGCTAATTTAAATAAAAAAGCTTGGTCCAAATATAGGTAGCCTAACTTAATGTTTTATTCAATAACCTATTTATTTTGAATTATACCGTAATCTATACAAGAGTAAAGATTAAACTTTGTTATAAGGAGTGTTTTTTTTTTTCTGGTTTAAGAGTAAAATTGTAATTTGTCTGTTGTCCAAAAAAGTGTCCTCTCCAGAACATTTGGCATGACAATAATATAATATTACCTTATCCAGATCTGAAGTAGTTAATGACCTGCCTTCTGTCATTGTGTTGAGAAGTGCTAAAATAAATTTTCCCTATATCCAGATGGGACCGTTTATAGCCAAACCTCTGCATCTCACGTTCCAGCAGAGGGGACCACATACCAACAACACAATGCTAATACCAATTAATAGGGGTGGGACGATTCAATCCCATAACGATTCGATTACGATTCTTTAGGCAAAGGTTCGATGCATCATAACATTTTACATTTGACCACGATTCGATTCGATACAATTCGGTTCGATTAATTTTGATACTTTAAAAAAAATGTAATAGGTATGCTAATGTGATTTGATACCGATACAGTCAGCAGTAATTAAATATTCAATTAGAACCTTACGCCAAGTTCACAGAATTATGTTTATTGTTAAGGCATGCCATAAATTTTGCAGCTGTCTGCAGCAAATAATGCAGCAATAAACATGACTAACAGTGTATTTTCTAAAGTTGCCCTATTGAAGTTATTGTTTTTCAAACAGTATCAGACATGGTACCCTAATACCTTTCCTTTATTCACTAAAATGTTTTCTGTATGGTGTATTTAGGTTCCACGACATTCATTAAGTGACTAAATCCCTCTTCTTCTACCGCACTGTATGGTCTAAGGTCTTTGCAGATGAACGTGGCTATAGCACGTCACCTCGTTTGCCCGTTTAGAACTGTTTTTTAAATTTTATTTTAGTTTTTGTCTGTGTGATATGTAGGGGGAGGGGGAGGTTTGGAATCGGACAGTTAACGTAGTAATAATTAATTGAACGTAAGACATTGGAAATAGTCTTACTATTTTTGTTTTTTGTCTCTAACGTCTACTTGATTTTGAATAGAAAATGGTTTAAATTAAAATATCAGAAAGCACTTTACAATTAACTGTCTGGACACGGTATGTGTATAAAAACTAATAAAAACTAAACTAAACTAAAAAATAAAAGAACTGTTTGGCCATTTCTCCAGGAAAATCTTGACTCCCGAGTTTAGCTTGCTAACCCGCTTGCTGTCCTTCACGTCAATGGTGTGTCGTCGGCTCAAATGGTTTATGTTTGTGGTGTTGCCTGTGTATCTGATTTCAACTTGGCATATCTTGCATATTGCAGCGGTTTTGTCAAGTACACCCTCCTTCTTTCTAAACCCGAAATGCTTCCATACCACTGATTTTCTGTTCGGAACATCGCAAATTCTGTCAATTTCTGTCTCTTTTGTCGCACTCGAGCAGCTAGCCATTTCGCTCAGATCTGTTCGTCTCATTGTCGCTTAATTCCCGCCTGTCGCTGCTTTCAACTCACGCTTACATTAGGGTTGGAGCAAAAACGTGGATTAAAGCTAGTCAAAACAGTTTTAAAAGTAGTCGTGTCTCAGAAATATATTTTTTAAATAATAAAATGAATTTTTAAAAAAATACATGTGCACATTCATTTAATCGATGCTTATCAATTCTAATCTTACAGATCGATGCAGTTGTATTTACACATTCAGATCGCATTGTCCCACCCCTACCAATTAAACAATATTAAGCAACAAAACCTGGCTACAGTGCTGTCCATTGATCTTACAAATTGTAAATTAAAGATCTAAAACCGTTATTATGGCCATAGTTCAATAGATGTGGGTGGTTTGGTCTCCAGAACAAAACAGATAAATTATACCAGCAATTAAGCAAACACAACATTTTCTGAATATTTATTTCACACACATCTTTTGCAAAAACAATTATATTTATCCATTCATCGGCTGCTGTTCATATCAAAAAAAGTAGCTACAATTTCTAAAATTGGCTAAATAAATAATTAAGAACATAAGTTAGTCTGAAATACAGAAACAGGTTTGCCCCCCTTTCTGATCCCTGCCTGCATGGATGAGTGTAGTTGCAAACAAAGAAAAAAGAAGAAACTAGCGAGATTGAAGGATTATGGAATAGCCTGGAATGTGTGCTCCCTCATCAGCAAATAAATCAGAAAGTATATGAATGCCTCTGTTGTACTAAGTGGGGGAAGGAAACGGGATGGCCTTCAAGGTCATGATCATGAAATATAGCCCAATGAGTGTGATTGCCTTCAATTAGAAGGTCATATTAACCATAGATATAAACACTAGATGCCTCGTAATGGGTTGAGCGGCGTAAAATAACGGCGCCATATTGGAGCGGTACCGCTGTCACGTGACAACTGCTTTCTTCAGCAGTAGGCCTACAGTGAGAGTCACTCGGCGAAAATGCCGCAGTATTGTGCTTCGTTTGGCTGTTCAAACAAGAGAACGATTGAAAATCGTCAAAAGGGGATAACTTTTCACAGGTAACATGTTTTTTAACTGTTGTATAACGTCATGTGTCTGAAAGTTAATTACGTTACCTCATAGTTTCCTGAAAATGATAGTGGTGAATGGTGATGGCTAACGTTAACGTTAGCTAGCTTTGGGGTGACTGCACATGGGCTAACGTAACTTATTCAGGCAGATAATTTTAATTTTACATGCCAAAAGTAGCTCTGATGGCCATCTATTTGTCATAGATTCCCCAAAGATACAGTGCTCAGAAAAATTTGGACTACAGCAGTCAGAAGGAAGGATTTTGCACCGAGTGATAGCACAGTTCTGTGCAGCTGTCATTTCAAGCCTGACGACTTTGACAGAACTGGACAGACTGTGCGACTCAGGGAAGGTGTCATCCCTAAAGTTTTTCCAGCATTTCCAGACCACCTGAACAAAGTGAGTGTGTTAAAGTTGAAGCTTAGCACCCATAGCAAAGAGTATGGATGCCAAGAGAAGAGACATTACTCACTGACACAGGTGGTGTAACCCGTGTATTCTGTAGGTGCTAAGATTCAACTTCAATTGCTCCGACATGAGCTTTTTATCATATTCTAATATATTTTTAACCTAATTTGAAGGAGCCCTGCAAGGTCAGGACAACACGGACATCACAAGCGTCTGTGGCTGTGGCAAATGATGATCCTGTCCCAGAACCTCCTGAAGTGCCAAGCTCATCAACCTTGGTAAGTTAAAGCATTTCTTGTCCACACTAGGGGTTGAGTTCAAGTACAAAAATCTCTAAACGTTTAGAATGGGATTTTTTTCCTTCTGTGTACACAATCTAAGATTTGACCACGTGGGTGGAGCTATTGCACTATAGAGACGTGTACACAGACTCAGCACTGACCCACATACCTTTTACAGGATACTAGATGTGTTGTATAGCTTTTACCCAACAAGTTTTGTAATTCCTAGGACCATCAGTATGCCCTTGACCCTGACCCTGATCATCTGAAGCAAAAGCTAGTTGAGGCACAAGCAAGATCTGAGGAGCTACAGAGGCATCTGAACTCTGCCAAGGCTCGTGAAAAGAGATCCAAGAAAACTGTGCAGTCACTGCTACCTGCCCACGAGGTTTGGAGGTCTAACCGGCAATGCACTGGTGTACATCGGAGGGTTCGTTGTGCGCCGAGTGATGAAGCAGCTGCCCTGTGATATCTGCCGAAGCAGCTTGGTCTCTGAGGCTGTACCAGTGTCACACTCAGAGAGCTACCACCTGTTGAGCCTCAGAAATCAAGGGGGCCTGATGATTCCATCTCCAGGTACGGTCATCCCCCTTCCCCAGCTCATAAGGTGTTTGTGTATCGAACATTTTGTATGTGTGTAATTCTCACTATGTGTATGTCCTGTTGGTAGTTGTTATCAACCGGTTCACAACATATTCCCACCCACATACAGCCCCAAACAGATTTGGTGCAGTTTGACAGACAGCTTAGCCATTTCAATCAGTATGGTTCCATCTTTTTTTGGACTATGGATTTTGTTAATATCTGTGTATTACGGTCGGTTACTATTGGAATATAATAGTAACTTAAAAATGTTCTGCCAAAAATCGGCAGCCATATATTGCACCTTTAGGTTATTCTCCTTTAGAGTTCATGTCCCTGCTTTTGTATTTATTGTGTGTATGTGGAAAATATATATATATATTTTTTTGTAGGCACAGTCACGGTGATCCGCTCTGCAGAGCGCTGCCTTCGTCGCGTCACAAACATCACATCAGCTTTGAACCAGTGCAGCGTTTCTCTGCTGAGCCACATGGTGAGGTCCGAGGTGGGGTCAGAGGATGTGTTCAAGCTTGGCGAACACATTGTGGAAACTCAGGATGGCATCGACAACCATCACTTCTGCCTCCTGTCGCTGCTGGTCAGCAAATTCCACAAGCTCAGGCAGTACCACATTGCCAAAACGCACACCCTGAAACTACAAAGTGGTAGCTTGCGGAAGAAGCTATCTAAAACTATACTTTTTCAGGGATACTAATGTGAGGATGGGGGGTTGGGGGGGGAGATGGGTGTCCTTGTTCTTTTGGGGATACACACTGTGGCAAAGCCCCAGCCAGAAGAAACCGGAGAGAGAGGAGAGAGGCTGGATGCCTCTCTGGACATTTGATTTGAATAGTGTCATGTTCATTTAAGTGTATTAATAATTTTAATTGGTTTAAAATAAAACAATTGGTTTTATTTTATTTTAGAGTATGAATAATTTTAATTTGCTTTATTAAACCACAACACATGTATTAAAAAAAAAAGAAAAGAAAAAAAAAGAATTAATGTAATAATTTTTCCTGTTGTGCCTTTGATGCCTAATTCTCAGTAAAAAAAAAAATTTTGGGAAGAAAATAGTGCTGGAGGTTACTTGTTTTTATTTGTGAATAGGCTACTATTAATAAAATTGAACAATCAGGTAGGTTGAGCATATCTATGGGCTTTAGAGATATATTAATGTAGGCAAAAATACATTGTACGGGAAAATAGTTTAACAATAAGCAATTTATATAATTTGGAGAGTAACTAAAGTTACATAGTAGGTAAGTATATAGGCTATTTACATTTGGCATTCTATTTACTGTACATTTGGATATTCTATTTTCTGTACATTTGGTATTCTAGCATGCATGTCTCTTAAATTGTGCCTATCCAGAAGGTTGAAGTCAGGCATAGAGGTGATTACTTCTGCCATATCGCTCAGTAGCCTGACTGAATTCACTTCCAACAAGTGACTTGTAACATGTCCACATCCCCACCTTCATAACAAACCAAATTTCAGGAAAATCGGTTCAATAATCAAAAAGTTACAGTCTATTTTGTGGAGAAGTTCACTCCATTGAGGTAAGGTTCACTCGCGCATTGAGCGCAGTCTCGCGGAGCTCCGTACCGCTCCAAGATGGCGGCCGCGTTTTACGCCGAGCAGCTATCGGATCGACGTCAACGAGGCATCTAGTGTTTATATCTATGATATTAACACTATCCACAGTGGCCCCCTAGTGGTAGACGTCAATGTCCCAATTATAATATTCACATTTCTATGAAATGATAAATTACAACTTTAAAGGAGAATTCCACCCAAAAATTATATTTGGTTTGTAGAAAAGTAGCTCTCCTTCTGATTAAAATGAGCTCTCAGCCAACTTTTTACCTGTAGTGAGAGCAGAGATATAGCCCCAAACTACTGCGCATTTACCAGGTATTTGCCTCAGAATGAACTACAACAGCCACAAAGCTTACAACGGGTTGCCACGCCCACTGAATGGCGTTACAGAAGTGGAGGCCAAGCGGCTGGGCATTTTACTGCTAGTGTACTGCCTGGCTGAGTTCCAATCCAGTTTTTTTGCTCCACTTGAGATGCGCTCCACCCCATCTATACTCGGACGTTAACCATGCTGCTGCACAGTGGCGTATCCTGGGATCTTGGATCATGTAAAACGTCTGTCACTGTAACCTACCTTTAAACGAATTAAACTCTCAACCTGTTTACATTAATTAGCCTATCAGTCAAGAAATTGATTTACTGAATAACAAATATCAATAAATACAGCAAGTTTTGTGGCCTAGCATATTTCTTTGTGACATAAAATTGTAGCATTTAAATATGTAGGACAGCCCGCTCGGAGGAATAAAGCATTTAAACCGAACATATTCTCAACCTGTTTCCATTTATTTTGCTTGCTTATGTCAACCAAACAAATTCCCTGAATAATCAAGAAGAATTGTGTAGCCTATAGACTAATGATTAACAAATTATTTCTCCGAGTTGCACGTTAGCAATGCGTTTTCTCCTCATCACGTTAAAGAATGTCATTAATTTAAGACGGCATTTGATTTAGTCAAAACGATTTAAACATTAGAAAGCATACATGTAAAGAGGAAAACCTCTTCAATTGCTGGAACCAGCATTGAGCGCAATGCATGCTTTCAAGCTAGAATAACGAATTTATCCAAATATGTGCTGTTTATTGATCACATGACATAGGCTATTAACGCATTTTGCATCAGCGCAAATGTGGATATAGTAAAATGCTGCAAAAGTTTATTTACCTATTCGTCTTAGTTATTGAGAAATTCAGGGTCAGGGTATTGTACAAATTGTCAGGGTATCTGGCAAATTATACAGAATATTGAGAGACGAGTACCCTAATAATCCGTTTAAAAGCAATATTAAGCTACAGAGAACCTGGTAGCCTACATCCCACAGTAGCTACACGACTCTTAACAAATTGCTTTATGCAGCAACAAACTATGAAATACAAAATAGCAAACTACAACTTGATTAACCTGTATTTATTTGCCTATACACTGTCTTTTCCATTCTGTATGCGCTTTTAATGTGTTATACCGCGATAAACAGTAACGTGATTATCACTGAACAGGACGTTCGACGTGAATTGTGGGTAATATGAGCTCTTAGAGTCTGCTCTCTTGCAGACTCTTTCCCTTGAGAAAAGTTGAGGGTGGAGGGGCTATGTCACAAACTTCACTTGGCTTTCTAACGGATTGGACTCACAACTAAAATGGAGGGTACATCCTGGTCTCAAAAGAGATTCCCCCAAGTGAAGTTTATGAGGGTGGAGCAAAAACTGGATTGGGACGCAGCCTCTGTCTGCTCCGTTTAGAGACTCAGAGATTAGGCCACATAACTTGCTAGCAAGTTAGCCATTAATAGAGTACTCAAGTGAGTATGTCAGACCTGGGCAGAGTCTGGTTTCGGAAGTAAATTCCCTATGACAGATAGGATGGGCTTCAGAGACTATCGACTATTTCTTGAAATCTGATTTATAGAATGAGTTGAAACATTCCTGGATAAGCCTGTGTGGTATAAGGATATAGACCATATATCACATGTTCCAATTTTTTTTTTTTTAAAGTAATGAATTAATGGTTGTAGTTCATAGGGAATTTACTTCCGAAACCAGTGTGACGTAGTCACTTGAGTACTCTATGCAGTGGCGTAATTTCAGCAAACAGTAGGGTATGGCAAGTATGCTCGAGCGATTAAAAAAAATGCCTTTTAAATAGCGGATTTTGGTGACTTTGAAAGAAAGATTATTCTAAAAATGATCTTTCATTAGTTGTAAACTAATCGCGATTAGCATTTAGTTATCTAATGTGGTAAAACATACTAAACAATGTATGATTAGCTAGGTTGACAAACATTCTTGAAATGAGCAAAAACCAAGTTAATTTCAGAGACATTAGTCTCTGCTCTATGCACTTGTTGCTGGATAGCATATGTAGTCGTAGCTCATTTTTCCTGTTCCCTTCTTGCAAAAACTATTCCCACATTAGACTAATGTTAATTATATACACGTAAGTTTTTTAAACAAGATTTTCAGGACTCATCTGTACAATTTAGCTGTCTGCTAGCTAGCTGCTGGTCAATTAACAGTTAGCTAGCTTTAGCAGGATAGGTTAACGTGCTGGCGAAAGTGATTCGCAGGAACCAAATGCCAATTCTGAGCGAATGAGTAAAATATTTCAACAGAGAAGCGGCGCCTGAATCGCCTTTGAAACCGGAGGCTAGGGTATCGCAAGAACCATACCCAAATGACGCCTCTGCACTAATCTGACAGTTATACTGAGAAAATACCACCATCATTAGCTCAGTCTCCAGAAAAACGGGGGAAATACAGACCTTCATTTATCTACGTTTGGTATTGTGAAAACATTAGCCAGCCTTGCCAGAAGTCTGTAACAGTTAGCTAGGCTACGCACCCCGGTTCCATGTCGGAAAATCTACGACCTCCCTTTTTTCAGGATGAAATACTTTTGTATCGACCAACATGCCGATACAGAATATTAAAAACATAAAATTTAAACGTCATTGTTGTAGGCTACTTGTTAGCCATTTTAGCTATGTTTTCTTGCAAAGCCAAAACTTTCCCAGTGCAACTCGAACGCACTAATGTCGGTAAAACATGGAAACAACGCAGTTCACCCCGATATCCGACCTCCTTCCATTAACGAATGCAAGGTTAGCTACAGCCTCCATGGCAAACATATTTAAAAAGCAATTTGTTTTATTACAAGAAATGTGTTGCTAACACCAGCTAACGCACTAACCCAGAAAAAATACATTGCTTCTGTCATCGAATGCTCAAAGCGAAACTGTTAAATTATGGTCAGCTAGCTAATGTTGGTCATGGTCATGGATCATAATGTAACGTTAGTTGACATGGTTCCTTACCTGGTGATTCAATAAGGCAGAGGAAGATGAAGGCTACAGGGAATCCGGGGATACCGGAGGAGCTCCACTCCGTAACCACCTATTTGGTTTAGTTTTTATCTTTAGGAAATAACGTAGCATATCAATGCAATTTTCTGACATTATAATAAAATAGCAATGATAGCTAGCTTTATCTACAATGTGTCTATTTAGAACATGCAATTCTTCCCTGGCTCCGCCTACTTGCTATGTAATTTACACGCCCACTTGAAAACACTGTAGTCTTTCAAAAAGAACAAGTGGTAGAGGTATATGCCATTTTGACGTATACCTCTACCGAATTTTCTACTTTTATATTCAAATAACTCGGTACAGATTTTTTTTTGGCCAGCCACAAAGAAAGACTTAATTAGTTGTGCCTTGATCTGGGACTTGTTTCATACCTTAGACCAGGGATGGGCAACTCCAGGCCTTGCGGGCCGGTGTGTATGCAGGTTTTTGCTGCCACCAGTTAACAATTATTTAATTAGCCCAATCGTTTACATGATCTGATATTTTAATCTACATATACGCGATACGAACAGCAAGTGAATCTTTTACCTTGCAAGTGCAACATCTTGCAAGTGAATCGATTACCTTGTGATTCATGCTGTAGGCCTATAAGGTTTTTAAATGTTTTTATTTCATGATGTATCCTATAAATATTTATGTAAATGAGAGGCCGGCGGTGGTGAATGAGAAGCCGGCTTGATTCGCTGAGGCTGGTAACTGTGCCTAGTTTAGCTTCCCACTGGATTTGCTAATTTTAAATTTTTATTTTTTTATTTTTTGACAATTTCTGAATTAAATTATCATCTCTCATTTGGGGTTTGAGTCTGCAGTATCCACAAGGCAACAATCGTTCAATTCAAGCGAATGACTTTTAGACAGCAGTATTGGATAAATCAAAAATATATCTGAAACCTCATCTTGGCCAATGACACAATGTCTAATACTGGTAGCCATTCCCAACAGTGTTGAATAGGATTGTCCCTGTCCAAAAGTGATAGAGTTCTGCCCCATGTGGGATTCAGACCAAGATCTGGATTTGTAAACAAGAAGTTTACCACTGGGCTACCTAGAATAGTGGAATAGGCTCCATCGGTTTTGCTAATTCAAATTTTTAAACAGATTTTCAACGTGGAAATGAAATCAGTGGACTGTAGGCTAATTAATTAGAAACTAGGGTTTTTAGTTTTAATGGTGTAAAAAAATTTGACATGCCGGTTATGAATATCTTATCCACGGTGGCCCTCTAGTTGTAGTTCTAGCTAAATGGAATGGGCTCGTTTACATTTCAATTTTGGCACGAAAATCGCGCAGCTGGCGTTGAAAAGTAATACACCGCGTATTGTATTTCAGTATGAGTGTTTTTAGAGAACACACAATGAAATACAATGCAATATGCGTTTTGTTTTTAATTATGGCATGCATTTATGCATTCTTATGTAAAAGCAAACGCAGATATGCATTAAATTTCACGATATGTCGCTAAAGTGATTGCATTTAATTAAGTCACTAAAAATCTTACATAGGTTTGGCCCTACCTCCACTTAGTGAATTTATTAAACAAAATACCCAAAGTAGCAGACATACTAGATCTGTCTCGAGAGGTGAATGTGTCATTCCATTTAGGACAAGCTATTTTAGCCAGTCCGCATTTTCAGTGAAAGCAGCACACTTTTGGAATATTTTGCCACTACACATACGCACTAGTAAATCGTACAGCATATTTAAACACAACCTTAAGGAATGGCTTATTGCTAATCAGTCGTGTGAGCATGAATAAGTGTTTTTTTATTAATTAATAATTTTTTTCTTTCTTTCCTTTCTCTCTTCTCCTTCTGACCTCCTTTTCTGACTAATCAATTACTGCTTGTTTAATTATGCTTATTATGCTATTCCTTGTTGATAGGCTTGCTTATATAATGTCCTGTGACTGCTTCAAACTTGCTGCTGTGTCTGCCTGCCCGCATGTAATCTGCTGCTCTACATTTGTCGTGTATTGCATGTTTGTCGCAATGTCAGCCTGCTTGGATGTAGTCTATGGCTGTGCTAAGCTGCTTGCACGTCTTGCATGTTTCTTTTAATGTCTTTTAGTTAGTGGCTAGTTCAATTAATGGTAGTCTATTGTTGTGTTATTGCTATTGCGGTGTTAACCTGCTTGCATGTCTTATATGTTTATTTTGTCTTTTAGTTAATGGCAAATAACATCTGGCCACAGGGACTACAGTTGAAAATTAGCCACTTGGCTAACTCTGGCACATATACCTTGTGGCCAATTAATGTGTATTGTCCCTGATTAGTAAATAAATTAACAGTCTATGTCTAGTCTTTCTTCTTTCTTAGTCTATATCTTGTCTTTACTCTTCAGAATACAATTTGTCTGTGATATACAGACCTCCCAGAATGATGCAACAGCCATCAGTATAATTGACTACACATCCTGTATCTTTTCCCCTGATTGTTCAAGTAATTTGCTTTGGTATCATGCTGACAGAGGAAAATGGGATGTTCAATCTCTATAATCAAATAATGCTCTTTTTGCTGAAGTATCAAAAACTGCCAAGGGGTTGTCTAGACACGGATGAAATTCTGCCCTTGACCTCAAGCACTGCAAATTCATGTGATTCACAGGCTACTTTGATGAGCAGATTTGCCTCCTCTCCTGACAGATCCAACCGTTTCACAATAAATGGCCTTCACTGACCTGCCCATCAGCTGCTCTGGCTTAATAAATCACCAATTAACAATCCAATTTCATTCTGTGACAAGCACCGGAGAAGTGGAAGTGAGAAACTTAAGTACCCTGTAGGTAGAAGCACAGGTGAAAACAATAATGAGGACGGCAAACCATGAAACGGAACGTGGAAAAAATCTGATTGATTCACAATCGGGGAAGCAGGACGAGAGCCGCAAAATAAAACAAAACAAAACAGCCATGAACCACTACAAATATTTAAGAATTTCTGAACATTTTCAGCAATTTTCCAAGCTTTTTCTCTGTTGCAATAGCTGCTATGAGCATGGACAATGTAATGTAATATGTAATAATGCATTTGTTTCAGAAAGGGAATGTCTAAAATCACCCAATAACCTCCCAATATAATTAGAGCGGTAACTAGAGTTTAGTATTTTACTGGCAAAAATATGATGCATTTTTGATGACAAGTAGGCTAGATTCCATTGCTATACGTTGCCCACTGGCACTAAAACATTGATCTGAGATGTGAGACACAATACAATGTAAAGCCAATTCAAGCAAAATATTACATTGTCCTCATCAGCATTGCTTTTGATGCATTTTTCAACACACCTCCTTCATTTGCAATATAGGAACTAGCTAGCTAGTGCAGAGGTCAATGTAATTTAAATGGGGCGGAACAATTATTCACAAAATGGTTTTGTGTCGGTTGGAGAAATATGAAGCGTGGAACTCTGATTGGCTGTTGAGGCCGATGGCCGCGAAAAAGTTAAACTGTGGGCAACATTTATCGGCCGATTTTGGTCGCTCAGTTGCCTAGTTGCCAGGTTACTGACCGTCGCTCAGCTTCATAGAGATTGAATGGACTGATGTGAGTTAGTAATCCGCTTCTTTCCCAGTCATATACGTGCTAGAAGTGTCATTTTGAGACCGTTTTAGCTGCCCCATAGAAGTGAATGGAGAGCGACAAATACCCTATTCTGGATTATCACCCCAGGGGAGCACAGAGCAACTAACAAACATATTTTGCCACCTTTTGGACTCATATCATGGCCAGGTAACTACACAACCCAAAGTTCTATCAAACTTCAGTTGTGCTTTAAGGCAGCTAGTCCCCAAAACAAGCAGGATCTGAAGATGGCTGCAGTACAGGCTTGGCAGAGCATCACCAGAGAAGATGCTCAGCACAAAGCACTAGCCATGACTACTTTCATTGACATCTCATTAATAATCCCAAACATTATGCGCCTTTGAAATCTATCAAAATCTAAAAAAAGGTGTAACCACAATGTATAAAAAATACCCTTTAATAAAAGTTGAGAGTCTTCACTTTAACCACATGTGAATTGTTTGATTACACATATAAAAGTCTGGAGTACACAGCCAAATCAAGAACAAAATATATCTTTGTGTCAAACATTTTGGAGGGCACTGTGTACGAATCAGAGGAGGCCTGTCCATGGAGGACAGGGAGGCCTGTTCTCCTCAAGAATTTGAAGGAGGGAAAAAATCTATAAAAAAAATAAAAAAAACTTCAACAAAATCACTGTAATATCCATTTCTAAAATGCACCTCTTTTGCCAATGGTTTAAAAAAAATGTCAACAGCGCCCACTAGTGCAACGGAAAAATGTAGCAGGAGGACACGGTTCTCTCGTTCTCCCTATCCTCCATAAAAGCCAATTCAAATGTAACCTCGTACCACAGCCTCTGCTCACCTAGCTTTTACATTGCAAAAATGACATATAGGGAAGATAGGCTCCCTAACGCCATCAGACCAATTAGCCTTAGGAATAAAAGATTGACATACTGTACATCCAATTAAAGTATGGGAGGGGTTGATCAAATGTCAGTGCGAACAAGGACGTCATGCTCAGTTGTAGAGTGTAAGGAAATAGAGAGAGAGAAGCTTGTGACAAAAAATATAGTTGTGCAAATATAGATTCTTTAAATTGTAGTTTTTAAATTGGGGTAATAGGACTATAAGGACGGGTGGTACGAGTTATTTTTATTATTCATTTGGAGGTTTGGCGAAAAAACATTTTTTCTGACACTACTAACATTAGGTAACATTATTTCATATTAGCTAGCAGAGAGAGACACTTGTGATAAGATAGCTGTGCAAATTTACAGTTTTTTTCAATTGTAGATTTTTAAAATTAAGGGTAGTATGGGCGAGAAGACGACGTCATAGACTAGGCCTGGTGAAGATGTTAGCTAGCTATGTTAGCTAGCTAATCAAGGGCGGCGGAGGGGAGCTAGCAGACGAATGGAATTTCGATTGGATTGCAATCGAGAATAAAAAGAGAAGCGTCCCAGAATCTTCTGCAAAGCTGCAAAGTGCCTGTCAGACTGGCACCACCACTGGCGATTTATAAGCAACATTTCCACCTAAGGTGAGTTATGATTTAGAAATGATTGAGTTTATATGAGTATATGACAGTTATCTCCGTGGTCATTGCAATGCAAACATTCAGACAGTTATACCGAGGGAATGCCACTGGGATGAATATATATTTTTAATGACACAACTTTTATTGTTTTGGCTCTGTAATCCAGCACATTGGATTTACATAAAACAGTGTAGAGTCTGTTTTAATTTGATGGTATTTACATCCATATCGGGTGATTTGGGCATGAATTACATCTTTTTATACATGGCCCTCCCATTTTAGGGGACCAAAAGTAATTGTACAAATTAACATAATCTTAAATAAAGTCATCATATTTAGTACTTGATTGCAAATACTTTGCATTCGATGCCTTCTCTTATGGTCTTTGACCCATCTATGCATACATCCTAGAGAGTATTCTTGATCTGTTTGACAGCTGAAAAGGGGGGTTTCTTTGATAGTATTCTTCACTCATCAACTACAGTGGTCTTCTGTGGTTTACCAGGTTATTTGCTATTGTAGTGCTCACCAGGGCGTTGCTGCTTCTTTACAATGCGTGAAAGAGTTGATTTTGACACACCCAATGTTTTGCCTTGTCTCTGATCGATTTATTCCGATTTTTCCACCCTGGCTTGCTTTTCTGGCAATGACACTTCTTTGGTCCTCATGTTGAGAGACACGACTCCAAATGCAAATTCCACACCTAGAATCTACTCTAGACCTTGAATGAACTTTCTTGTGCTTGAACTTATGATGCAAAGACACAGCTGGCCAAGAAACATCTGAGCAGCAAATTGTCCAATTATTTTTCGTCACTCAAATTTGGGGGGGGGGGGGGGGGGGAATATGAATAAAAAGGGCTGCAAATCATAAATGGTTCACGCGATTTGGATGTAAATACCTGAAAATTAAAGCTGACAGTCTGCACTTTAACCTCTTATCCATTGTTTCATTTCAAGCCCAATGTGCTGGAGCACAGATCCTAAACAAAAAATATATAGGTCTACTGTATGTACGCACCTATGTATGTACAGTATGTGTATATGAATGCATGTATTAATTTTATTATGAGGAAAATGCCATGTTAATGTGTTCATCATTTTAAGACTGTGTTCAAACCAGCCTCTTAGTAGGCTAGTTGATTTTAGAAGTTAATCAACAGTCGTCCAAACCGCAACATCTGTTCTTCACAGACTTTCTGAAGAGTCGGCCAGTAGGCTAGATTTTGTACTAGTGGTAGGCAATTAGAATATAGAGATAGGCTACTAAATTAAACAAGAGGTCTACAACATAAATTTAACGTGAATTATCAGTTCTAGTGATGATAAATAAACGATTGATTTCAAGTTAAATTGACACCCTCAGGCCATTGTTTAGCTACCAGTTGTAGCGCTGATTAACTTTGAAAACTAACAATCGGGCAGGAGATGGTGTCTGCCAGTTAAATTTTTACTAGGTAGCAATTCATGTCTAACGTGAAACCCACTAGGGAGGCCTGTGTGTCGAAAAAGAAACGGGATAACTGGAGAAATACGTAAATAGGTTGGGTGGGGTTAAGCTTGCCGGTATTTCATCTCACACCTGCTACGAAAAGGAGCGTAAGAGCACCCGACTATGACTGCATTTTATTATAGAAATGGGCCTATAATAATACATTTTTGAAATCACATCCAACAACTGAGCACGGTTCAACTCGCGTAGGGTGAACGTCTCCAAAAAGCTGACTGACCAACTGTGATCCTCGTATAATTTAGATTAGCTAGGTACTTTAGGGTCATGTTCTTAGTAGGCTAGTAGGCTAAAAGAGATGCTCGGTAGCCTACAGCAGGTTGCTAGCCTGAGTGTATTGTAGCAGGCAGTAGGCTATAGCAACCAATGTTGCCAACAAAAATGCTTCTGGTTAACACAACACGTATCCATATTAGAACGAAATCTATAATAGGCTAACAATAATATTTGAAAAATGCTGTGCAATCCAATACTAAGTAACTACATAGCCTACTTACCTATGCAGTCTTTCCCTTTGCCAGACAGGCATTCGCTATTCTGTGGGTAAGATGCTTGGATCCATTGCAGTGAAGCGATGGTCAGGAAGCAGAAGAATGAAAAGTAATGGCCAGTCAAAGGGCCTCTCAACATGATGAAAAAGATAATATCGACAAGCTGAAGCAGGCCGCCGTGTGTCAGAAATCACTGATCATCCACCCCTTTAGTCAAATTTAAGATGTGTACAAATAGTGGAATTGCTGAGACACTATGTAGCGGTGCGGGCATATACATTCGGGAGAAAACAAAAATATAAATGCGTTGCAGAAAACAATAACGATTTAGCAAAGGTTTTCGTGCAGTTGTAAAAGATGATTAGCTTATCTCAAGAAATAGCGGTAGGAATTTCTTCCCGGGATGGCAAGAGAAGTAACAGCATCACCCCCGACCAACGGCAAGCGCATCCAAGCTAGCTACACGCTCCAGAAATTTCAATCCGTTTTCTTTAGGCACTGCTGTCCTCGGATCTCGCACCCTCGTTGTCCCTCTTCTCTAGATCCCTCTCTATGTTTCTCCCCTTCTGTCTACTCTCTCTCCTCTCTCAGTGACTCCTCTTCTGTACCTCCGTCCAAATGTGTGAGAATATTCTCCCGTCGTAGCTACTTGTGGTTCCTTCCTTAATTCCTTGATTTCCTCCTTGATTAGATAAAATCCCTCTACACGGAAAAATTGAATAACATCCGACTAAAACAGCAGCAGGCTGCTGCATCAACAACAAAGACTGAGGAGTCTGGGGGGGGGGGGGGGGTGCAACGACAGACTCGTGACGTGAACCCCTCCTCCCCTTATTCTGTTGGGGGCAACCGAACAGTGATGGTTACAAAAGCCAATATTGCCATGCAGTCTCAACCTGTCTTTACTCTTGAATACAATAACGTACACTTATGCGTAGGAAATTAAGAACATGCAAATTATGTTTAAAAAAAACTTCTGCTTTTGAAATGACAGCAGGTATGCTCATGAAAAATACTATCTTGTATTTTGTAAAATATTTATTTGGTTAGGTGATGAGTTAGACACAGTGTGTGGTTCATTCTGAATCTTGGTATGCCAATAATTTCCTATAAATATATTCAGTCGCTCAGAGAAAACTTCCCTTTTACTTTCAGTTAGAGACGTAGAAGAGAAGAGTTTCGTTGAGAACGCACTAGTTTCCTAGATATCCGCTGCAGCTCACCGTGATATCACCCTTGTGATAGGGATATGCCTCTATATTCTTACGTGGTGTATTACTTGTGCAAGGTGTTTACATACAAACCCCAATCTCAAAAAGGTTGCGACAGTATGTAAAAATGCACATAAAAGCAGAAAGCAGTGATTTGTAAATTCTATTTTACATATATTTAATTGAAAACAGTACAAAGAAAATATATTTAATGTTTTACCTTTTGTAACTATATGCTAGTTCCGAATGATGCCTGCAACACGTTCCAAAAAAACTGGGACAGGGGCAATAAATAAAAAAATTTAAACCTGTTTGGAACATTCCACAGGTAAACAAGTGATGCTATCATGACTGGGTATAAAAGGATATCAAAAGACTCTCGATATCTTATTTTCAGGTACTCTTACAAACGATACTATAAACTCTCTGCATTTGTATGGATCTCTATGGGAATTGGGGCGTCGGACTAGATTAAGATGTAAATTACACGGGAATAGTATAGAACCCATCGTTGGCTAAATGGCTGTAAATCATCAAGGGTCTGCGGTATGAAACGAGCCTCAAACCATCACCCTGCTGCCAGATATGGGTCATGCCGTAACTTGGCGGATAGCATACCTTCCATCCCAATAAATGCTAAAGTATAATCAAATAACTATATATAAATCGTCAGCTTGCCAGAAAAGGACGTTTGCTTGCTTTAAATTAGTTTTTAAAATGAACCCCTTTCAAATTCCACCTAATCGATCTCGTCGGATGGAAAACCCATCATCGCCTGCGTGACTTTTAAGATGGGGATTTTTTTCAAAAACAAGAACTAATATTGTGGTATTCATACAAGAAAACTAACATACTGCACACATTTACTCATATATATTGTTATGGGGTGCGATATTTCATGAAATATGTACACCCAAAACACCATAGCCTACGTCCCGCAGCCTCAGAATTCCATTGTTTTCAAGACATAAATATTGATTGATTAATGCTTGTTGGATTGGAATCGATAAGACACATATCCCCTTTTCACAGTTATTAAAAAACATGCCCATTCGCAAAACTAAAAAGGTTTATACCATATTGTAGACAAGACCTTGGTGAAGACCTACAGACGTGCTCAAATTCGTTGGTATCCCTGGTAAAGATGAGTAAAATGGGTTATAAAAAATTCACCGTTTGGTGAATTAGCTTAATCTCACACTGAAAAAAATGGAAACATCCATCCTTTAATTGACATTAATTTATTATGAGAAAAAAAATCCCTCATCAAGAAATAATTATGTTTAAGAAAACCACGCTGGCCACAATTATTGGCACCCCTGCATTTATATATAGAATAAAGTATACATTTTTAATATTTCGTCGCATATCCTTTGCATGCCATGACTTCCTGATGTCTGTGACCCAACAACATAAAAAGACTCTTGATATCGTATTTTCTGGTACTCTTACAAGCAATACTAAATGTCTCGGCATTTGAATGGATCTCCATGGGAATTGGGGGGTGAGACTAGATTTAGCTGTAAATTACACTGGGACAGTATGGAACACATGGTTGGCTAAATGGCTCTAAGTTAAGAAGAGTCTGACGTATCAAACAAGCCTTAAACCATCACTCTGCTGCCAGTAGATATGGATGGTAACTTGAATGGTTTCTTCTCCTGACTTATTTTTCCATAGAGTTCAATAGGAAAATTTGTCAGGAGAAACAACCCTTAAAGTGATCCATCCATATCTACTGTACATCTGGCAATAAATAGTGATCCCCGAAATGGAACGTAGAAAAAATCTGATTGATTAACAATCGGGAAACCAGGACGAGAACCGCAAAAGAAAAGAAAATGCACAGCCACGAACCACAACATATTTTAGCATTTTGAGTGCATTTTACATACTGTAGTGCAATCGTTAATTGTATTTTTGATGTAGGCTACCGATTTTCATTGCAGATAGAACATTTGGCAGCCTTTTGCAGATGGTGGAATACTATTTTATTTTCATGTTATCGTATATAACATAGGCTATTACTTGTCACTTAGGGCATGGAAAATGCTAATCCCAATTTACTGTGCGCTGATATGTGGTAGATTCATGTAAAGGTTTCCTTGGAGTCATTATGAATGGTAACATAAAAAAATTATGAAAATACAGAAAAATGCAATCCCTATACTGTTCCAATTTTATTGAGGTACAAGAGTGAACGATTAGGCTACATATTTAGGTGTATGTAACACTGTGATATCAATGTTTTTATCTTAACAGTCAGGGCAAATATATAGGCTTTATAATGGACAAAACTAGTTTTATTAATTTTATGACATCTTTTGGATAGGGTTTTGGACCCATAGATATCTACCCCCCCTATACTGATGAAAATATAGTCATTCCCACTTGAAAATGATGCAAACCTGAGTTTTATGAGCCAAAACTTGATTTGTAGTTAAATATATATATTTTTAATTTTATTTAGAGCAGTTCACAATTTAGCCATTTTTTTATTTTTTATTTTTTATTTTGTTTTCTGATTTTTCCCTTTTTCTCCCAATTTAGTAGCCAATTGAACCCCTATTCTAATTCAATTCCCCCCCATGTAGCAACCGCTAGAGAACCACTGTTACACAATCCCGTCTATCGGTACTAGTAATTGGAAGGAGGTCGCCACGTCCTCTACAGGGCGCGACTCCTCGAACTTCCTGACCGCGACTCGCCTGGGTCCCGTGCGGGCAGTGATTCTCTCCGAGCCCCTCCCCCCACCCGGAAGTGGCGCCCAATTGCCGCTTCCACAGGGCGCCGGCCACGCTCGGATATGGCAGGACCGGGGCGCGAACCCCGATCCTCGGAGCGCAACTGCGCTGACTGAAAGTCAGCGCTTTTACCGTTGAGCTAACGCGGCAGCCCACACAATTTAGCCATTTTGATAGATTTGGAAACACTAATGGACAACAGGGTACACCGCCTATATTTTGCATCATAGATCTTTAGTAGTTCTGCATATCATCCTCATATTTTGCACACTTGTGGACATGGAGTTTATGATCCAGGAAATGTATAGATTTCCGTAATAGCAACAAGATAAACCCAGCAATAGCCTGATCGTATGCCAAAAATCAGTGAAAAGCCCTGCTCACTCAAATGCAAAATCTTAGAGGGTGTTTTTTAAAAAAAATGTTATGATCCAGGGAATATATTGATTTATCTGTTCCACCTATGTAGCTCTCAGTATTTTGTTGCAAACTAAAGAAAAAATATTTTTCAAAGTTTCTTTGCGGCACTTTATTTTGACTTAAATAATAAAAATAAACAAATCTACGTGTATTGTAAAAGGTACACCTCAGTTAAGCCATTTACCAAGTTTTTTTTTATGCTCACACATGAATTTATAAAATCTTAAATGGAGCACCCCCTAAATAATTGAGAATTGACAAAATTTTCCATCTGTGCCAAGGGGTTAAGGTATGTATTGAGCACCAATAAAGCATGAGGAATCAATTCCATTGCAATCTTGTTCAATTTCAGTCTATCTATATCTATTTAGTCCTGTATGCTGAAAAAAAAGGGTGTCGAAAATGGGTCCAAGTTGACGTGGACTTCAGACCTCAACCAATACATACTTTGATCTCATTACATAACTCCTTCCATTGTTTGAGGCGAATATGACTGCCCTTTCCCACTAAGAAATCCTCTTTGAGTCTGAGCCAAACACTTGTTTTGTTTGCTTTTGAATAGTTGTCCGCATTATCACCATTTGGAATTTCAATTTGGAATAGTTACTGAGCTAAAGTGTTCATTTTTTTCTTGCTCTCCTCATTCTTATACCAAATGTATCCCTCTCCAAATCTCTTTTCTCACCTTTTTATCCATCCGTCTGTGGTGCTAGCTAGTAGGCTAACATTAGCTTGCTCCTTGTGCAGCTAAATTATCATTATGGAAACAAACTCATCACTCACACGTCGTTTTTGCTCAGTGCTTTGCTTAACTTACTTTGATTGCGAGCTTGCGTGTGATATTTATCTCCTAAAAGCAGCCACATTGTATTTTATTTTCAATAGATTGAATTAATTCCTCGCCAGGTTTTACGGTCTATGGTTCAAACATGTAGGGCTGGATGATGTCGCACTCGGGTTGAGGGCGTGGATGTAGACCACACCCCTACAATCCTGAGTCCTTTCAAGAATGAGTTTATTAGCTGATTTGAGATGTATATGAATATACCTATTGAAATTTTCATGAAAAGATATTTGGTGGGTGTGTAGTGGATACATCCCTCTGTGATATTTTGTGGTTATTTAAAGTTTTTAGAATTCATTGTCATACCTGTTAACCCTCTCGTATTTCCCGGGTTTCTCCCGTATTTGAACCCCCTCTTCCGCTGTCCTCCCGTTTGGTATTTTCTCCCTTGAAGCTTCTGTATTTTGCTTTTATATATATACACAATTGAATGTTGAATAATTGGAATCGGCCTGCTCAGGATGCTTCTGTAAAGCCCTGCTATACCCACTCCAGTGCAACAGGTGGCAGTATGCAGCACAGTACAGTAAGTAGCATATTTGTCTTGGTTCGAGTCTGTCTCGAGATGTCAGTTAGAGCAGAGTGCTTGCGATATTGTTGCATTGTGCGAACCGTGAAATTGTTCCCTGTACGGGACTTTGGAGAAATGTAACTCTTCAGGGTTAATAAGAAAACAGCTGTAGCTGAATATACTGGCAAGTACAGATGAACCTCGATCCAACGGACACCGATGCAACGGATTCCGGATCCAACGGACACAATCCGCTAGAGTGAATATCTGGTCCGAACGTTTAAAACTCCCGGGTGAAGCGAACCGAGACCGCTACTTGAGTAAGCGTCCGCTTGGCGGCGCGCACGTGTTGTTTACAAGCGTACAAGCGTCGGTTTGCCTGGTTGTTGTGCGCTACATATCTCTTGTTATAGTGATATTTTGCAGTGTCGCATTATTCGCTGCAACGGACAAACGGCTTTAACGGACAACTGCTCCCCCCTATTAGTCCGTTGGATCGAGGTTCATCTGTACTAGGTTTTCTAAACATACAGGTGCAGCTCAAAAAATTTGAATATCGTGAAAAAGTTCAATATTTTTTGTCACTCATTTCAGAAAGTGAAACTCATATATTATATAGATTCATTACACATAGAGTGAAATATTTCAAATATTTCCTTTATTTCTTGTAATTTTTATGATTATGGCTTACAGCTAATGAAAACCCAAATTCAGTGTCTCAGAAAATTAGAATATTGTGAAAAAGTTAAATATTGGAAACTCATGGTGCCATACTCTAATCAGCTAATTAACTCAAAACACCTGCAAAGCAACAGGAATAACCGCAGCCTTGAGAGGATTGTCAAGCAAAATCCATTCAAGAATTTGGGGGAGCTTCACAAGGAGTGGACTGAGGCTGGAGTCAGTGCATCAAGAGCCACCACGCACAGACAAATCCAGGACATGGGCTACAAATGTCGCATTCCTCGTGTCAAATCTTGCATTTCATTTGGAAAATCAAGGTCCCAGAGTCTGGAGGAAGAGTGGAGAGGCACAGAATCCACGTTGCTTGAAGTCCAGTGTGAAGTTTCCACAGTCAGTGATGATTTGGGGTGCCATGTCATCTGTTGGTGTTGGTCCACTGTGTTTTCTGAAGTCCACAGTCAACACAGCCATTTACCAGGAAATTTTAGAGCACTTCATGCTTCCTTCTGATGACAAGCTTTATGGAGATGCTGATTTAATTTTCCAGCAGGACTTGGCACCTGCCCACACTACCAAAAGTACCAAAAGCTGGTTCAATGACCATGGTATTACTGTGCTTGATTGGCCAGCAAACTCGCCTGACCTGAACCCCATAGAGAATCTATAGGGTATTGTCAAGAGGAAGATGAGAGACACCAGACCCAACAATGCAGACGACCTGAAGGCTGCTATCAAAGCAACCTGGGCTTCCGTTATACCTCAGCAGTGCCACAGGCTGATCGCCTCCATGCCACGCTGCATTGATGCAGTAATTCATGCAAAAGGAGCCCCAACCAAGTATTGAGTGCATAGAAATGAACATACTTTTCAGAAGGCTGACATTTCTGTTTAAAATATCCTTTTTTATTGATCTTATGTAATATTCTAATTTTGTGAGACACTGAATTTTGGTTTTCATTAGCTGTAAGCCATAATCATCAAAATTACAAGAAATAAAGGCTTGAAATATTTCACTCTATGTGTAATGAATCTATATAATATATGAGTTTCACTTTCTGACATGAGTGACAAAAAATATTTAACTTTTTCACGATATTCAAATTTTTTGAGCTGCACCTGTATTTATATGAGAGATTTTGGAGAAATTTTTTTGGTGTCTTCTAAACTGAAAGTGCATCAGGTACTGGTAGCTGACGTTACTGTATATAGTAGCCTACAGTAAGCAAGGGAAAACGGCGAATGCTTAATGTTATTTGTAGGCTACAATGTTTAAAAATTATTATTGTTTCTATATCTGAACATGATTTTCTTAGCGTGTATAAAGGGTGCGTTTTAAAGTCTGTGGCTGTGGCGAGACAAGGGTCGTAAGTGCTTTAGGCTATTAATAGCATTAGCCTACCCTGCAGTGTAACTGGAGAAGCTGAGGTTTTCGCAAGTGGCTACCCTTTTAAACAATTCTGCGTGAACATTTACGGGTTTAAATACTGTAATTGGAACGGATACGTCTCATCACTAGGGGCAAAGTGGATCGAGTTAAATACATTACGCAACTTATTTTATGCGTATTATGCATATACTGTATGTGACTCTTCTGAAATAAAATGTAGTCTGAACGTTTTACTTTCAACCAGGTATTTAACCACCCGATTGTAATCACCTCCTTAATTGAACTAGTTAACCCAATCCTCTTTGCTCTGAGATTGGAGGGCAAGCAGCAGTAAAGTCACCTGGTGAGTAGATCTCCAGAACCGACTGTGGGCACCCCTGTCGTAATGCAAGGATAGTGTTGGGGTTGGGGTGCCGAAAAATCTCCAATGTTTCCAATTAATTATTGGAATCTTCAATGTTTCACGCCACAGTTTCAGAATGACCCCAAAATAAGTTTTTTACTTTCTTAATAATATTAGAAAAAAAGGAGGTCACACACTATGCTCCAATTTCATTTATTAGTAGGGAGCGTTTTGGCAATAAATGGAATTGGAGCATATAGAGTGAGTGTGTAACTTTTTTTTCTTTCTAATATTATTTTACTGTTAGTCAGCACCTCGTTAAAGTTATCTTATGTGCATCCTCCCTCTCCATAATCGTATTTCATAATCATGACAAAGATGTTGAAGATATGCTGGTAAAGGTTAAAGCATTTATTAAATTGACTGTGTCATCGCCATTCATATGTATACAACTTATAACACAAAATTCTTCATAGATCTAGTTGCTAAGTTTGCTCTCAGAGTACACCAGATTGATGCATTTAACTTTCAAATTTACAAAATGTTCTCCCGGGGGGGGGGCATGCCCCCGGACCCACCTACAGGGTTCAGAGTCCGCGAACACTGATCTCCCTTATTTATCAAAGCCCAATGTTCACAGGTATACATTGTCCATCACTTTAACTTTCATCTCATGCATTTGTTCTTCTGAAAAATAAAATAAATTTTGTGGTTACTTTTGGCTATCTAAATAGTACACTATTTTCTAAGTATACTTTAAGTATCAGAAGTGTGCTTTTGTACCTGTCCTTTTTGCATATTAATATTTCACTATTAGTGTATTCCATTTATAATGAAAGTATGTAATAAGTCAAAAAATACCTGAATAATACACTGAAAGTACATTTCAAAGCACTTTTTAAGTATTCAGAAGTAATATACTGACGTTGTGTTAAATTGAAACCATTAATTATATACTTATTATGTTAAAAGGTGGAATTAAGATGTGCTTAAATACACTGCTCAAAAAAAGTAAGGGAACACTTAATCATCACAGTATAACACCAAGTCAATTAAACCAAACCGGTCATGCTGGATGATGTTGCAGGCAGCATAACAATCGCCACGGCATCTCCAGACTCTTTCACGTCTGTCACATGTGCTCAGTGTGAACCTGCTCACATCTGTGAAGAGAACGGGGCGCCAATGGCGAACCTGCCAATTCTGGTGTTCTCTGGCAAATGCCAATCGAGCTGCACGGTGCTGGGCTGTGAGCACAGGTCCCACTACAGGATGTTGGGCCCTCATGCCACCCTCATGGAGTCTGTTTCTGACAGTTTGGTCAGAAACATGCACACAAGTAGCCCGCTGGAGGTCATTTTGTAGGGCTCTGGCAGTGCTCCTCCTGTTCCTCCTCGCACAAAGGAGCAGATACCGGTCCTGCCGCTGGGTTGTTGCCCTTATATGGCCCTGTCCAGCTCTCCTCGTGTAATGGCCTGTCTCCCGGTATCTCCTCCACGCTCTTGAGACTGCTGGGAGACACAGCAAACCTTCTTGTGACGGCACGTATGGATGTGCCATCCTGGAGGAGCTGGACTACCTGTGCAACCTGAATGGGCTGCAGGTACCGCCTCATGCTACCAGTAGTGACAAGGGCACTAGCAAAATGCAAAACTAGAGAAAATTCAGTCAGGAAGGATAAGGAGAGAGAAATGGTCAGTGGCCACCACCTGCAAAACCATTTACTTTTTGGGGGTTGTCTTGCTGTTGCCTCTCCTGTCCATCTGTTGTCACTTTAATTTGCACCAAAGCAGGTGAAATTGATTCACAATTGTTTACGCTTCCTAACTGGACAGATCGATATCCCAGAAGTTTAATTGACTTGGTGTTATACTGTGTTGATTAAGTGTTCCCTTCATTTTTTTGAGCAGTGTATATATACTGCTTCCCCCATATGCCAGTTCTTAAGAAACCGACACTGATGTTTGACTTTTTCATTTCTTATATCACCAGATTCCTTGCAACTGGGGATTCCTACAGATCCATTGCCAGCAGCTACCGGACTGGGGTCTCCACTGTGGCCTCCGTAGTCCCCAGTGTTGCCAGGGCAATTTGGAGCAGTCTGGTGGCAGACTATATGTTAAGGGAGGAGGATTGGTGTGCCATTTCTGAAGAATTTCATCAGCGCTGGAACTTTCCCCAACTGTGTGGGCTCCATAGATGGGAAACATATGGTGATACTCTACCTAACTCTGGCCCCACCTACCACAACAACAAGGGGACCTTCTCCATTGTACTGCTGGCTGTGGTGGATGCAAGGTACCTCTTCCGAGTGGTAAATGTTGGCGCCTATGGGAGACAGAGTGATGGGGGCACCCTGGCTAACTGTGCCTTCGGCAAGGCCCTGTTGGCTGGCACACTCAACCTGCCTGGGGACCACCTGCTGCCTGGAGCGGAGCACCTGGGAGCCCAACCCCATGTGTTCGTCGCTGACGAGGCATTCCCTCTGCAGAGACACCTCATGCGGCCATTCCCTGGATCCAACCTGCCACACACGAAGAGGGTCTTCAATTACCGGCTGTCTCATGCCAGGATGGCTGTGGAGTGCACCTTTGGCATCCTTGCCGCACAGTGGAGATTGTACCGGTGTGTGATATGTTTGACACCACGGAATGTGGTGGCATGTGTGAAGGCAACATGTGTCTTGCACAACTTCCTCTGCTGGACGACAAAGGATCAGGCATCTCCATTACCTGACCGTGTGAGGGGGGGAAGAGAGGCTCAGTAACCAGGTGGCATGCTGAACCTTCACAGAGTTGGGAGCAACAATGCCACACGGGAGGCCATGAGAGTGAGGGAGACATACACCTCCTACTTCTCCAGTGAAGGTGCAGTGCACTGGCAAAATCACCTTGCATAACCTGCATAGCAGGCAACTCAAAGGCTCTTTTAAGAGCCACCCACATCCTCTAATAAAGAGCGAGAATTATTGTTCCCCAGTAATAAGCATATCTTCACATTTCATATGGCAAAAATAAAGTCACAGTTTGCACAAGCGTTACATCCTCATTTACACTCTTTGTAATTAAAAAATAAGAGAATGATCTTTTGAATAAGACATGATACAGTATGTTAGAATAATACTTCAATTATAAATATCACTTATTTTTCTAGTGAACAGACCACATGGTGCTGTTAATACAGTAGCAAAGTATGATGTGTGTGTTTATCTTTATTTTATTTTAAATTAACATTGTTGTCTGGGGTGGATATAAATGTGCGTAAATAATTATTTCTCTACATGATCAATTTATATTTTTTGTTTTGTTAGTGCGCAATATATAGATTTACCCCAGACCATTGCTTTTTTTAAATGTCTTATGTATGTAGAATGGAATATTCTGCCTTTTATCCATAAAAACACTGTTCCCATTGAGCCCACTTGACTGTTACAATGACTTATTCTCTTTCGACCTTTGAACCCTTTCCATAAAGGCATACATGCAAGGAACTGAAATGTTCAGGGGTCATTTCATTTAAGAAAAAACAAAGGAGTATTTTCACTTTAAAATTGTATTTATGATAATTATTTAATAACAGTAAAATAAAATACACCATACAACAAGCCGATGAATCCTCAGGGAGTGGGCCTTCCGTCGGCAGCTACGGTGATGGCGATAAGACAGGTATGCTAGCTCATTACCTCTGCTCTGTGTAGTTGACAATTGTCAGTCCTAGTTAATTATCTAGCTACATTTTATAAGGTAAAAAAACCATAATAGCTTGGATATCAAAGCTGAATGTATGCATTGTGTGTGTGTGTGTGTGTGTGTGTTATGTAATTGTAATAGTGAGCTAATGTAATGGTACATGGGTGGGACACTAAAGGGTGTATGTTGAAACAAATTTAAGCATCAGTATTTGCATGATAGTGAATGTTTATTCTCTTTTAGGTGAAATGACCCCTGAGCCACTCTCGTCAACATCTGAAAGCTCCTCATCAGAAACCCGTGGGAAGTCAATGGCATCCACCTCTGGAGGTAAATGGCTCACAATTCTTTTGGTCTGACTTTTCCTTAATAAAGCACGATTTAATGCTTTCTTCCTGCCATGTTTTTCTGGATGGCTGACTGTGTACACACTGCTGTATTACCACCAGCATGATTGGTTTCATCCCTTTTTGTCAGTGCCTTGTACTACTCAACAACTGTGGTGAGACCACTGTCTCTCTACCCTTCTTAAGTAGCCTACTACTAGCCTTCTGTTAATGATGTTTGTACTGAAATAACTTTTAAAATCGTTGTAGCTACATCTGCCAAGAGCCGAAAAAGGAAGAGCAAATTGGAAACGACACTTGAAGTCTTCACAAAAAAGATAAGCAATGTCCTCACAAGCACAGATGACTCAGAGCTTCAGTTAAAAATGCTGGCTACTCAACATGAATATGAGCTCAAGATGATGGTAATGTTTAGCCAGTTTCTCACCCGGTCAAACCAAACCCCTGTCCACCCTTCATCCTTCTACCACTCAACTCAAACCCCTGCACAACCTCCCTATGGCCAGTTCACCCAGCCCCCTCCTTTCCACATGGCTCCACCTCAACCTCCACCATTACCTAACCAGCCTGTGTCCTTCATGCAAGATCCAGGTTTAGACATTTTTTTTATTTTCCAAGTTACCCCTTATGAGGACCCCTTGGGAAAGAAAAGTTTGCACTGGCCATTCAGTGTACTGCAGCCTTTAAGTAGGAAGAATTTGGTCCCTCTTGTGTTGAAGTTTTTACCAGCGTTTGTTTAATCCTCCTGGGAATATGGTGTTGAGATTTCTAATCCAATGTCTTTCTGTCCTACGTCTGTCCTCCTGTGTCCAGTTAATGTTAGAATGCAGGCCTGATATTTCTACTGCTTCAAGTCCATGGTGTAGGAAATGAGCCACTATGTGTGTGTCTGTTTTTCTATGATTTTTTATGTTATGTATGTGTTGTGCCAATCTGGTCTTAATTGTATTTCCTGTTTCTCCTACATATTTTATGTCACAGTGTGTGCACTTTACGACATATATGCAGTTATATGTGTTAGCTGTGAGTGTTTGTTTAATAAGGTATGTTGTGTTTGTAGTGTTGTTTTTCACTGTTTGTAAAATATCGGGCCTTGTGTGGGTAAAATGTTGATTTCCGGTAGTTTACTACTTACCAGATGATTTTTAAGGTTTTTGTTTCTTTTCTAGGCTGAAATTATTTTGTATTCTTGGAGCAGGTCTGTGTTTTGCAGAATCCTGGCCAGGTTCCGTTTCATTTTTCTGTTCGCTATTTGTCTGAATGTTGAGTAGGTGGTGATAAGCGGAATGATTTTTCTAGTGTCCTGTTGTTTTGTAGCCAAGAAGGTTTTCCAAATCTGTCTGAGGAACGATCTGGAATACCCCCTTGGTTTTAATGCATTGAAGAGGGTCATGGTAGCCTCCTCAAAGTCTGTAATTTGTGTGCAGATTCTGTTGAACCTTAGTAATTGGGATTCAAACCTCTGAATGTATGTTTTGGGTGGAGACTGTCCTTGTGTAAGAGTACATGTGTGTCTGTGTCTTTAAAGAATACTTTAGTGTTTAATGTGTATGTTTGGGGAAATGAGGGCCCTTGTATGTGGCAGTATCCAAAAAATATATGTTCACAGTGTGTGGTGTGTTTAATTGTGATAGATGTGTGGTGCGTGTTGAGGATCCCTATGAAGTGTTTGAAATCTTCTGAGCTATGTGTCCATGTTCCCCAAATGTCATCTAAATACCTAAAATAATTAGTGGGGAGTTTGGGACATTTTTCAAAAACTGTCTCCTCTCAATGCGCCATGTAAATGTTGGCATAAGCCGGTGCAAATGTTTTGCCCATAGCTGTGCCGCTGGTCTGTAAGAAGAATTCTTTATTGAATTCAAAATCATTCTTGGTGAGGCTTATCTCCAGTAATTGCAGGAGGATCGTATCCGGTCGATTGTTGTCCGGGTACTTTTCCATCCATGTTTTTACCGCTGTTAATCCCGCTGCTGTGTTTATGTTGGTGTATAGACTATCTATGTCTATTGTGAACAGGATGGTTTCTTCAGGTATTTTGGTGGTTTTTAATTTGTTTATTAAATCATATGTGTCTTTGATGTAGCTTTTGTGTTTTGTCAGTGCAATTGCAATCCTTTGAGAATGTCGACGGTAATGTGTTGAGCAGCAAGTACACCTTGGATTCGAACCAGAAACCCAGTGATTACCAGGCAGGCTCTCTATCCGTTACGCCACACGGCCGTAAAAAGATCTGGCTCAGCCGCTTCCGCACTTCTGTCAAACCTCAAGGCCTCAACATTCCTACCCTCCTCCAGCAGATGAGGACAATTACCAGTGATTACCAGTAAGCTGTTGCAGCTTGCACATTGTAGTATTGCAGTTTACATATAATAATAGTTCAAAAGAAAAAGTTATAATTTTTTTTAAACAGTTTTGATGTTGCAGATACATAATTCCTACATCGACTTTTTCAAACTGAGAAACTATTTTTATATGTGAAGTCATATGTTTGGAAAACTATTTTTGTTATTATTGTAACCACAGACAGTGCAGATGTTTATTTTTATGTTTCATACTTGTTTGCACAATTAATAATTTCTCAATGGGTAGGAAGGCTCTTTATTTTGAATATGAGTGAAATGCCCATCATACTTTTATTGAACCTCCAGTATAAGGAAACCTACATGAACACAGTCATTATAATGTTCACAATCCTTATTTGTCAATAAAGGTTGCTGTCAGAAGTGACAGATTTGCACAAATACAAGTGTTGATTGTAATGGGGACAACTAGGTTCAGTGATTAAATCAAATGCTTATTGTACAAAGAACATGACAAACTGAGGCAGAATAGGCCCTCATATCTATTTGGATAATTACAAAACAAGATACTGCCATAATAATAATAATGTCAAGGAAAAAAAAGATTAGCTTTTACTTTTTACTTCACATGCACAAAATATTTTGCATGTACAAACTGCCCATATAGGGGGAGCATCAAAGGCATGTGTAGAGACTACGCGTTGGGAGTAAAAAAGCTGTGTCAGCACCTCCCTGACTCTTGCTGGGTCTACAAAACCTTGTGGCCCTTGTGCTCCTTCTGCCCATCTTCCACTATTATGTCCTCCATAAGAACTGCCTGACCAAACTCTTCATAGGCCTCACCACATTTTTCACAGATGTTGTGAACAGTACAGCATGCAATGATGATAGTTGGGATTGTGGTGATGTCTACATCGAGACGTTTCCCCGGGCACCTCCCCGCCCCTTCAGTCCGCCAAACCCACACTCCACAACCATTCTAGCCCTGCTGAGTCGCTGATTGAAGTACTTTTTCTGATCTGTCAGGTTCCCTGTGTCAGTATAGCCTTTGAGTAGCCAGCTTCGAAGAGGGTATGCAGGATCGCCAAGCAGCACGATCGGTACATCCACGCCATTGATCACTGTCTGTGTCCTGAGATATGAAAAATATGAGTTCAATTATGTAAAACATACTTTCTATGTCATCGTTGTGAAATATACCTTTTTTCACATTCCTCATGGTTATAAGTCACCAAGAAGGACAAGGTGTGTATGTGTGAGTGTGTGCGAAAGAGAGAGAGATGTGTGTGTGTGTGTGTGTGTTTGTGTGTGAGAGAGAGAATGAGTTTAGTAAACTGAAAAAACTAGGCCTACTTGTGGAAAAAGCTCTCTTATCTCTATAGATCCTGGAAATTCTTAGAACCCTTGCATCGTGGACACTGCCCGGCCATCCAATGTAGATATTGGATAAACTGTTGGTGTAATGAGATTCAATGTAATTGATGTTCATGCAAAGTTATGAAAATAACATGCTACAACAAAGTAAAAGCCAGTTTTTTAACTCTTGGAAGAATGCTTACCAGAACTGGTGATCTACTACTCCTTGTAGAAGAATCGAATAGAATCCTTTTCGGTTGTAGTAGTCACTGTGAACGTTTTCTGGGGCGATGATGGGAATATGACTCCCATCAATGGCTCCGGCGCGCTGGGAGAAGCCCCACCTGTGTCGGAAGCCTTGCAGAACTTCCTGGAGGTAATCTCCTTGGGATAACCTTATGTATTCGGGCATGAAACAGTAGCGCACGGCTTTGCAAAAGTCATGCACAACATAGCACACAGAGGATCTGGCGACGCCAAAGAGATTGGATATTGTGCGGTAACACGTCCCTGTTGCTAGCCAGTATAACCCCACTGCAATGCGCTTACTCACAGATATTGGTCGCCTGAACCGTGTGTCCTGCCGTGAAAGTCTTGCAGCAAGTCGCTGGCAGAGATATCGAAAAGTAGCCTTCGACATCCTGAAATTCTTGATGAACTCCCTGTCTGTGAAGGCAACAACATCACGGTCCCACCACTCTTGACTCCGTTCTCGCATCCATATCTCTCTCTCCACACAAGTAGCTGCCGTTATTCCACACAAAGCCATCATTAAAATCTTTCCCCTCTTTCGCCTCCTTGCCCTCATAACCTGTCTGCGGTTCTGAGGCAGATACCTACTGCACATTAAGCACATCATCCTTTTAAAAAACAAATATTTTTCAAATGACACTAAAATAGCGTTTCAGATACATTATAGAAAATGCATACTCCTGTTTATAGAATGTCATTATATTACATGTATTACAGGTCAAAGATTGTGTATAAATGTATAACATAGGTACATACCCCAATTCCAAAAACATTGGGACAGTATGTAAAATTCACATATAAGCAGAAAGCAGTGATTTGTACATTCTCTTTTACATATGTTTAATTGAAAACAGTACAAAGAAAATTTTTTCATTTTCCTATTGAACTCTATGGAAAAATAAGTCAGGGGAAACCACCTTTAAAGTGATCCATCTACTGTATATCATGACTCTTTTTATACCCAGTCATGATAGCATCACCTGTTAACCTGTGGAATGTTCCAAACAGGTGTTTTTTTTGCCCCTGTCCCAACTTTTTTGGAACGTGTTGCAGGCATCAAATTATAAATTAGGGTATATTTACAAAAATCTATAAAGTTGATAAGGTAAAACATTAAATATCTTTTTTTTGTACTATCAATTAAATATATATAAAAATATTACTAATCAGTACTTTCTGCTTTTATGTGCATTTTACATACTGTCCCAACTTTTTTGAAATTGGGGTTTGTAAGTATACGGCTAATAGATAAGTATAAAGATAACAGCTAGGTAAAGCTTGAGACAACATAAACAAAGCACATTATTTACTAAGCGTTGTGGCGCGAGTCGTTTAACTCCCGTTATACGTCTCCACATGTCAGATAAATAGTAATTAAATTATATTATCTAATATACATAAGCTAACATTTGCTGTTTTTCTGAACCGACAAATGCCAGCAATGTTAGAGCGAGCTGTCTGGAGATATCACTTTTACCTCAGAGCGTATTGGTCAGTTTGTTTTACTGTGCGACGCTGGTCGTCTTGCTAGAATTGCTTTATGGTAAATCGAACGCAAATCAGTTCCACTGTAAGACAGGCTCACCTTGGGATATTCTATTATGTCTCACATTTAGCCAATCAGAGAAAGAAATCTGAAGTTTTTACCAAAGTAATTTTTTTTCTTGTATCCACTTTGCTACACGCCACTGTGGCGGGAAGGTTTGATACATTTACCCTACAATTCTGAAATTTGGTGGGTGGCGGGTGCTAATTTCCCACCCTGCATGTTTCCTGTTGGGATAGCACAGAGCTAGACTCTTTTCTTTCCATAAAAAAACAAATAAAAAATTTGTTGGAGGTGGCAGAGGCAAGTATACAAGCAAAAAACTAAATGTCAAAAGATGTTCTCTTAAAATATAAGTTTTAAGTGTACAGGGCATGTGTTACCAAGGCTTTTATTGTAAAACAGGAAAAATAAAAGATAATAAAATAGAGCACTGATTGTAAATAAATAATAAACAGTAAATGATAAATGGTAAATAATAAATAGTAAATGATAAATAATTAATTAAAAGGTAATTAAAAAGAATGAGCGATAATATTGTGTAAAGTGATTGGCGCTAGTGCATGTGCGTGTGTGTGTGCTACAGTCTCATTAGTGCTTTTTCAGGGAGGTTTAGGGTTGAACAGGTGGAGCATGGCAAATAGAGGTGTCTTAGTGATCCATTGTGCTTTGTGAATGATGGGTGTAATTGATGGGTTATGAATGGCTTTGTTGAGGTAATTTAATTTCGTGCCGTTGTTTGATGGTTCTGAGTCCAGAGATCTAATGAATGTAGTTGGTGTTGATGTAGGTGGGTAATCTGTAGGCCAGTTTTATTGCTTTGTTTTGGATGATTTGGAGTTGCTGTAATTGGTAGGTTGAAACGGTGATTCAGGATGGCATGGCATATTTGAGTATTGGGCAGATGTAGCTGGTGTAAACCTTGATGATGGTTTCAGGTGATGCTCCATTTTACCTTCCTGTGAGTGCTTTAAGGTGATTGAGTCGTTTATTGGCTTCTGTGGTGATGTTGCTGATGTGGCTCGTCCATTGCATGTTTTGTTGAAAAGTGACACCGAGGAATTTTTCTGTTTTACTAATAATGATGGGGTTTCCATACAATGAGATGTTGATGGGTTTCCTGTGAGTGGGATTCTTGGTGAACATGATGCACTGTGTCTTTTGTGGGTTTAGTTTTAGTCACCATTTGTTTGACCAGTGTTCTATTTCTTGGATGTTTCGTGACAGCAAGTTGGGGTGATTTTGAGTTTTGACCAGTAGCATAGATTGTCTGCAAACTGAGATGTGACCAGTAGTGGGTGGGGGGTGGTAGATGTGAGAAAAGTATGTAATGAACAGAAGTGGGCTCAGGACTGCCCCTTGTGGTATGCCTGCTTCAGCGGTGAATGGTGTGGGGATGGCTGTGGAGACCTTGACTTTTATTGTGGGGTTGTGAAGAAAGTTGTGGATGAGCATGATGGTGGTGAGTGGAAGTCGGAATATGGAGTCTTTACGTTTGTGGAGTAGTCCCTTGTGCCTGTCAAATGCTTTTTCTACATCAAAAAATATTGCCAGTGTGAGTTATTCTTTGTTGTGAAAGTGTTTGTGTTCTGAGAGTCTGAGTATGTTGTCTGTGGTGGATGGGTTTTTTCTGAATCCTGCCTGGTGTGGCCCTATGAGTCCTAACTGAGACTTTTTCCTTCTGCCCCCATAAATACCTTTCTCAACAGGGATTGAGAATCTCTGCCCTGATTGGGTTAAGGTGTGTGGGGGGTGGTCATGTATCACAAGCACTGGTTTATCTAAAGGTGGACAATTTCTTATTAATTAAAGTGATCTTATGTTGTTAAAAGCAGGGCTGAGCACCATGAAATTACGATTAAAATATTCATGGTTTTAGCCTCTTTTTAACAAAACCAAACATGAATATGAATATACTGAATAGTAATACCATCCCAAAGAAAGGGAAATGTGCTCCAGCTTTTGACAACATATGGTGAGAGTTTTTTTGGAAATTCTTAAGTCCAACCATTATCACTATACACATTCAGGGCCGGATTTACGCAAAAGCAGTCGCTTAAAAGTCGCAACATCTACATCGGATTTACTAAACGGTCACAATGGGTAAAAATCCTTATGAAGATGTAACTTGTGGGGTTAACGTCACTCTGTGACTTTCCTTTAGATGCACAGAAATTCACGCAGAATTGTGTGGAAGAGTGCTGATTCGGACATGGCCTAACGCTGGACCATGAGCCCGAAAGTGGAAGAAACAATACCCTTTTAAAAATGGCGTCGGACAAATCAATGCCGACCAAACTGGCAAAAGACATTTATTGACTTTGCAGAGAAAACAACTCGACTCAGAAAAAGAGATGAGAAAAAAGTGTGCTCCATCTACACCCACACAGGACAGCAAAAACCATGAGCCAATTTCCATTCCCAAAAGAAGTACAGCTGTTAAATAAAATATAAAGTAAAAATAATAATGGAGTACACCGTCCATTAGGTCAGTGGTTCACAACGTCGGTCCTGGAGTACTCCTGTGTATGCTGGTTTTTGTTCCAACCACAATTGCAATCCCAGAATTAAAATTTTTATTAATTAGGTGCTTTTCATGTTTAGAGAAATTATTTTTCCCTCTTAAGCCACATTATGCCAGAAATATGTATGCATATATGTAGAATAATTGTCCCATGTTCACAATGTGCAAACAATTTCCTTAAAAGTGGTAAAAAAATTGTTTAACTGATTAAAGCTGCAGTAGGCAAGTTTGAAAAGATATAAGGCAAAATGACTTCTGCCTGCTGCTCTCCTCCCTCCTATCTCTCTCCAAAGCCCGTCCCACCAAATGATGCTCCAGACATTGTGCACACGCTCCAAACATGCAAGAGCTTGAGCAGAAGCAGGCGCTGCCAACCCACAGGGTGTTTCTCAATGTCTGTACTTGCGGATTTGTGAACTTGTGTGACGTAATATTTAACGGCCAAGTTCTGTTCCAAGAACGCGAGGGAGCATTAGATGCACCCTCTCTCAACACAGAGTTGCCAGACTGGGGGATTAACCCCTAAATGTAGGGGATTTAAAGACAAATGGTGTCATTTAAAAGGAGTCAATGGTGGATTTAAGGAGGAATGGGGGATGAATTTTATGAGAGTCAATTGAAGATGGGGGGTTTTCAGAATTATTTTGGGGAGGGGAATTAATTCAGGCTTCTGGCAACATTGACGAAACGGACTTGGATATCTATTTTGTGATGATGAGACGGCACGGCATGGCACGGCACGGCACCATAGGGACATGCTTACAACTAGGCTAGGCTACATTTGTTATGTTCTGAGTCTGAGTTCTGAGTCTGTCTGTTTTGTATTTTCATTTTCATTCAGTTATTTGTTTCTGATTATTTGTGGTTTCACTGTCCTGTGTTTTGTATTTCTGTCACTCCCTGTCTTCGTCACAACTTTTGGGAGTCTGTGGGGATTTCGGGTTTCTCTGTATTTCCTCTCATTCCTTCCTTCTTACTAAATAATTTAATTGTAAATAATACTAATTAACTAACAATCACTAACATCTTAGAATTAGGGTCTACTAATGACTAACTTGTGTATATAATACTAAACAACTAACTGACTAACATTAGGGATTTAGAATTTTCTACTAACATTACTAATTTATCTTGAGTTTCTACCTGCAGCTGTCATTCTCCCTCGTTATCCTATCCCTGTATCTATCTGATTTCGCATTCTCTGCACATGTGTCCACTTACGTGTTCCTCCCCTTCGAGCTGTGCACTTCTTACCTGTTACTCCGGGTCTGTTGTCGTCATTGTTTATGTGAAAATCCAGTCCGTGTTTTACGTCTGCCCTTGTTATTGGTCCTTGTTACCCTCATTGTTCTTACCTGTGAGCCATCTCCCCTCCCTGCTTCCTCACACCTGATCCTCATTGTTTCTTGTCTCCCTCTGTGTATTTAACCCAGTCGTTCCTCACGATCATTATAGCGTTTGTTTGCTGCCTGTCTTTTCCGAGCGATCGAGTATCTGTTGGTTTCCGAGTTTGTTAGTTTTTGTTGTCTGTTCTTTTTTGTTTATTTTTTCGTGTCTGATTGATCTCCTGGTTTTGACCTCTGTCCGTGTTCTCGCGACCCTGTTTCCTGGATTGATTTTTTAACTCTGCCGTGCCTTCCCGTGTTTGACCTCTGCCTGTTTTTGGACTCGTATTTGGATTTTGTACCTTTGCCTGGACATTAAACAGTTTTTTTTGTACCCCTGCCTGCTACTGGGCCCTATTTTCCACCGATCATTACAACATTTCTGTGAAATTAGCAGGCAATTTATCACAAAAAGCATATGTGAAATTAACTAAATTTATGGCATTATTAATGAACCATAATGGGGGAAAGTGCTCAAAGGTGCAAGACAGAAAACCGTAGGATGAAACCAAACATTTTTTATTCATGTTACACTCATAAGTGCATCTTTTTGCTGGGATGTAGCCTACTTTATCCATTTCCCAGTGGAAAATGTAGAACACAGTTAATATTTTAATATAGATTTTTTGCTACTGTTATCAGCTTTTTGGCGAATTGGTGCCATCTCCTGGAATGCAGTAGGAATGATGCGCCAAAGCAAGATTAAATAAAGTAGGCTTTTACACGATCATATGAAAGTCAAATGTGAACAGTTAAAAAAAATAAAATAAAATAAAAAAAAAGGCTATGACATGGGGTAAGCTTATACACTGGACTTTCAGGAAAAGTTGCTGCCTGGTTTGTAGCATAGATCGGTTTGTAGTGGTAGCGAAACCACACTCCAAATGTCAGAAGCACGCATTGCATCTCAAACAGGCTACACTGAGCTCTGAAACAACGGTGCACAAACTGATATGGGTCAATCCTGTATTTTAGATTTTTCATGTTTTTAAAATTTAATCAGAAAAAGGGATATGTTTAACTGTCTGGAAAACATATCGACCAAGCACAGGCACTTAAATCCTTATAATTATGGGCAGTTTGTTCAGACATGGACCGAGTAACAATCACAAAGTGTTAAAAATGCAAGTGCATTACAGTATTTACATTTTCTTGTGCCCCAATTTGTTAATTACCAAACTTTTTTTTTATGTGTTCATTGTGTTTTGTTCAGCTAACAGGGTGGAATGGAGCATAACAGGGTGGAATTAACACCAACAATAAACAGAAAATCAAGAACTCATGGGGGTGTCCAGTGTCCACATGCAAATACATCACAAATATTATATGTATCTTAATATAAATCATTTATTTACGACATTTTTTATCAACATTTCCACCCTGTTAGGTTCCCCCGTTAGTTGTGTTAACCTAACAGGGGTGAATTTTTTCAACTATGTTTGCCGTAGCTCTGCGAGTGATCATGATCGAGCTAGCATGAGACCCTACATGTGAACAGCATTTTACTTCTTATATAAAGCTAGTTTTGAAATTATAAAATGTAATGAATTTTCTTAATAAAGTAGCCTAACAGGGTGGAACTTTAAGGTTGTGACAAGCAGGTTGACATTAGAAAACTTGAAAAAAAAAAAAAAAATGTATTGTAAAAGTTGCTAATTTGTGCTGGGGACATGGCAAAAACGAACATGTTTATCAAATATAAAGTGGTTAAAATACAAAATAATATTTTTAAGACCCTTTTTTTTGTTATGTATATGATAAGGAAGACCTAAACCTATAATTGAAGCCTTTAAGAATAAACATTTTACATCAAATATGAAGTAGGATTTCCTGGGGACATTAAAAGGCACCGGTTAAGAGGATTGACCCATATGCGACCCAAACGTGGCTCTCCTGTGCATGAATGTGTAGGCTACATTCCAATGCAATCAGGCCTATATAAGGTAGTCATCACCAATGTTAATGCTATACTGTATTTGTAAAAATAAAGGCTGAAAAATTGTAATTATGTAAAACATTTTTTTACTGTTCACATTTAACTGTTTCATATGATCGCGTACTTTATTTAATCTTGCTTTGGCGCATCATTCCTACTGCACTCCAGGAGATGGCACCGATTCGCCAAAAAGCTGATAACAGGAGCAGCCGTCTGTGTTACAAAGTTAGCTAGGTTATTACTTGTATATTGCTCTTACAACAACATATTAACGACTTTAGCTAGTCATTGCAACCCAGTCCTTTTCTGCTTTTGACATAAAATCTATATTAAAATATTAACGACATGTGCTCTAAGTAGGCTACATCCCAGCAAAAAGAGATGCACTGACGACGAGTGTAACTAATAAAAAAAGTTTGGTTTCATCCTACGGTTTTCTGTCATACAGCTTTTAGAATAGTATAGAATAGAATAACTTTTATTTTCCCACAAGGGAACTTCAGTTGTTTACCCAGCAACAACAAAAAAGACAGACAGTGGGGCAGACCCACAACACACAAACAAACATAGACATCCAACAGAATCATTACATCAATCAAGTGAATTAAAGTGAAATACAGCCATGATTAAAAATAGCCCCCGCTGTCCTGAGCTGTCCATTGTCACCAAGCAGTCGAACACACAAACTCCGCCTCCACGACTCTCCTCAATGCACGCAGCACCGCGGTCTCTGTACACTGCCGAAACGGAGCACCGAACTGCATCAATCTTCCCAGTCGTCTCCTCACTCCTGCCCCGCATTATGTTCTCCTTCCCTGGTTGCCTGCATTGAAGATTGCCTGCATTCCCAGATCAGTCCCGAAATCTTCAACTCCGGTGAAGAGCGATGGTAAACTTTGTTGCTGCAAAGGACAACGGACATTCCCGAGCATATGTTGTGAATGAGTCTCCATGGTGACGACCACAAACAAAATTATATCGACTAGACAATTTGTCAATATTATCAAAGCGAGCAGCAGGAGTGCCCTGAAAAATCTCCAGCCCGCTTCCCCGTCCCACTGCAGACACACAGCGCATGAAAAAACAAAGACAAAAGCCAGACACAACAAAACACATTCAAATTAACAAACACGAACACGAGAGACAGCTGGACTACATGTCGCCATTACAGCGGCATGTGACGTCACCTTATTCAGGCCCAAAAATTGTTTAGTAAATCCGACTTTTAATAAAACAAAAAAAATATTTTTGTTAAAAAACCCCTAAGATTTTAACTTATAACCCTCTCCCTAGATCTAAACCCTAAACACAACCAATTAACCCTACCCAAAATTTGACCTCAAATATAGTCAAGATAACCCTTATCCTAATCCAGACCCTAAATTCAACCAATTAACTTTACCCTAAAAATCCAAAATCTTACTCACTTTATTCAGACCAGAAATTATTAAGTTTTTAACTATTGAATTGAAAAAACTTTATTTCGAACATACAAACCAAAATACAAACCAAATATAAAAAACACGTATGTTCGAAAAGGAAGTGACTACCCCTAATTAATTATAAATTAAAATAAAATAATTTATTGTAAACATTCACATATACTGAAAACACACACACAGGGGTGCCGTATGGGGGAGAAAGGTTAGGACGATCCTAAAAAATGATTAGAACATTAGGTAAAAAATTTTCCATATTAAATTATTAACCTATCATCATTAATATAATATTTTATTTACAATGTACTAATAAAACGTACATTTTTTTTTTCCTTTTCTTGTTTTTGGCAAAAAGTAAACATCAAGACAGCCTCTGTATTGCCCATTCAAATTGGGAAAACGGAAAAAAACACAGAAAATGGTGCACGGTTGGCGTGGCCTGTGGTGGTGGGGGCCAATGTGATATATCTTTTCATGGGGCCCAAAATTCCTGGTGACGCCCCTGCACACACACACACACGCACACACACACACACAAACTATAATGTGCAGGTGCCTTACAATCCCAACAATCAAAGCCAGACAGGCATTCAAAAAAGATAAATAAAAACAAAAACAATTAACACTAGAGTTGCCATTCTGAGTGAAACTGGCACATCCTCATTCTGTATTTTTGTGTATCTCATAAATAATTTTTTTAACCATCATCTTGAACTGATTTAAATTTGTACATTGTTTGAGTTCCCCCCCCCCTTAAGCTGTTCCACAAATTTACCCCACAAATAGAAAAACACACTCTTCAGGGTAGTACGAACATATTGTTTTTTAAAATGTCATTTTCCTCTTAATTCATCCCTTCCCTATCTGAAAACATTTTTTGTATGTTTCCTGGAAGTAGATTATTTCTTGCTTTGTACATTAATTGAGCAGACTTAAATTCCACCAGATCCATAAATTTCAGTGCATGCGACTCTAAAAACAGTAAGTTTGTATGTTCACGCAATCCTAGATTATTAACTATCCTTATATAGCTCTTTTCTGCAATATGAATAATGATTGTGTGGTGCTTTTGCATGTGCAACCCCACACTTCCACACAGTAACTAAGATATGGTAAAATGAGTGAACAATACAGTATGAATAAAGTTTTATGATCTATTATTTGCCTTGTTTTACTCAGAATTGCAGTACTCCTATAGCCATCTTTGCTCTAACACGTGTGGTTTCCAACATAATTTGTGGTCTAATATCACACCCAGGAACTTATTTTCAAAAACTCTTTCAATGTAAACATTATCAATCATCGACTGTACCTGGGTGTATATTTAACATCAACACATTTAACATAGGGCATAGTTAGCATTAGCATAATTAGCACACATATAATTAGCATTAACATTAGCATCATGGCCATGATGGTTAGCATTGTTAGTAGTAGCATTCACCCAAAGCCCCTCCCCCTAACTATTTTTCAAAACCCCTCACCTTTATCTGTCATTTAACCAACCCAAGTCTTTTTCAAGGCTTGGGCAATGAAGGATAATTAAATGGGGTATGGTGGCATTCCTATAAACATATGAGAACCAGCCTGCCCACTCTTGTTTTCTCAGGAGAAAGCCCTAGGACCCTATTGAATTGCCTGTGGTTTGCATTCAGAGTGGATAAATCTTAGACAAAGCATGATGGGATCTCATTGACCTAAAGGTTACATAGGACAAAAATTTAAACTTTAAAGTGTAATTTTTTAAAAAATACGGTCAAAACTCAACTTTAAAAGATCATAACTCCAAAACTATAAAAGCTAGAAACAAACCATTCATTTCATTAGAAAGATCACAGTTTTTAAAGTTTTAAAACCAATGTATAGTTTCGGTAATAATCACCAAATAGTGGTAAAATTTAAAGTCACCACAGATGCAAAGTATTAGTGAAAATAGGACTAGAAAAACTAACTTAGGTTGGTGGGCTTCCAGTAGAAACTTGGTTATTTTTCAGAGACCTATCTGCTGGAACATATTGGCCTTGGGGGAGAAGGAGAGGAAAAATACTTTGAGAGTAAATGTGGCAGTGACAAGAAGAGAGGAAGTTGATCTTCGATACATAGTTGTGGAAGTGTTCAGACATCTGTTTGGAGTGGGGGTAGAGTGCATATTCTGCATACAGGATTTCCAGAGAAGGGGGCTGTATGACATCACTCTAGAAAATGAGTCTGTGCTTGGAAGTATTTGAAAAATACAAAAGGATGGGCCTAGAGAAAGTGTTGGAAGGAATATCTTTTGAGGCACTGTTTTCACAGGATATCAAAGTGGTCACGGTATTAATGTATGACCCGCATGTGACAGCATGGGAAGTAGAGTGTTTCTTGGGAAGACACTGCCATGTGATGAAATCAGAAGTGAGAATGAGAAATAAGTATGGGGTGTGGAATGGAAAGAGGAAATTCCTGGTGAGGCTTGAGAGAGATATAGACGGGATTGGAGGGCTTGCACATCTACCAGCTATCTTCTCAATAGGGTCAGAAAAGTGGTTACCTAAGTACTGTAGGAGGTGTTTGAAGTACGGGCACTTGGCAAGAGAGTGCGAGGTGGAGATAGTGTGCCGTTTGTGTGGGGAGGAGGGGCACGTGGTAAGGGAGTGTGCTCAGGAGAAGGCTTGTCATCTGTGCGGGAAGACAGGGCACCTAGTGAGGAGTTGCCCGGGGAGAAATAGGTTGTTTTCTGAAGTAATACAAGGTGGGAGGCAGAGGGAAAATGACAGGAACAGCACGTCGGAGAAGACCACAGGAAGAGGAGAGAAGGCCATCGGTGCGGCCACAAATCGGGTAATTATTATGGGGGGTGATTTCAATGTTTCTTTTGAGAGGGTAGATCTGAGCCTTCCTAGTTTGGTGGATACATATAGGTCGGTCCACAAGGGGGGGCCTGGGTTCACATGGAGAAATACGAGCGGGGCCCAGAGCAGCCAGAGAGCGGTGTCAGCGGAGGTGGTACCACTGTTTTTTTCTGACCATTGTGGGGTAAATGTGGAGCTAGATTTGGAGGTACAGAAGATAGGGAAAGGGTACTGGCGATTAAACATGCAGGTGCTACAAGAGAAAGACTTCCAGGAGCCAGTATGAGTACGGTATAAGGGTTATGTAGGCTTGAAGGCTTTTTTTCCAATGGTGGTGGAATGGTGGGAGGGATTAAAACTGCGTGTAAGGGAGGTGGCAAAAGGATACTGTATGGGGAAGAAAAGGAGGGAGCAAAAAAAGGTTAGGTGCTTTCAGAGGCAATTGGAAGGGTGTATGAGAAGTGGAACAACAGGGGGTATTTGATGAGCAGAAGTGGGCATCGACAAATGAAAAATTAAGAGATTTGTTCGAAGAGAGCAGAATGACCAGGCAGGAGCAGGATGAGAAGTGTTCGGCCTTCTTTTTTAGGTCAGTGCGGGCATCGCAGGCAACGAAGCCACGAAAGCACAGCACAGGATGAAGCAGTATATGAAGGATAACCCAACAAAGTGCGGCTTCAAGCTGCTCATCCTGACTGACAGCAAGACATGTGACTTCAACATTTACCAGGGAAAAGCTCTCACCCCTAGTGGAAATGGTCTGAGCCATGATGCTGTCATGAACCTGATTTGGGTGCCGTACCTTGGAACGGATTACCACATCTACATAGATAATTTCTACACCAATGCGGCGCTCTTCTGGCAGCTCTACCAGATCCACTACCGTGCCTGCAGCACCATCAGGAAGAACAGGATTGGTTTTCCCGGGACCAAGGTGAACACTCTTCCCAAGACAGCAGTGCGAGGGGACATGCGCTGGATTAGGGATGGTGCCCAACTCTATGTGAAGTGGAGGGACACTAGGGATGTCATTATGTGCTCCTCCATTCACAAAGCATACAGTGGGAGGACAACACAGCGGTGTCTGAAGAACCCTGATGGCACCTGGTCGCGACAGGCTATTTCAGTCCCGGAGCCAGTCCTTGAATACAACCGGTACATGGGGGGTGTTGACCTGTCAGACACCCTCATAAAGTATTACAGCTTCACATAAAAGACCTCATGATGTACCGGAAGCTGTTCCTCCACTTTGTGGACATCGCAGTGGTGAACAGATTCATCATTCAGAAGGAACTGGCCAAGGAGAAACAGCACAATCCCCTGACCCAGAAAATGTTCAGGGAGGCCCTCTGCACGCAGCTGGCTGATGTGGGCAAGGATGGCAGCACAGAGTGGGAGGAAGATGAGGAGGTGGCGACAGTGGCTCCCCAGCCACAGAAGGTGGCAGTAGAAATGAGGCAACAGGGCTGTTTTCCTGTAGCGGTCACGGACGTGAGCTTCTCTGATGCCCTTCACAAGGCCTCCAAGGGAAGGAGGCTCTGCGTGCTCTGCCTCAGCAGGAAGGTGCGAAATCAAACCAATCAAAACCTCTACAAGTGCCAATCTTGTGATGTCCCTCTCTGCATGGTGGCAGACCGGATCTGCTTCACTGAGTGGCATGACCTCCAGAGGAGCCAGGCACCGTGAAGGACTGAGCATGCAGCCCGGTTTCTTATGCAAATAGTTTTTTGCATTTGCATTTTTTCATTTTTTATATTTATTTTTTATGCCTCCTAAAATCCAACCCCTCATCCATGCCGTAGGAGGTGGTAACAGCACATTGTCTTCTTGCAGCTAAAAGTTACAGCAGCATTCTTTCTTGTTATCCTTGAAAATGTTTATTTTTATGAATAACTGTGCTGGCCAATGGGGCTCTGGTGAAAAAAGGACACATTAGGCATCAAACACTGAACTGAAACTGTTTACGATATCAATGTTTTCATCCATTAAGTGATCATAAGGGAAAATGTATATGCTTCATAATGGACAAAAATCTTTTAAATCATTTTTGGAGAGGTTTTGGATAGGCTATTGGACACCTAGATATCTACCCCTCTGTATTGATCAAAAATAATTCCCACATGAAAATGATGAAAAGGTGAGTTACATGAGTCAAAACGGTTGATTTGCAGTGAAATGTATGATTATTTTATGATTTACAGCAATGCACAATTTTGCCAATTTGGATAGATTTGAAGGCACTAAGAGACACCAGGGTACACTGCTTACAGTTTGCGTCATAGATCTTTAGTAGTTCTGTATATCACCCTCCGATTTTGAATGCTTGTGGACAAGAAGTTTATGACCCAGGAAATGTATAGTTTTACCTGTTTTACATTTGTACATCTCTGTATTTCATTGCTAATTAAATAGAAACAACTTTGTTTTGAATTTTTTCCAAGATTTCGTTGCATTTGTGGCACTTTATTTTGGCCTAAATTATGAGAATAAACTAATTACTTTACTAATAAACTAATAACTATCATTTTAAATGGTACAAATATCATTTTTCGTTTAAGCCATTTTCCAAATTTCTGTGATGCTCACAGCTTAAGTTATGAAGCCTTAAACAGAGCACCCCCTAAATAGATGAGAATTGACTAAATATGCCCTCTGCACGAAGGGGTTAAGAAACATATTTAGCACCTACAGCAAACACCCAGTTTACTAATTCAGGGATAGGAAGGGAATCCAAAATCCTCCCTCTTATTACAACCTTCTCTAGGTATAGCACCATAGCCAATAAACAATTTAAAAGAAACTTTAATAATTTTGTTACAAACATAGGTATACTGCAGCACCATAAAATAATTTTGGCCTATAAACATAACCCTTAATATATTTTAGGGATATATTAGTTAGAAGCAAACTCCCGTTAAATAAAATACTCCATAAAACCCCAACATTTGGATTCTCAAAACGGGCCATTGGAAACCACCGAACTAGGGTATCCCACAGGCTTAAAAAATGTATCCCATTAAACACGTCCAATTGCATATATGCAACTACCTGTACAAAATTCCGTAAGCATTATGTCGGGGAAACGGGTGATTCCAATGAGGATCGAATTACCTAACATAGATACAACATTAGAAAAAAAATAAAAAAACGTAACACCCACATAGTCACACACTTTGAAAAACCTGCCATTGGACACATGTTAGCGAGGGGATTAGCACATAATCCACAACCAACCAAAGAAGGAGGGAGGAACATAGATGGATACGTTTACTCTATTATAAGTTTCCATATGGATTAAATAATTAAAAACATTAATTAATCATAATCACTAGCCCCAAAATGTAATCTTAACCAAATTATCTCACCTAAATTATAACTAAATAAAATTTGGATTTGAAATAATAGATTTATTATAATTTCACTTTTAATCAACCCCAGAAAAAGGATCAAAGGAATAAAGGTTTACTCTAATCTAGAATTTATAATAAACCAAAATTTTAGCCTGAACCCCAAGGGAGAACTTAATTTATACAAAAAACTCTCCCTAAATCTGGACCCTAAACCCAACCAATTAACCCTACCATAACCAAGACCTCAAATATAGTCAAGATTATCCTTTTTCTAAAAATCTGTTTTTTCTGGTCCTCTTGGAAGGAACACCATCTCCTGAGTGCTGTCCTTGTGCTTTATCCACCAGTTGGAGCTCGGCCTTGGAGGAGGAAAGGGGATGGTAGCCAGAGCTGTGCCAGGGACACGACGCCATAATGCCGTCCGCATGACGTAGATCCAGAGGGCCGAGGAGGGTGGCGGCGGGACAGGGAGCTGAGGGCGCAGCCACAGGGGGCGCCCCCGAGGCAGCAACCGCAGGGGGGGCAAGCCATGCTGCTGGCCAAAACCCAACTCGACCGGAGATGAGAGTGACAGGTTTGACCCGTCTGGAATTTAGTAGGGCAGTGCTACAGAAAGGTATGGGCTTTGTGCCAGCTGACCTCAACTGCCTGGTGAAGGTTCCAGGACAGCGGGAGATTTTTGAGATTAGTTCCAGGAATACCAATGTCCTGGAGAGGTTCTGGAACCTCTATAGAGAGGGGAAGGACAGGAGCCCCCTGAACAACTTTGCCGTTGAGCCCCTGTCTGTCACGGAGAACAAAGTGGTCACTGTACAGTTCTACAATGAGACTGTGCAGGACCACGATGTTTCGACGTGGTTGGGCAGGTATGGCGAGGTAAAATCTGACGCCAGGAGGATCCTTGATGAGGATGGTGTGTGGACCGGGGCGAGGAAGTGGCTGGTCCAACTAAGACCCGACCCCTCTGTAGTGGGGGGGTATGTCATATCCCCAGTACAATTACACTGGGGAGGAATAGGGGTGTGGTGTTCTATAACGGCATGCCCAAGCTGTGCAGGAATTGCGGCAAGTTAGGCCACTTAGCCGCAGCCTGCACAGTGGTCAAGTGCAAGATGTGTGGCGGCGAGCACGAGACCAGAGCATGCCGGGACCCAAAGCCCTGTAACCTCTGCGGGGAGAGTGGGCATTTCTTTCGTGACTGCTAACTCTCCTACGCAACAGGGCTAGGGGCCCCACACCCCCTGTGATGTCTACAAGACATAATTTGTTATTTACTAATGTTAAATACTGCTTTGGAGTGCATTTGTGTTAAATTGTACTGTTTCTTTAAAATAGTTGAGTTAAAGTTGGACATTTTTCTTTTTCTTTTAAGCTACACATGTCCTGAGATCTACATGAATCAACAACACCTACGCTATTCGCATATCACTATTCGCAGCTAAATCAAACTCGCTGTAAAGCATCTTTGTGAGCGCAGAAGAACGATACAAATAAAATTGAATTGAACATAATGGACTTGGAGCACCACTGAAGTTTGAAACATAAAGGATTAGGCAGATATTGAAGTCTTTAATTAATATGCCGACATTATGCTACACATAGGTAGCATTCAGCTAACAAGGTAGCAACTTTAGTTTTACTTACAATACGATAGGCTTTCGTGGATAACTCAGGAAAGCTCTCAGACTCTGAGATTTAACATCTCATTACCAAACTGGAATTGTCGGTGGACGAAACTATAGAAGATTTGGAAGCTTATATCGACGTGTGTTATTACAATATGGCAGGTAAAAAGGAAGTCAGATGCGACAACAAACGCAGCAGGAAACAGCTTGGCTCTAGCGATACGGAGGACTCGTTTCTGCTGGAAATACGTGAGTCTATGACCACCATGCAAAAGCAGCTGGAGAAGCTTGATCTTTTGAAGAAGCTATCTGACGACGTGGAGGAGTTGAAGCAATCGGTGGAGTTTAATAACTCCCTGATTGAAGTCTTAAAGAAGGACAATGCTTCGCTACGGACTGACGTCATCAGACTACAACGAGTGACAGTGGAGCTCCAAGAAACCAACTTCAAAATGGCAAATGATTTGCTGGATTTACAGAGCAGAAGTATGAGAGATAATATCATCATACATGGGCTTCCTGAACTAATTGATGAAGCAAAGGGAGGTAAGGAAGCATACCTGAAGTCTGAGCAGATTGTTAGGTCTTTCTTAATAGACAATCTAAAGATAAAAAAGCCGGAGGCTGACGCGATCCGCTTCTGCAGAGCGCACCGTCTCGGGCAGTCTAAGCCTGGGGTCCAGAGGTCTCGTCCTATAGTGGTGAAGGTCACTGAATCCAAAATGAAGCATGCCATCATGGAGAAAGGAAAAGAACTGAAAGGCTCCGACTTATCGATCACTGATCAATATCCACCGGAGATCATGCGGAGACGGCGTCTACTCCACCCAATCATGACGGATGCCAGGAACAGCAAAAAAAGGACCCGTCTGTTCATCGATAAACTTTTCATTGATGGACAGTTGTATCGTAACTCCGAGATTACATATTGGCTGACCGGCGGTGATGAAAAAGTCCAAGCTGAGGGGTCTGCCCATGGGTCTGGCTGCTAGCGTTTTTCTCACTGCAGTAAGCAATAGCGCATGGCTGTGACGTCATACACGCGACCTTATGGTTGCTAAGGGAACTAGCAAACACTTCACTGACTGTTATCGCCTGTTCCTAAACAAGGCGGAGGTTCATCTATGTGTGGTCTGTGTTGTTTGTTACGTGTTTTTTCTTGTGCTTTTAATATATTGTTGGTGGTGTTTACATCATGTCTATTGGCAACTTACCTAAGGGCTTAGTCTTTGCCCACATCAACTTACCTAAGGGCTTAGTCTTTGCCCACATCAACTTACCTAAGGGCTTAGTCTTTGCCCACATCAACTTACCTAAGGGCTTAGTCTTTGCCCACATCAACTTACCTAAGGGCTTAGTCTTTGCCCACATCAACTTACCTAAGGGCTTAGTCTTTGCCCACATCAACTTACCTAAGGGCTTAGTCTTTGCCCACATCAACTTACCTAAGGGCTTAGTCTTTGCCCACATCAACTTACCTAAGGGCTTAGTCTTTGCCCACATCAACTTACCTAAGGGCTTAGTCTTTGCCCACATCAACTTACCTAAGGGCTTAGTCTTTGCCCACATCAACATATGTAGTCTTAGAAATAAGACACATGAGCTGGCTTTCTTTTTGCAAACTAAGAAGATAAATATTCTTGCTGTTTCAGAAACGCATTTGGATGATTCTTTTAGTAACTCTGTTGTGGCTATAGATGGGTTCTGTTTCTATAGAAAGGACAGAAACAGGTTCGGGGGTGGAGTTGGAATTTACATAAATGAGCTATTTCCGGTAAAACAACGATATGATCTAGTTATGAATGATATTGAGGCCATCTGGTTGCAGGTTCAACTGCCACACCTAAAACCCATATTGGTTGGCTGCTGTTATAGGCCCCCTAGCTCTGATATCCTGTACTTCAATAGCCTGTGTGATATGTTGGATAGGGTTACAGAAGAAAACCGCGAATTGCATTTGTTTGGAGATGTTAATGTGGATTGGCTATCAGATAATTGTTCTCTGAGTAACAAACTTAAATCCATTACCAACATCTGTGGAATATCTCAAATTGTGTCTCAACCTACAAGGATCTCTGTTAATTGTTCTGGATCCACTACCTCCAAATGCATAGACCACATCTATACTAATAATCCTGATATGTGTTCTATACCTGTGTCTATCCCAGTGGGCTTCAGTGACCATAATATTATAGCTGTTTCCAGGAGAACTAAGCTGCCAAAAGCCAGTGCCAAAATTGTACTTACAAGAACCTACAATAAATTTATTGAGGAGGCCTTTCTGGAAGATCTTGGAACAGTTGTATGGAAGGATGTGAGTGCGGTAGATGATGCTGTGGAAGCTCTAAATATATTCATGGATTATTTTATGAAAATTGTTAACACACACGCCCCTTTAAAAAAGTTCACTGTTAAAGCTAAACGTGCCCCATGGATTGATAACACACTGAAGGACATAATGTTGCAAAGAGACGAGGCCAAGAAGATTTTTGTTTTGTCTGGTTTAATTAACGATAAAAATTGTTACTGTAAGCTAAGAAACAAGGTTACTAAATTGAATAGATTAAAAAAGAGAACCTATTATCAGCAGAAAATTTCTGAAAGCAGTCATGACAGTAAAAAACTCTGGAATGTATTGAATGAAATAATAGGTAAAAAATCTGCTCAGTCTTCGTTTGTTGAATCAGAGGGTGTTTATCTGACAAAGCCTCTTCACATTGCTGATTATTTTAATGACTATTTTGTCAACAAGGTTTCCAAGCTTAGGCAGGGAATGGACACTACTGTAAATTATAACTCTGAGGTGCTGATAAAAGAACACATTATGAAGGGTAAAAACTGTACTTTTGAATTTCAACTGGTTGATGTTGGGACTGTGGAAAGGCTATTGCGATTTCTGTCTGACTTCAAATCCACGGGCACAGATCACCTTGACAGCAAACTGTTGAGAATGGCTGCTTCTCATATCTCTGTACCAATCTGTCACATTTTTAATAGGTGTCTAATCAGTGGCGTGTGTCCATTGTTATGGAAGGAGGGAAAGATTATTCCACTTCCAAAAGATTCTAAATTAACTTTCGGTGGTCCCAACAGCAGGCCTATTAGCATTCTACCGGTTCTTAGCAAATTATTAGAAAAGATTGTGTTTGAGCAAGTCCAGGCCTACTTTTCAGCTAATGGTTTAACATCTGAACACCAACATGCATACAGGGCCGGTCATTCCACCTGCACTGCTTTAACACATATGTCAGATAATTGGCTTTCAGCTATTGACAGGTCAATGCTGGTGGGTGCTGTCATGTTAGACTTCAGTGCCGCTTTTGATGTGATCGATCATGATCTTTTAATACAAAAATTCATTTACTATGGTTTTAATAGCTCGACTATTTTATTTTTCAGGAGTTATCTGTCCTCTAGGTCTCAGAGGGTCTATTTTAATGGTGCTTTATCAAGCAGTAGAAGGTTAGACTGCGGTGTCCCACAGGGGAGTTGCCTGGGGCCCCTCCTATTCTCTATCTTTACTAATGATATGCCATTTTCTATTCGACAGGCTAGTCTGACTCTGTATGCCGATGATTCGACCCTCTATTATGCAGCATCGACAGGTTCAGAGCTTAACCAGGTCTTGTCCAGTGAGCTAAACATTTTATATGACTGGATAAAATCAAATAAGCTGGTACTTAACATTTCTAAAACTGTCTGTATGCTATTCGGGTCCAATCAAAGATTAGCACTCAATCCTACACTAGTTTTAACGATTGCAGGTCAACCTATACAGCAGGCTGAAAAAGCTAAGCTTCTAGGCCTCTGGCTGGATTGTTCTTTATCATGGTCTGATCACATCAACAAAATTGTCTCCAAAATAGGTAGAGCTGTTGCTACTGTAAGAAATTGTTCACCATTCCTTCCATTTACACTTTTGAACCAAATTGTTTGTGCTTTGGTCCTATGCCACTTGGATTATTGTTCTGTCGTGTGGGCTTCTGCTTCGAAGCGGCTGCTTAATAGGCTACAAGTGGCACAAAATAAGGCAGCAAGACTTGTTCTTGGCTGCTCCTATAGGTCCAATGTAATTGTAATGCATGACCGTCTGAAATGGCTGAATGTTGAGAAAAGACTATCTGCCAATTTACTTATATTTTTTCAGAAAGTCATCATAACTCACATTCCCAAATGTATCTTTGATAAAATAATTTACAGCTCAACTGTGCATTTACATTTCACCAGAGGAGCAAGTAGAGGTCTGATTAGTCTACCCCGTGCAAAATCTAACAGCATGCAAAGAACTGTCTTATATAGGGCTATAGGTGCATGGAATTGTCTTCAAAGTGGCATACGTGACATAAGAGGTATAGCAAGGTTCAAAAATAATTTAAGATCTTACTTACAAGTGAGCCAATGATAATGTAACTATGCAATATTCTCTGTTACCTTGGTGTATTTTGTTTTTGTTGATTTGTGTGTTTTCTTGGTTTGTGTGACTCGCTATGTTTTAATTTTAATTAGATTTTATTTTGTTATGTTGTAATGTTTTAAATGATGTATCGGACCCCAGGAAGACTAGCTGACGTCTTGGCGTCAGCTAATGGGGATCCTTGCTAATAAACAATAAACAATAAAGTTAGTCAGAACGCATCACTTCCTGTTAGTCGCATATCACTTCCTGTTAGGAAAGCAGGAAATGCATTAAATATAATGGAGCCACATGTGATGTGCTAAACAAAGATCTTTTTGAATCATCCCAAAAGGACTGATAAATCATTGTCGTAAGTAATAATATTTCTTCAGTAACATGTTAAAGATAATATATTAGGGATTAGTTGATAAAAATGTGGTTGATAAGTTAAGATAAAAAACTATTTTATTTACAAGTATGTACAATGTAATTCATGCTTTGTTACAATTCTGGGTTGGTAAAAAACGACACAAGACTCATTGTATTTGTTTTCTGTAATTTATTTCTGCAGTTTTCACTCCATGTCATGGTGAAGGAGTTAGCAGTAAACGTTTCTTCAACTACTACAACAACGACTCTTTATTTCATTTTGAGTGGAGTTTAACTTGATGTTTAGTTTGCGGTAGTCACACCCTTACGAGAACATTACACCCCCCCCCCCCGACCCCCGACCCCTACCCCAAGACCCACACCCCCTACCCGACTCCCGACCCCTACCCCAGCACCCAGAACTAGAACACCTGTCACAACCCCCCCACAGCCTGGAACAAACATCACAGCCACACTAGACACTGCAAAAACCCATCTGAGCACTACCTATACTGGACCTCCCCCATCCACAGATCCCTCTGAAGATACACTAGCCCCACAAACAGCCACCACTGTTAAAGAGGAGCCTGACTCTGACATGGTGGAGGAGTCAGACTCCTTGAGTACAGACACCGATTCAGACACAGCAACACCATGGCAGATGGCAAAAAGAAAAAGGGAAAAAGTAACAACACAAGCCCAACAGAAAAGCCCGGTCAACCCCCAAACCCAGCAATAGCAAACTAAACAGCCAACACGGAAAACTCAACCAATAAGTACCAACCCCAGCCAAATTACCAACCCCCAAAGCAGGCCCCCACCACACCCTAGTAAACCATCTCCACCACATATTCACTAAAAATAAACCCTCTCACGACCCATCACCTTAGAAAACAGGCCCATTAATGACCGGTCAATCCCTGGCTCTGATCTCACACAAACCAAGAGCATCCACCAGCTCACCTCTCAGGGACCCTCCAAAGCAAAGGGGGACCCTGGGGCAAAGCCATTACGTCCCACCTCTCCAGGACGGAACCTGTCAGGCAGTATGGTGGGGAGACCTGTGGGCGGACTGAGTCAGGGGGTGAGTTGGCGTCCTAATAACCAGGACATTGTACTGGAACGCCTCAATAAAATATGCAGAAAGATAGCAAACAATAAACCTGGTTCAAACGACAAAAATAAACAATAACAATAACTATGTCATTCATATTTACACTCACCACTTCCAACACCCGCAGCATAAAAAATACCATCAAAAGACACAATCTCCCTCAGATGTCATCCTTCTTCAGGAGTGCGGAATTCCTTTCCGCACTATGGATGACACTCTGAGGAAAGAGTGGAGGGCTCTCTGGTCCGGCTCTAACGTCGCTCGAGCCGATGGGGTCGACCCATTGACCAAAAACCCTTCTGTAAAAATCACGGGAAACAACATTCTAGAAAGTGGGCGAATCCTCGCCACAGATTTCGGTGTTGGGGGTTCCCCACTTAGAGTGGTCAATGTGTACGGCCCAACCAGCGCTGCCGAGAGAGTCTCCCTTTTTCAGAAACTTAGAACCATAATTCACCACAATATACCGGTTGTCGTGGGGGGATTTCAACTGTGCCCTCAGGGATGAGGACCGCAGCAGACCTCTAGCATCTCTCCTGTATATCATCTACCTCGAGCCGTTCCTCCAGGCCATCAGGGTTAATCCGGGCATTGCTGGTTACCCACCGCCCGGAGCCGGGGGGGAGCGGCTTAGGGTGATGGCGTACATGGACGACATTACCATTGTCGGCACAGACAGTTACTCAATAATCACTGCCAACAAGATGTTGGGTGACTTCTGTGCGGCCACAGGCGCACTAGTCAATAGGGACAAGAGTGAACTGTTCCTGTCTCGAGACTGGAGTGAGCCACTAACTGCTTCCTTCCCTGTACGCAGAGATAACATCAAGCTCCTGGGGGTGACCTTCCAGTCAGATGGAGAGGGAAATCTGAGCTGGGAGGGAGCCCTCCGCCACGTCCAGGTCAAACTCCGGAGCAGGAGCGTGCGGCCTCTGACTCAGACAGGTAAGATCCTGGTCCTGATGGCAATAGTCCTCCCCATTCTTCTGTACGTGGGGAGGGTGTTTCCCCCAGACAAAGCCACTAGTAAACTTATTGCTCGAATGGCCTTTCGCTTTGTCTCGGGGAGCACCATTGAAAAATTTAAAAGAGCTACTCTCCTCAAGGAGGAGAAAAATGGGGGCAAGGGGGTCCCAGATATAATAAACATAATTTTGGTGCAGGGTCTGGCCACTCTGGTACCTTCGCTAGGTACTATGCCACTCCCTTCTTGAGGGCAATGGGCCTGTGTGTGCTGGACCTGACTATAACATATAGCTGGGACCCCCCATATGTATATCAAGCCCTGAGGGACTTTGCCTTTGGGACGGGATTGCCCAGGGCCGGGCTGACCTCGTGGAGTTACAAAATAATCATAGCTCATCTAAGATCAAGTGAGACCATAACACTCCCGAGGGGGAGCACAACCCTGGACCCGTCTATAATCTGGGCAAAGGTCTTACACAAATGCATCCCTAACAAACAGAAAGACATTGCCTGGATGTCTGCTCACGTGTGTCTCTCCACCAGCATCTTTATGGACAAGCAGCACCTGGCCCTGACTGAGCACTGCCCCCACGGATGCACTGACTGAACATGTTTACCATCTCTTCTGGGAGTGCTCCGTGGCCAGACGGGTCTGGGGCCTTGTTGTTTCCTCTGTCTCCCATAACAGGTTGCTGCCGAGATCCTCCCTGACAGCTGAGAGAATCCTCTACAGCCCCAGAGAAGGCTGTAGAACAACTGAGCTCCAGCATCAGTGGAGGATAGTTAACACCATGAAGCAGGTCCTGTGGGAGAAGAGGAACATCAAGGTCTACCAAAAAACAACAGTGGACCTTGTCACTCTCAGCAGGAGGACGCAAAACCTCCTCCAGGGCGGAATTATGGTGGACTTTTCTCAAAACAAGCATCTGGTGAGAGAGAAATGGGGGGTGGGCCATTGGAAAGAGCTGATTATATAGTCCACCCCCCCATAAAGAGAGAGAGAGGGCAATGAACATTATCGCCGACCCGACAACCCGGGTACGTACTCATGTGTATTTTTCACACTTCAATGTCCTCGTGAACACTCCTTTTTCCTCCCTATGGAGGTATTTTCTTGTTTTGTGGTCTTGTAAATAGTGTCATTATTGTGGTGTCTTCAGTGTTTTGAACGTATTTTAACTGGGGAAACACCCCCTTAAATTATGTGATTTTAGGAATATAAATGTGATGAAGTGTGTAAGCAATGAATATATTGCTTTTCGTGGTCAAGGAGGTAGATCAAAGATACTCTTCAATTCAATTGGAAAGATTAAATCACTTTGTATTTATTGTGTCAGCTCCAGGTCTTTACAGAATAACACAATGGGTTAATACATCTGTGGTCCTCTGGAAGCGCGCTGGAAGCGCGCTCGCGCGTGCACGCTCTCGCTCGTGGACCCCCCCCCATCTCTGCTACTGTGGTGCTTATATACTGTTTTGCTAAAAAGGGGTATGTCTTCTACCTTCCATTTTCATACATCACTGGGCGTATAATTCAAACCAATCAAACCTTTAGAATTACTCATGTTCAGCTTATGTCTAGTATTTTTCCATGAAGATAGAAACTTATGAGTTTTGGCGTTTCCTGTTTTTGCATAAACTGGCTCTGCTTTTGTGGCAAATCCTTTATCTGAAGAATGCTGTGGCCCTCCCTCTCAGAACTCTCAGAACACAGGCCCAAGGTCACCCATTCGAAACTCAACTACCACAGACAAGTTTATACATTCTATTTACAACATGTATTTTTATAGGATTAAATGTCAGAATCCCACAATTCCCTCCTTTGATCCCTAGGGATCAACACTATACAGCGGTAATTCAAGCTTGTATGGGTGATATCTTCACTCCATACCTGAAGCAGTTACACATTGCAAACCCAGTTTTCTTAATTTTATTTACTCTAACTATCAGGGTTATAATACTGGCACAGCGGTAAGCAATGATGTCAGAGCTCTTACTTAATCACCAGGAAAACCTCATAGGCAAAACCACAGAACTCTAGACTGAGTCTGCTGCTGATGAGGACATGTCTCTGTCCGATATCCATCTTAAGCGATACTCCTTCATTTTTAATACATTTTACTTTTTACACTTCTATCAAGAGGAAAGAAAATCCTAGCATTTTGGCAACAGTGCATTGGCAGCTTTTTCTAAACATTTTATCACAATATAGTTACATGGGTGTTTCCAATCGGGCAATTGGGGGTGTAGGGAGGTTCTGGTATCTCCCACACGGTTGGCATAGGCATAGGCATAGGCATAGGGTGCTCATCACATGGTTCAATCAGTAATGGTAGTACAAAACATTTAATCGACTAACATACGATACTTTTACGGCAAAATTATGTTGGCTTCTTCTTCTTTGGCCCAAGTAGCCTCAACGTCGGACCAATGGGCAGAGGAGAGGTTACTAGCACATCACTCAGCCACGGTCTTTCTTTGGCAGATTATGTAATGCATCTATGTGTGTGTGTATTCTCTCTATCTGCCATTGATGAGGGAGCACATAGCTCCTGGTTGTGTAATTCTTTCTTCGTGTGTGTGTATATTCAGTGTTAGTGTTACTTTAATATACACCCAATCCCCTGTTGGAAAATAATCTTGCACATTCTGGTTAAGTGTTACACATAGCTCGCCAGTTCCCTCTTGAACTGTTCAAGCGGGGTCCATTGTACGGACCTCATACAAACGGCATAGGCCCTCCTATGGTCGATTGTGCCCTATTGGGGAAAAAACTGATACTTTCCAAATTATTATACATCACACAAACCTCACAATCATACACTTCCCCCCTTGCGCAATGGTCCTGCCCATGCGCATCCTTAATCACACTTTGCTCTGTGTGTGTTATCTGTTTATTAGTTGCTCGAGGTTGTGTGCTTCTGTCTTCTTGGGCCCAATATCTGCAGAGAAACCTGACAATTTCAGTTAGTCACACAGTACTTTGTCATCTCATCTCCAATCCCCTGTAATTCTTCACAGCAGTGATAATTCGTCCCTGGAATTATCATTGGAGTTCCTGTCATAAATTCAAAAAAGGGGAGAAATTAGCAATATTAGTGGGGCCTAGTTCAGCTCTCATTGTCAGTAGAGCTGCTTGAGAGCCGCCACCCAGTTCCTGCTGGAAACAGAGAAGAACTCTTTATTAGTCTTTTCCCTTCACTTAGGGTACATTTTCACATACGGGGCATCGTAGGATTTATTTGTCTGTTCAGTTTATTTATTTATCTTTGTTTTGGTTGTGCATCTAAACTGACAACCCCTTAGGAGAGATCGCATTGCCGGGTTTCACTTTGATGGTTTTTAGACAAAATCAAACAATTAAACACAAAACAAAACCACACAATTTAGGATATAAATTAAACTAATTATTTATCTGCACCCGAACAAAAAACACAAACATTGGGAAGGTGGCCTTGCCCTCCACTTCCCCCAGCTTAAACTGTAAAGTTTCCACTTCTTATCTTCGCTTAAACATTGTTTCAATACTCCGCTGTTGCTCAATTATTTTCACTTGGTCCTTTATAGCGCAGCCACATATTGGTTATATTTGTGTCGCCTATATAAAACATGGTTATAGCATGGCCTCCTTAAAATAGCCTACATTTATTGTGCTATTTCGATACAAAAGAAAACAAAAATGTGCTTTATTTAATCAATCACTATTACAGATTTGAAATGGTTTAATAACGGGCAGACTTTCATTAACTCTTAGTTTGATAGTCACAGAATGGGCCTACATGGAAAATGTACAACATAGCCTAAAGTAGCCTATGTGATTTTGATTAGAAATGCTTGAGCCCCTTGTAGTTGAAATCGGTGCTCGGCCCGACCTCCCTGCTAGAAATAAATTACCATCACGTTATCATGGCAACTCACACCGTGACCCTCATTGTGAAACAACCCCGTATTAGAGTTCAGTTGTTGTGACAAATTATAGATTATTCATTACCTATATACAATTATATAACATACTGTAGGACCAACTATATCAAAATGTAGTGTCAACATGAACATGTTTTTCTGTGGTAGGATGAATTGCACAAAAAAGCCCATATGTGCACAATAGCAGCACAAGGCCTCAGACCCAAGGGCAGACAACCACGCACAAAATCAGCTCATTATTTGTATCGAAGAGTGCTCAATGAACAATGGTCCCACGCTAGGCACCCAATATGAGCTCATCTCGACACCTGCAACTCAAGGACACATACACACACCCACACGCAGGGAAACTGCCTGTTCCTAGCCCGTCTGAAGAGATAAGCATGAACCCCTCCCTACACATTCCTTGTCTGGAAGATCATCCAGCACGCTAGTTTTGAAAATGTATGTGTGTGTGCAGCTTGAGGAACTGATAGTTTCTTAAATCCAAATAAAACATTTATCTTCTATCTTTACATACATTGGTGTAAAAACTATGTATTGGACTACTATTGTCAAACCGTGACTAGGATGTTTCTGATATGATTAAATCATAGCATTTTATCAAAACTACCATATAAATAAGGGTCATATGTAATGCTTAATTAGGACAGGCAGAGACCTCTGCAGACCATGGAAACACCAAAAAAAATGGGGGGGGGGGGTGTGTCGCAATAACACACAAGATGTCAGCTGAACTTCATGGTGCGCTATTATGTTTTGCTTCTGTCATTAACGGACTTTTTTTTTTTTTTTACGTCTTGCGGGTTCAGACTGGACTATGTGATTGAGTGTTTTTAACATATGTATGTTTTAGCCGATCAGCCTGGGTATGTATATTTGTGCTAAACCTTTTATAATAAATTACGTTATACCAGACTCTAGAATGTTGTGTCTATTTTGGAAGAAAGTTTGAATTATGTGTAGTGCAATGGTCCTGACCCCTCCCGACAGGACGGTGAAAGGATTGTTCGATTTATCATACTTCACTAGCATGAAGCTATAACTGTATAACTATAACTATAACTGCGTGTATTATCTGCATTATCCAGAGGTTTAAAATCAGTACATTGGCCTGCATTACTTACTTATTTATTTATTTGGTAGATCAGACCTTTTTCTTCAATCTTGTCTGTTACAAAATGAGCCTTTACTCAATTTATCTCTTTCAAACACTTTGAAGGACAAAGAATACGGTTCGGTTATCATGCTGAGATCAATCTTAGTTTTTATTTATTTATAACCATAGGCTAAAACCTTCTCCACAGCGAATTCGCTGTAGCCAGTAGCCTATGTTATTTGAGCACAATAAACTGCAACAGGCTGTTTTGCCCCATAATACGTCCGCAACTAAATCGAATCACTACCTGAAAATAGAGAACTGAGTAGCACATAACTCCAAGCCAGTCAAAGGACAACATTACAAATTAGTGCGCTCAGAATTTTCCATGAAAATAAACTGCATATATGTATAATATCATATAATATATATGTAATGTAATAACAAATTAACTAATAACGCAAATTGAATTACACTTTCACTTCCTTCTATGTCCTTCTATCACTTTCTGTCACAATCCTATGCAAGTTTCCCTCGCATATAACTTCCACTTATCTATCTGTACTAACCATAAACTTAATCAACCGTAAATTCTGATTAAGATCTTCCACACTTCTCTGCACAACACTGTTTACACTTTCCCAGGCGGGTCTTCATTACGATGCGTCTGATCATAAGTTTCACAAATCTTATAGTACACTGAGATTATAACACAAACTATTGCAAATATATCATACATTGTAGTATAGCTCCAGAGACACAGAAAATAATTGGGCACATAATTTAACTCTTTTTCTTAAGTTCTCTCCTACATGAGCTATTACGGTAATTCTGGTGGTCAGGTTACACGCCACTTCAAAACGAAAGCTACGGGATAAAATCAATTTTAACAAAATACACTCGCTGGTTATTTCACTCAAGGTGTAAAGGGTTCAAAGCACTGCAAGTATTTTTAGTTTTCCTTTATAAATTCACCAATAATGTGCCTTCTACCCACTTAATAACTGCTCACTTCATTACGAAGGCTACAACTCAACAAGCCAAAAGTATTTGGACGCCTTCATGCATGCACCGTTAGATTGTCTGTTCTTCTAGTCTCTCCGCTATCGGTTTTTGGCTGCCCACGACCAACGGGACACTATAATTTGTTCAATCAGAATCCCACTTTATCACCATATACCATGAGTTGGGCTTCCCATTCACTTTTAAAATCACATTCTTCTGGGTCAAACAATTTACAGGTATTTTCTTCTAAACTACTCAGCTGATTTAACATAAACACAATACAGCTCATAACACAACCCATACAATGCTGTAATCTCATACTTGTGTCGACACACATTCATTCTCTGGCCAGCACTCACACAACCCACACTTTTTCTCAGACAAAAATGGTTTGTCTGGCTCGGGGAACCATCCCAATTTATTCCACTCGGCTAAATATTTAGTCCATTTATCACGACGCTTTTTCAATTCCTGGGCACATAGTTTAAAACTCAGATTGTCCCATAGTTTACGCAATATATCCGCGGTAGTCGTCATTTTTGCCTTATTCCGTAAACGTTATTTATTACTTAGATATTGACTCGTTTTAATTTCTACTTTTTACTTGATATGTTTGATTAGGATCCACAATTTAACAGTTCTAATTAAATTAACACAACCTTATTTCCCTTAATTTATTCACCAAATATCAGTTATATTGCAGTCATTGGCTGTGATCAGCTGCATTCAATTACTCATTTAATTTTCTCAATGCACGTCTGCATTATCAGAAAATATTTTCACTGAATCAGTATCACAAAGGCTTACAATGACACCCACAATTTTGTTTATCCCCTTTTATCATTTTAATACAGCAGATATACAACAGATAAAAAAATAAAAAATAAAAAACTCAAAGACCTGTTTATGAATCAAAACTGTATTCCATGAATCAAGTCCTTTTGTATGTTTTCACTCGTGGCTTTAGCGCAATTCTAGCTCGACTGTCCGGTTCGAGTTACCTCACTTCAATTCTAGCTCGACTGTCCGGTTCGAGTTACCTCACTTTTATTATCGCAATTTTATCTCGACTGTCAGGTTCGAGTTACCTAACTTTTATTATCGCAATTTTAGCTCGACTGTCAGGTTCGAGTTACCTCACTTTTATTGTCGACTGTCTGGTTCGACGGACCTTACATTGATATCACTAGATCAATGTATACCACAGTAATTTGCGTATTTCGTTAGAGGTGTATTATACGTCGCACTATGTAACTTGATACTGGCTCTGAATCCTAAGGCTGAATTCGTTTCCAAAAGACTACACACTTAGTATCTCATTACATAGGTCCCACAAATAATGGACCCGCAAATTTTTAATTACACACAACCAAAGAATATTTTATTCTGTGTCTTCCCTGCACTTTTTATCCTTATTCTTTGTCAAGTTGGGTCATGGAATACACCTTAATACATTTATATTCGTTCTGACAAATTTATGCAAATTAGTTCTTTTAACAAATTTTCAGATGGTTTGGTTATATCTCTCAGACATTCCTTATAAAGGTTCTGCTTACCTTGTCTTTTTAGGGGCCCCGGAATGTCCAAGAGATTAAACTGCCACCGTCTTTTTTTTTTTTATTGATCCAAGATCATCTCCCTCCTCCACGACGAGGTCACCATTTTGTAAGCAATGAATATATTGCTTTTCGTGGTCAAGGAGGTAGATCAAAGATACTCTTCAATTCAATTGGAAAGATTAAATCACTTTGTATTTATTGTGTCAGCTCCAGGTCTTTACAGAATAACACAATGGGTTAATACATCTGTGGTCCTCTGGAAGCGCGCTGGAAGCGCGCTCGCGCGTGCACGCTCTCGCTCGTGGACCCCCCCCCATCTCTGCTACTGTGGTGCTTATATACTGTTTTGCTAAAAAGGGGTATGTCTTCTACCTTCCATTTTCATACATCACTGGGCGTATAATTCAAACCAATCAAACCTTTATAATTACTCATGTTCAGCTTATGTCTAGTATTTTTCCATGAAGATAGAAACTTATGAGTTTTGGCGTTTCCTGTTTTTGCATAAACTGGCTCTGCTTTTGTGGCAAATCCTTTATCTGAAGAATGCTGTGGCCCTCCCTCTCAGAACTCTCAGAACACAGGCCCAAGGTCACCCATTCGAAACTCAACTACCACAGACAAGTTTATACATTCTATTTACAACATGTATTTTTATAGGATTAAATGTCAGAATCCCACAAGTGTGTGCATGAAATGTGTTCAGTGTAATGTTTTTGTTGGAATTACTTTTTAAAACCAATAAAGACAAATAAATTCTACCAAATTAACTTTACCCTAAAAATCCATGTTTTATTTTGTTATTTGGTTTAATAAACTGTTTTATTGATTGAATCCACTTCTATTTACTTCATTTAATTGAAGGTGCCTGAGTAGAGTACCATAAGTGCTCGGTGCCTGGTAAAAGAACAAAACTAATTCCTTGGATGAAATTCCCAAGGTGGCGTAGTCTAGCTAACTGTACTACCCGCCACATTTGTATAACTAAGTAAGCAGCGTTCTGTCCTTCAGAGCAGGGGTGCACAAAGTAGTTTTTTTAGCGATGGCCCAGGGATATCGATCCATACTTTTCACGACCAAATGAATTAACAACTCATTGTTCAACTGCTGACAATAGTCATGTTTTTAATACCTAAAAGCTAAATGAAGGGACAAAGTTGTTGAAATTAGCAGGCAATTCATCACAAAAAGCATATAGTGAAATTAACAAAATTTAAGCCTTTATCAATGAAGCATAATGGCTGCAAGACAGAAAACCGTAGGATGAAACCAAACATTTTTTATTAATGTTACACATCGTCAGTGCATCTCTTTTTGCTGGGATGTAGCCTACTTTATCCATTTCCCAGAGGAAAACTTAGAACACATGTAGTTAATATTTTATTATAGATTGTATGTCAAAAGCACAAAAGGACTGGATCGTGATGATTAGCTAAAGCCGTTAATCCTATGTTGTTATATATACAAGTAATAACCTAGCTCGCTTTGTAACACAGACGGCTGCTACTGTTATCAGCTTTGAGAGTAAATGTGGCAGTGACAAGAAGAGGAAGTTGATCTTCGATATAGCTGGAAGTGTTCAGAGATCTGTTTGGAGTGGGGGTAGAGCGCATGTTCTGCATACAGGATTTCCAGAGGAGGGGGCTGTATGACATCACTCTAGAAAATGAGTCTGTGCTTGGAAATACACTGCTCAAAAAAATTAAGGGAACACTTAATCAACACAGTATAACACCAAGTTAATTAAACTTCTGGGATATCGATCTGTCTAGTTAGAAAGCGTAAACTATTGTGAATCAATTTCACCTGCTTTGGTGCAAATTAAAGTGACAACAGATGGACAGGAGAGGCAACAGCAAGACAACCCACAAAAAGTAAATGGTTTTGCAGGTGGTGGCCACAGACCATTTCTCTCTCCTTATCCTTCCTGACTGATTTTTCTCTAGTTTTGCATTTTGCTAGTGCCCTTGTCACTACTGGTAGCATGAGGCGGTACCTGCTGCCCATTCAGGTTGCACATGGTTGTAAAGTACCAGTAGGGTTGTGTTTAGGAGTTAGGTTTTAGAAATCAAAGGTAATTGAATATTTGAATATTTGACCAATTATGATATTTTGATAGTGCACAAATAGAAAAATAAATAAAGAACACTCTAAAACACAAATAAATTATAAGCGTAGCTACAAGTAAAAAAAATAAAATAAATTTGGTGTCTTCTAAACCGAAAGTGCATCAGGTAGCCAGTAGCCTACAGTAAGCAATGGAAAATGCCGAATGCTTAGGCCTATTTGTACAACGTTTTAAAAAAATATTATTGTTTCTAGCTATATCTGAACATGATTTTCTTGTAAACGATGCATTTTACAGTCTGTACAGTGGCAAAATGGGAATAGCACCCAATATATACAATATATTGCACTGCAGTATCAATCCTGCGGGTTTTCTTAAAGCTAGTTTATAATTTAAGACAAACATAAATACTGTAATTGGGACCGATACATCTTCCACTATAGTATGGGGCGCCAACGTGGATCGGGTTAAAGCTTTTAGCTTTTCAGAAGTTAGGACTTCAAAGGTAGCCTAATTCAAAATTAGAGCGTGTTCCATCCAACTCGCTGCGTATGCTATGTCTTTCAACCGAGTCGCCCCAAAGATTTAGGTTGCACTCTGCCACAGAATAGCTGAGCCGCATTTCTATACAGTCTATGGTTCTGCTTCTTCTACTCATCTCCTAGTACTGAAATCTTGAAGGCGAATAGTACAATATACATCGTCATCCACTAGTTGAAAGACCATATTGCACCCAAAAAATGGTGATCCGTGAAAATAACAGTGCTACATGACAGTTAATTAATGATACATGCAAAAAAATGAAGTGTATTTCAATAAATTATTCTCACATGTTACGTATTACATTAGCTAACTAGCTATTGAGACAATAAGAAAACATTAAAACTACTGTGGTGCGATGGGACCATTCTTTTAAGTTCAGTGGATGGGACACAAGAACTCGACCATATTCCACTGATTCCCACGTTACTTGCAAAAGGTATCAACGCTAACGATAGCTAGTTGGCACATTTTCAGCTGCTAAATAGTTCAAGCATAGATAGACCCTACTTGCCAAATAGTGTCAAGCAATTTCTAAAGCGCAATAATATCAATATAAAACAAAAATGAACAGTATATTTATACTTTGTTTGGCAACATACCTGATGTCTGCCTCAAAGTAACTCATCACACTGACTGATTCACGACTGCACTGCAAAAACAACCCCACTAGAAATAAGCCAAATATTCTTAAATCTAATCAAATTGTCTTATATCAAGCAAAAAAATCTGCCAATGGGGTAAGCCAATTTTGCTTGACTAGAATTCTTAAAACTAGCACATAAATCTAGCCACTGAGAAACCATAATGGGTCTTAAAACTAGACAAAAATGCCTTAAGTAAGTAAGTTGTGCTTATAACATGCAATACAAAGTTAGTTATTTAAGATAGATTAACTTAAAATGAGTATTTTGTTCTCTTGATTGAGCTGCCTTTAAGAATGTATACCTTAATATAAGAAATAATTAGCAAAAAAATCTTACAATAAGTCACAATTTCCTCAAACAAGATACATTGTTCTCTTAATTGAGCTGACTTTAAGAATTTATACCTTAAATCAAGATTAATAATTAGCAAAAAAAATCTTACAATAAGTCACAATTTCTTCAAACTAGATATATTGGTCTCTTGATTGAGCTGACTTTAAGAATGTATACCTTAAATCAAGATAAATAATTAGCAAAAAAAGCTTACAATAAGACACAATTTCTTCAAACAGCATAATAAAAATAAGTGACATAGTCTTAAATTAAGGCACCAGAGGCATTCTTATTTTTAGCATTTTTTTTATTAAAACATAATTTTCCAACTGCTGGATTGAAAAATATGACAACATTCAACTATTTTGATAATAGATTCATTGTTTTGAGACATTTAAGAAAAAAAAGCCAAAATGTTCTGGTTCTTAAATGTTAGTATTTCCTGGTTCCTTCAGTCTTCTATGATGGTAAACTACGGTGCATTTGGAAAGTATTCACACCCTTTCACTTGTTTCACATTTTGTATTGCTGCAGCTTTATGCTAAAATTGATTTAATTTTGATTTTCCTCATCAATCTACACTCAATACCCCATGGAAAATTTTCTAAAATTCTGTTTTCACTTTGTCATCATGGGGTATTGAGTGTAGATTGATGAGGAAAAAAATGAATTAAATCGATTTTAGCATAAAGCTGCAGCAATACAAAATGTGAAAAAAGTGAAAGGGTGCAAATACGTTCCAAATGCACTGTATCTATGGGTTGTGGATTGTTAGTCAAGAAAAGACTAGACATTTTGAAATTGCATCTTGGGCTTTGGGAAACAATGATTGAAAATAACTATTAGAATTAGCACTATTAGAAAATAAAAACACTGCTGGTTTGCAAAATATCCAAGAGGAATAAGATGTTTTTTTAGAAATGACAACAAACATGTGGCAAGACTAACTGCAACAGATTTTTGTCACAAAAGAGAACAAAGAGAGAGTGACTCACTCACTCAATGAAGGACTTCCACTCGCCAATGGCTTGTAGGAGGGGGTTGAATCTCCTTCATGGATGGAATCTTGGAGAATTTCAGTTTGCAATACTGAGAGCAGTGTGGCAATACACTTCGGGTAAGTGAGGTGAAGGGCATAATAATATGCCATGAGGTAGAGCAGTCCCTCATGAAACCTCTCACTGTCGAAGGTGGTCACTGGGGTGCTTCCAATGGCTATCATGCAGTTGTCCTCAGTAACGACCACAACTGGACAAGACAGGGGTCGTTGGCGCAGGAAACCATTGGGGTCTTCTGAAGTCTAGATGACAAAAGTCAATGTAGAAGATTAGAAAAACACAAGTAACACACACCTTGACCTGGACTAGGACACTGAATGGTCAAATCATGATTCTACATCCATAAAAAAATCTAGCCACATTAACCCCTGATATCTGAGGGAAAATATTTTGTATATATTCTTTGCTGAACATTGCAAATACTGAACACACCACAGCAAGTTTCAATAAATTACAGCATGGACAACACTTTATCCTTTATTCCTACTGCAATAAGACTTTTTAATTCTGAATTCTGAATAATATGTCTATGTGTGTGTATATGTTTTTTTTTTTAATGTGAGCTGTTGACTACTGAATTTTCTTTCGGGGATGAATAAAGTTATCTTATATTATTTTAACTTTTGTCATTGTGAAAATGACAAAAGCCTATCACAAAAAATAACCAAACAGAACATATAATATATGTATGAATAACTGCAACATACAGTATAAAATACTACAGCAAGTCTCACCGTGAGGACATGAAAAAGAGCCTCGCTGTTTGCGCCCAGCTTCTTAGGTGGCATGGTGCTGGATGGGAAGAGCAGTGGCAGGGCTCTGAACACAGCTGCGGCATGCTCCACTGGTTTGACAGAAAAGGCACAATACAAGCAATGCCATAAATAACCACTCGCCATGAGATCGCAAAATATAAACTTTGACAAATCAAGGCATTGTGAACTCACCTCCATTCAAAGTTTTTGGCGGCTTCATTGCTTTCTTCATGATAGCGTAAAACTGGACCTTTGAGTAGAAGGTTTCCCATCTGTCCTTCATCTCAGAGATGTACTGGGAATTGGTAGGTTGAATAATTCTCCGCAGCTCATCCAGGACCTGAAAAAAACATTCATATACAGATAAATACAAAATAATCTCCATTGGGAGTCCTGGTTAAACAGTTTGATAATGAACTGTTTACAGGGGGCGATCATTTACTTTATTTCCTTTGTATTGAATACAATAACAAAGGCTTTCTATTCTACTCTATTTCTACTTAAATTACTTACGTGATCCATTTCTCTGAAACATGGGTAAGTCTCTAAAATCTTTGTCGGTCTGTCTTGCTCCTTCAAAACATCAGAGGTGATGAAGCGTCTTCTAGACTTGAACTCCAGGTTCAGCAAATGGGTTACCGCAGCTTTGTTCGGCTTCTTGGACTTGTAAATTATTTGAAGAGTCTTGTAGTGTCTTGCCTGGGTTCTCTGGCTGTCCAAGAGGTCAAATGAACCACCTGAAGGCATAAAAAAAGAGAGAGGGGGGGTGTTAGACTGTTAGGGAGAAACTCAGGAAGTAACAGGGTTTATTCATTTACGCCTGCACTTGTTATTATATTGCAATATTGAACAATGAAATACTCAAATCTCTGGACAGACACAAAGCTGTTGCATGTCCACTTGCTGGTGGCGTATGTTTTCTTAAAAAGTTTTCTCTACCAAAGACAGATAGATGCATACAGATTGTATTAAATACATACATGCTTCATCACTGCTATCCTGGTGTTGCACTGGGGTGCTGGCTCCAACAGGTGACTTTTCCAGAATAATGGTTGATGCACTGGAATCTCCATCGTAGTCACTTGTTGTAACATCTGTATCGATTTCCCCATCCTGCCGCAGTTTCTTTGAAGGAGGAACCTTGGCCTTCCTTGGACTTCTGACATTCGAGAGTCTCTTCATGAGCTTTTTAGCAACATGTTCCTGGCGGGTACAAATAGTAAACATTAAAAGATGACCCAAAAACAGACCCAGGTTTTCACCATAAACATCAAATATGAGCAATAGTGAGAAAAAGCTACTACTTACCCACTCACTGTTTGACGATGACCTGTCTTTTACCATTGGGTAGTACGCCACCAATCGCTTCGCCATGGCATTGACCTCATGTTTGCTGGGGTATCTGGAGTCCTCTGTGGCTCTTGCGATTGAAATCATATTAGTCATTGTGTTCCTTATGAGTCGGCAGAAGAGCTCCTTGGATAAGGCCATGCCGTGCTCAGTCCCCAGCCGCTTCTGCTCGAAGTAGGAGCGTCGCGCCTGTTCAAGCTCACTGTCTGTGAAGACTATGTATTCTGGGTTGGACATAGTCACAAACTTTGAAGTGTTGGGCTCCTCTTTCGAAATGTCACTGCCTCCAGTGGTTAATGGTTGTTGTATTTCAGCAGCAGTCTCTGTCTAAAATACATTTACACTTAGACATTTCATAGGATAACTGTATATCATAATGTGTGCCTTTACTTGTTAGTTAAATGAACATGCATTATGATTTAGAGGATTTTTAAAAAGTTGCATAAGCACTTAATTTTACAATAATTGTTGAATGGGTCTCAAAGCATATACAACAGGAGTACACCCCTGTGCAATATCACCAAAATGTTAAATAATTACAAATACTGTCAATTTAATGCAATTGCATTTGTTTCTAGCCAAATCCCAAGAAGAACAAAGCTGTTATAAACTCCTCAAAAAAAGTTCGGAAACGTTATTTCGGTCGATTATTCCTCCCCTTTAATAATACCAATTGGTATTGTATTTTATATCGTTGGAAAGCCTGATTAGTCACCTTTACAACGAGCTACAACTTGTAAGGATCGTGCATTCTTGGAATGAGCAACACAGCTAACCGTGTGGGTAGCGGCCCAAAAAAAAAAAAAATCTTCTGTTGGTATTCACTCTCGTTTTGAGTTGCTTGGTGGACTGGATGATTGCACTCTCCCACAGTAATAAGGAAAAAACAACACATATTGGCCATTTTTACACTTTATTCATTTTACACTGTCAGGGACCTCAGTAGCGTGTGGAAGATCCATACGCAGCCACAACAGCTTGGCACCTCCTCCTCATGCTGGTCACCAGCCTGGTCACACACTGCTGTGGGATGGCATCCCATTCCATCCCACTGGCATACACCTGCCAGCACTTGAAGCTCAAAACGAGAGTGAATACCAACAGAAGAATATTGCAGGGGATTTTGGCACATTTTTTTGGGCCGCTACCCACACGGTTAGCTGTGTTGCTCATTCCACGAATGCATGATCCTTACAAGTTGTACCTCGTTGTAAAGGTGACTAATCAGGCTTTCCAACGATATAAAATACAATACCAATTGGTATTATTAAAGGGGAGGAATAATCGACCGAAATAACGTTTCCAAACTTTTTTTGAGGAGTTTAGTTGGTTCTTAATGTGGACCTTTCATTATTTTTTAATTGATCAAACATTTCTCTTTTTCAAATGAATTAGCTTCATTCCTCTTGAGTTTTGGCTAAAGATAAATAAAATGTTATTAAATGGACCAGATGTATAATTATTTAACATTTTAGTGATATGGCACAGAGGTGTACTGAGGTTTGTTATACTGTAATAGGTATATAACTGACCTTTTCTTCTTTATTCACAACAAGCCATATAGCCCGGCGCCTCAGGAAATTTTCAGGACCGGGAAACAGATCTTTGATGTCATCCCGGGAGAGTGAAGGCAGTAAGTCCTCTCCAATATTAGCAGCTGGAACATAGAGAAAATACAGTTAGTGCCAAGACACTGAACTTATCACTGAATTCACTCAGCCTTGTGTACATAACATTATTTTACTGATTCATTTTTACATTGTGACACTTCCTGTACAATTAGCATAATGTTCTGACATGTTGCTCATTCTTGCTACAGGCTATCATTCCGTTTCAAGAGTACTGGGTGAATTGAAAGCATAATAATAAGATCACTATGCCCGGTGAAATTCTGTCAGGAAACACAACTTGCCCGGCATAACTATCACTGGCGTTTACATGCGGCCGACTCGCACAGTTGAAAACCTTCGGTCGACCCCTTCCCCCACCCCCCAATTTGCCAAGCTAGGTTAGCTACGTAAAACACGACATAACTTGGACATAACGTTAATACAACATATAATATCTTACCTCTGAGTGTGCCAATTGCAATGTCGTCCAGTTCATCCATAATTTGTCTTCGTTGACGTCCACAAACTACCTCAGAGTAGTCACAGCCGCAGGTGTGTGCACTTCAAATGCAACGGTCCACTGGTCGTTCGACGTTTTGGCGGTAACGTTACGCGGTAGGGTAAAAAAAAAACTGCGTCCCCACATTTGGATTATACCATCTTCTCCAGGGGAGGGGGGTGTGGCCGGCCGTAATAAGTTTATTTCGCATTTGCCCAAAATTAATTTCTATAAATAACATTATTGAATTACACAATATTTAATATTACGTCGTGTGTATGTGATAATAAATGGCTGGTTATTGCTGCTGTTATGAGACAGAATGACCACCCCTCTGTCATCTTGGGTTCAGGAGAAAAAATGAAGCAGTCCAGACGGGTTCATGTCAGGGTCACAAGTACTAGTACCTCAATTAAATTTGTACTTAAGTACTGTAGGCTACTTGAGTAAATGTACTTACATTCCACCACTGACAGAGACCAACCAACCAAGTCAGCCGGGTAGCTTATGCTAGCCGCTAGAAAAACAGAAAATGATTTGGCACTGTGTTATCTGCTGTGTGTTTGTGGCTCTGACTCTCAAATCTTTATTGAGTCATATAAATTCTGCTCATAGTCGTAGTCCAGATTTTCGCGTTGTTTGTGGAATCGATGGTTGCGCCAAAGAATACCGAGTCTACAACTCACTTTGGTACCATATTTGAAGATCCCACTCTGAACACCTTGACAGTGGCAGCAGCGGATCACGGAGAGAGAGGACACCAGGGACCTCAAGAAGGGAAACCACATCAATGGTGGACAGAAACTCTAACAACGTATGGGCATACAGGCCAGTTGATGCAACGGTGGAAAACGGAGTGCAGAGGTGAGGAAATATTCAGATCCTTTACTTGAGTAAAAGTAACGTTACTAATACCACACTGTAAAAATACTCTTTTAAAAGTAAAAGTACTGGCTGCCGCGTTAGCTCAACGGTAAAAGCGCTGACTTTCAGTCAGCGCAGTTGTGCTCCGAGGAGCGGGGTTCGCGCCCCGGTCCTGCCATATCCGAGCGTGGCCGGCGCCCAGTGGAAGCAGCAATTGGCGGCTGCTTCCGGGTGGGGGGAGGGGCTCGGAGAGAATCGCTGCGCACGGGGACCTAGGGCGTGTCACGGTCAGGAGCTCGCGGAGCTACGCCCTGTAGAGGACATGGCCACGAGCTCCACAACTAATACCGATTGACGGGGTTGTGTAGCAGTGGTTCTCTAGCGGTTGCTACATGGGGGGGAATTGAATTAGAATAGGGGTTCAATTGGCTACCAAATTGGGAGAAAAAGGGAAAAAATCAGAAACAAAAATTAAAAAAAAAAAAAAAAAAAAAGTAAAAGTACTGCATTGAAAATGTTACTCAAGTAAAAGTATGTAGCCTATAATAAGGAAAATGTACTTAATGTATTAAAAGTAAAAGTACACGGTGCCAAAAAATGTCCCCTGTGACTGTTACTGTAATGTAATGTAGCTAGGCCTATTATATCATTACACAATTATATCATTAGATTGCAGTGTTGGAATAAGTACTCAGATAATTTACCTAAGTAAAAGTATCAATATCACAATGTAAAAATACTTAATTACAAGTAAAAGTCCTGCATTTAAAATCTTACCTAAATAATAGTACAGAAGTATTACCAGCTACATTTACTTTTCTGGTGTAACTAAAAGACATATGAAACAGGACAAAGAGACACATATACACACTGCTTTAACAATGTATTGTAATTTAAAGATCCTCATTATGTTATTTTATGTAAAAAATGTCAATTGTAAAGTGACTAAAGATTTCAAATAAATGTAGTGGAGTAAAAAGTACAATATTTCCCTCTGAAATGTAGTGGAGTGGAAGTATAAAGTAGCATAAAATAAAAAGACTCAAGTAAAGTACAAGTACCTTAAAATTGTTCTTAAGTACAGTACCTGACTAAATGTACTTAGTTACTTGCTGTACTTAGTACTTATTTACACTACACTAAATGTAGTGGAGTAGAAAGTATAATATTTCCATCTGAGATGTAGTGGAGTAGATGTAGAAAGTGGCATGGGAAGAAAAGACTCAAGTAAAATACTACTACCTTAAATTTGTACTTAAGTACTGTACTTGAGTAAATATACTTATTTACATTCCACCACTCACAGAGACCAACCAACCGAGGGTGCAACAGTGGAGAACAGAGAGCAACCAACGGCAGATGCAACGATGGAGGATAACAGAGTCCAACCCTGTCCGGATTCTGTCTCTCCAGAGCATTTTGGTGCTTTTGACAATGCTGTGTCATTGTACTCTGGCTTCAACGATGACACCCTTACCTCTCCACGGCAGCATGTTATGTCCCGGACTGTTGATGGTACCTTAAATAGAACTTTGAATATCCCGGATTTTCCAAGCGAGCCTACGGGTGGCCTCTCTGCATCATGCACATCTAAGGTAAGCCTGTTGATAGTCTTCTTCAGCACATAATAACATGCAATTAGTTTACTCTTAATTAAACTGAACAGTGTTCAATTATGTAGAAACTGTTATTTAATACACACACACACAAACACACACTTATGTTATTGATTTTTCTTTTTTTAAAGGATGATTCCTGCCATGATGTTCTGACCAGACAAGCTACTGCTATTATGTTGACTGCAAGAGAAAAACACCATCTTTCACAGGTTTGTCTTCATGCAAGATTATTAACATTATTTTGACCTGTGGCTCTGTTGATTATCTGGAATGTCAAATCCGATCATTGAAATTAGATAATAGTTACATTTTGTCATAAACTGTTGCAGCCTTGAGTGCTCTTGCTGTGGAGCATGTGAACTACGCCTATCTCACTCTGAATCGTATGGTGACTGTAGTTGATCCTATTGTGTGCACACTGAGTTTCTCTGTGCCTGTATCACTCTTAATCCTTTGTTTTTTACTACAGTCACCCTCAGCTTCCTTTTGTTGAAACACAACTGATATCTATCCCTGCGATCTGTTATTTTTTAATACTGTGTTTGTTCTTGCTCTGCACAATTTGCTTATTTTGTATTTAATTGTATTGCCCCATCATAGAGTACACTTACTCTTATTAATCCTTATAGAAGGAGTGGCGTAGTCTAGCCCTGTAGGGGTCACTACACAATAATCATTTTTTATACTGGACTATTGTATTACGTAATTTGTTGTCCTTTCTGGCCTGTTTTTCAGAGTGGTGTGAATGACATCTTGGCAGCAATGCAGCAGTACCAAGCTCTGTTGGGTTAGGGTTAGGGTTAGGGTTAGGGTTAGGGTTTCTGGCCTGTTTTTCAGAGTGGTGTGAATGACATCTTGGCAGCAATGCAGCAGTACCAAGCTCTGTTGGGTTAGGGTTAGGGTTAGGGTTAGGGTTAGGGTTTCTGGCCTGTTTTTCAGAGTGGTGTGAATGACATCTTGGCAGCAATGCAGCAGTACCAAGCTCTGTTGGGTTAGGGTTAGGGTTAGGGTTAGGGTTAGGGTTTCTGGCCTGTTTTTCAGAGTGGTGTGAATGACATCTTGGCAGCAATGCAGCAGTACCAAGCTCTGTTGGGTTAGGGTTAGGGTTAGGGTTAGGGTTAGGGTTTCTGGCCTGTTTTTCAGAGTGGTGTGAATGACATCTTGGCAGCAATGCAGCAGTACCAAGCTCTGTTGGTGACTAATCTGAGGAGTCAGCTGCAAACAGTATTCCAGCAACACCGAGGAAGTGAACTTGAAAATGAGGCTATGGGAATATTTGACCGGATTGAGGATCCATTTGCCTCTGTTTCGACAACGTACAGGCAGGACTGTGTGATCGGGGCAAAATTCAATTTTGTGGAGTCAGAAGAGGTTTCTGTTGGGTATACTGCTTGCTTGGTGAAAAAAGGGACAAAAAGAGTCCTCTCTACCAAACCCAAATGTTTTCATTATATACCTCTGATCAAACGTTTGGAACAATTACTGTCCCATCCAAAAATCTTGGCAATGATAGATGAGCCGCAGAAATACAGAAGTGGGTATTTGTATGACATCATAGATGGAGAACTCATGAAATCACACCCTTTATTTTCTTCACGGCCCTCTGCTTTACAGATAATCCTTTACTCTGATGAAATAGAAATTTGCTGCGATTCGCCTACTCGCTATTGCAAAGAAGACCGAGCTCTCTGAATGTGGAGTTGATGGAATTTTGGGAAGGTTGCAAGAGGACTTAGTAATGCTATATAACGGTGTTAAAATTCAGATTGGGAATGGTGAACGTGAAATATTTGGAGCATTAGTATCGATATGTGGAGACACTTTAGCTCAGCATGAGCTTTGTGGATTTAAAGAGGGTGTTGGTTTTGCTTATAGTAAATGCAGACAGTGTGAATGTTCATTTGAGGACATGCAAATTCATTTTGATGAGGATAACTTTGAGGAAAGGACAATAGAGAGACATGTCCGGCAGTGTAGCGACATTGAGAAGGCCAACACTGAGTATCTCAGAAACAGCTTAAAAACTACATTTGGAATCAACAGAAGGAGCAAATTGGTAGATTTCCCATCTTTTAACTTGATCCAACAAACACCCCAAGATATGATGCATATAATTCTTGAAGGAATTGCTCCTTTAGAAATAAAGTGTGTGATAAAACAGTTAGTTGTTTTAGGACAACTAGATTTGGATGTTCTCAACACTGCACTAATCGGATTCCCTTACTCTCCACTTGATGTTAGAGATAAACCAAGCCCTATAGCCTACAGCACATTAGCTTCCAGTGATAATAAGTTGAAGCAGTCCTCAGGACAAATGATTGTTCTACTAAAAATACTGCCATTTCTGATTGATACAGTTAAAGGTAGTGAATACTACACAATCATTCTTGAACTTGTAGAGATTGTTCAAATGTTGTTTGCTCCTGTTATTGGTCTACAGACTATTAACACAATGAAAACACTCATTGAACAGCATTTAAAGCATATGAAGAACCTTTTCCCAGATAACAACATCACTCCCAAACAACACTATGTGATTCATGCTCCATCCCAGATTAAACTACTGGGACCAATGGTCCGTCACATGTGCATGAGATTCGAATCAAAACATTGATTTTTTAAACAATGGGCCTCAAAAATAAATTTTAAAAATGTTTGCAAGTCTTTAATAAGGCATAATCAAATGTATGAATGTTGTCAGAATGCAAGTAGTTCTGAACACCCTATTTTTGCAAATGAGTGTAATTTGGGACCAACATCAGAAATAAGCAACATGTCATACTTAAAAGAAAAAATGAGGGCCTTCCTTGGAAATGATGAAGTAAACAATGCAGTATCTGTTAAATGGATTAATCTAAATGGAAACAAATATATACGGGAGAAGTCATTACTTGTGAGTGCTGTTAATTCTAATAATTTACCTGAATTTGGACTGGTAAGAAATATCTATGTAATAAATTCATCATTATATTGTTTTGAGTTCCAGCAGCACAATACTATTTGTTATGATAAAGATTACATGGCATATAAAATAGAAATCCCAAACATGGCACAAGCAACTGAACTGATATCTGCCGATAACCTTGTAGATTTCACTCCATATTACAGTTTTACTCACAAGGATATGGAGTATGTCCCTATGAAATATTACCTGGGTGATGTGATTGGACTACACAAAGCCTCATCTGATGCATTGTAAAAGGTTCACTTTCATGTGGTGCCTTTTGGTGGACCAACTGTGATTAAATATTGTTTATAGCTGTATTTTTGACACTTTTGCGTTGCAATTTCTTGTTACTTATAGGCCGACAAGAGCTGATATGATATGATATGATATGAGTGCTACATGGCTCATGCATGATTTTCTCATGCATGTTAAACTATATTTTGCCTGTGTGTGTGTGTGTGAGAGTGTGCGTGTGCGTGCGTGTGCGTGTGCGTGCGCGTGCGTGTGCAGTTTTTTGTTCAGCAGAGTAATTTGTATTTTGCTGTGTTAAGGGTCATGTTAAACTATTTTGCCATTGTGTATGTGTGTGTGTATATGCAGTTGTTGTTCAGCACAGTCATTTGTATTTTGCTGTATGTTACCAGACTGCAATTCTCTTAATAGTAATAATATGGGAAGTTGATTGATTGATGAAATGTGAAGAGGCAGGTTCTGTTTTCTGTCAACATAATGATTCCACTAGTGTGATAGCCACACATCTTTAATAAAAATAGATGAACAAACTTTAATTGGTGTCATTTCATGAAATTCTTAAATTAAGAAGTTGTGCAAATGGTCTTAATCTTAAAATAAGGAAAAAAATATTGTTCCTCTGCTGGGATATCATCCAAACCATTGTTGTAGCTTGTTATTGGTTAAATCATGCTCAATATTAGCTGGAATGTCTAATTAAGAAAAAGTTAGATATATTTTCTTAAAATAAGATCACTTTTCTAATGCAAAACATGCTTGACAAGATAAATTTTCTTTTTAGACAAAAAATAAGACTAATTTCCCCAGAAACAAGGCTTTTTTACTTTCTTGAAATTCCTTTTTTGCAGTGTGGCACCAAGGGAAGTACTGTCAGACAGGGGCAATACGTCAGCAAGAATGAACGACTGAGCAGCGCCAGTATCACAAAGTATTTTAATTGTAACACCAGGTGTACCTGGCAAAGAGACAACTCCAGTTAGGAGAAAAGGTGAGAGACAGGAGGAGACAGGCAAAAATGAGACTTACAAAACTCTTGAGAAAACAAGTCTCCAAAAAAAATAAAAAGAGAGCAAAGCTCACAATATTTAAAGTAGCTAGTGTCCCAAACAGCTCAACAAGACAACAGGCAGAATAAAAAATTGCAGTAATACAATTTATTTATCACCCAAAACAACCAGGGAAAAATGTCTCACACTGCTCAGGCTACAGCAAATATTCCCACTACTTACCAAAACACTCAAAGTAGCATCTGCGCTAAAGTGCTAGCTGGAACCATACCATAGAGCGTAGAAAAAGATCCATACCACAGTTCTGTGATCATTAACCATGGAAGTTCAAATACCTTTTGGTCATGTTCTTTGTAGGCTAGTCATCAATTGTCCACCAATCAGAGTCATATGTTGACTAACCAGAGTCTATTGTTGACTCTACGATGAGTAAAACAACACGACTATAACATTATCAAATTGTCTCAAGTAAAATCATGCATTGATTCGTATTCTTATATGTTTGAACTGTTCTTTCCCCAGAGCTTTAATTTGCGCTCGTCTTCTGTTGATTCAGACCAAATGTGCTGCCTATGCATCTGAGTTTTATACATCCCCACGGAACATGAACTACATTTTATTGGCTTAAAAAATTATGGCTTGAAAAATAAAATAAAGCCTTCTTTCCCTTGAATTTTTCAAAGGACTCTCCCTGACGACCGCTTCAGTGGTGTAGGTTGTGCTGCCCGCAGTGTGCCACATCCCCACACTCAGCTCCATGTGATTTGCAGTTTGTGCGGGTGAGCACGCATTACATCAGTGGCCTTATTGATCTTCAGTCTCTCAATTGATTTCTTGTCTGATGAGCCCTCTGAACATTCAATCGATGGGGTCTGCACTACCAAAAACAGAGGAGGAATAGTCAACACAACTATTGCTTGGTCCCACATTTATTAAGTATAGCCTAACTGCACCTTTTTGGATAAGCATCGATGCACACCTCTATGAACTTAATCTTGGCAACTGCATAACTGTAGTAAAGTTATTAATACAGACACAGCTTTGCTTTGGACAGGAATCAGGATGAGTTCTTTTTTTCGAAGCGAGGAGATGTGCCTGGTCCAACTGTTCTTCCAAACCGAGTCGGCCCACTGCTGCATCAACGAGCTTGGTCACCTAGGACTTGTACAATTCAAAGATGTGAGTAGGACTTCATGTAGGTATACAGCCACACTGGCACACTAACAAACAAATTGAGTTTTGTGGTGGTAAATGGACAAAACTAAAACAAATTTGTTAACTTAACTGTTTGAAATATTGCTACTGCTAAAGTGCACAACTCCTATTGCCTAAGGAATGTTCTTTTTTAACATTTGTAAAAAAATATTCAATTTTTTCAACAAAAAAAAATTCTGATTGTGTGCTTATTAAATAGTTTACTTTGGAAGCATTTACAAAACACACATCAACAGTATTTGTAAATATGTAATTGAGATGAGACCTTCATAATGCACTACAGGATGTCATTAACATTATATACCACTGTTGCTTTGCACTGAGGCGTTTGTAATCATAAATATCTACTTTAACATGGTATGACAACAAAACAAAACAGTGCAGTAATGATAGATTATGATTTCCAAACCATTTCCCAACATATGGTCCACACAGCTGTCTATTTTTCTATGAATGTTCATCAAGCCAAATGTGATTAGGAGCAATTAAGGAATTTACCTAAATTCGATGACCACAGTAAGTGACATTTACAAGTGTAGGACATTTTTCCCCATTCCCCATGTTCCCTGCTTATTTCTCTTAACATTTCCTTTCTTGATTTTAACAGCAACTTGACAGGTAATCCATCATATACTACAGGCAATGTTTTAAATGGGATAGATGGTATTTACATATAAGGGGGAAAACATTACTATAGGATGACATGAGAAACAAAAAGTATTCAGATAAATGTGATGAAGTGGAAAGAGCAATGCCAAATGAAGAAAAAACGTTTGCTGTTCCGACTTTTCTTTTCGCATTTTGCCATTGCTATTTATCACATTTTAAAACAACTTTTTCTCATTTGACATTGCTCTTCAACTAAAGTTTTAACATTTCCTGCATTCAGACTAAGTAATTAGAGCTAAAACTATATAATACAATTTACGCAATTTTCCACTACTTCTAGGAGTTTTAAAATTCATATTTTTTTGTGCGTATTTCTAATTTTATACGATCATCATTTTTGTTATCTCTTTAAATCACTTACACTGCTGTATTCTTATACTGGCACAAGGTAACAATATATTACACAGCAACCAAATAACTACCATGTGGAAAAGAGGTGTTCAGTTTCTATGATTACACAAGGTATCTGAATAATTTCCCCTTCTGCCTTGTTCTGACCCTATAGCCAACCTCACCTCTACCTTTCACTCAAGGTCACAACATAACCTTAGCTTTAACCTTACTGCAACCTTAAATGTAAATATAACCAAAAATGATCCCAGACCCAAACCAAATATCAACCCATATCAAGCATTTATGTAATCACACAACTTATGTAACAATGTGAAATTGCACAGCTGTTATCCGCCATTTGCTTTCAATAGCATAATACTCACCAGCACATATTTAACTACAGAATAATAGCACGGTAATATTGCATTTAAAAAAAATGTTTTTTAACATATGCCCATAACACATAATGCACAAAATTATTTCGAACATAAAAATACTTTTCTTCAACCTTTTGACAGTTGAACCCTGGTACGGTGGCATTCCAGAAGAGGTTTGTGAATGAGGTGAAGAAATGTGAAGAGATGGAGAGAATTGTTTGTGAGTATCAGTGTTAATGTTATCAGGCGAGAAACCCTGGTACAAAAACATATGACATTAAAAGAAGCAGGTGAAAAAATGTATGGCATTCAACTCTTTCCAATTCCAGATATTAATTCACATCTAGGTATACACAAAATAATAACATTGATTTTGCATTGGTTTGCATATCACTAAAGCAGTATAAATGCACACATAAAGATATTGAATAATTGAAACCACATTTTGACTAGATTTGTGAGAGGAAGTAGCTGTGAAAAAAACACATTAACTGTGGAACTCTTTTAATATCACTATCATTCTGATATCTCTCAGAGTTCTGTGTTCATAATGCCTCTGATATACCATCAAAAAAAAGAAGAGAGGAATGGTTCACATCTGTTCTGTACCATTTGGTGTTAGGACTATTTGCCGGTCAGTCCATGTATGACATAACGACAATGTGAAATGGTGAAGGTAACAATCCAAATTCAATCTGAATAGCACATTTTTTTCCCTTGCTTTCAATTTTTTCCCCACCAAGTATGGCAAATTTATTTCTGATATGAACAGTAGGAATACCCAAAGTTGAACTGTGCAGTAGAAATGTATCAAACTACACATAAACTTTTATCTATATTTTGTTTCTCAGAAATTTTCATCTTCCTCAAAAATGCATAATCTAGGGTAGAGATTTCACAGCAATGTTGTATTTGGTTGAAGAACTTGAAGAGAAAATGACTTAAATGAGTAAAATGAATTTTCATACTTGTCTGTGCTGGAGTGGGCTACCATCTGGTTCTCCTCTGCAGTCACTTTCATTTTTCTCACATTATCATTTGCGAGCCACATGCACTCTACTGCTGGGCTATTCTATGCTGATGCCTGGCTTTCTGTGATAATATCCAACCAATTTCTATAAATGTAGTAAACAGCAGACCCAGTTTTTCTGGCCCACTCTCAACATAGAGAGAGATCCATTAGTGCCAGTGCCTGTGAGCTATTTAGATCAGCATGTTGCCTCATGCATGTGACCCTGCTGTGAAATCAATGGTTTCCTTTTTAAATTTCTCGCTCTTTAATTTAATTAATTGCCCCTTATCTCTAACACTCAAATAGTTAGACTATTACAAGTTTTGTGTCATTTCATCATTGCTGTAACATTTTGTTTACTGTGTCAAGCAATAGGCAATCTAGTCAAAAACAGCTGGAGTGTGAACAGTATGGCTGTCAAATGCTAAATTACAAAAAGGTATCTATGTTGCTATGTAATGACGTGCTTTGCTTGTGTTTGTGGATTTATCCAAGACTCCCTTCAATGGCTAATTATCTTCAATTTGTTTTGAACCTCTTCCTATCAAAGGCCAAATAGGCCAATTCTCACCAGTTTTCACAAGCGACAAACAAAGCTGTTTGTCACTAGTTCTATGGTTCTGTTCTATGGTTTATAGCTTTTATTAAAACAGAGAACTATTATGACTAAGCAGTCAGAATTCATATACATCCACTTTTTGCTACTTAATTACAACACATTATGTGCAGAAATTGTGGAAAAACAAAAAAACAGGTACCTACCTTCAACTTTATGAATTTTTACCTGATGAGCTACAAATGCTATGGAGGAAATAACTCCTCTTTCTGTCAGGTTTGCGTTTAGAAAATAGAGAACCAAACGCGAAAGATAAGGATACAGAAAGCGTATCTAGTATAAGATACGCCACAGAAGCGGAATTAAACCGCACTAGTAAAAGGAGAACGCAAAAGCGGAAACAAAACTTCCCTAGCACAAGGCTAACTCAAAACAACCTCAAACGGAGGCGGAGATTCGCTTAAACAGCGAGAAACTAACAACCAAAGAAATGACCTCACGCACTAAATGATCTGCGTGTATCAGAGGTCGAGATAAGAAAATAAATGAATCAAAATAGCAAGCCTGTAACTACAGCTCTCTTAGTTTTCTTTCTTTACTTTTTATAAACCCTATACGGCTTTCTAGTCCTACTGCAACGTCAATCTAGAAGCACCGGAAAGCGGAAGTCAAGCTCTATTTATAGCCGACGGAAACCAAACACAGGTGTAGGAGATAATGACCTGGAGAGATCCAAACACCGGGACGGCGGAAGAAAAAATCTGATAGAGCTTCAAACGACGCCAAACGGAAAACAATGGTAGAAACAAAAAGAGACAGCCACTACCCATGACACTTTCTGATGGCTGGCTATGGTATCAATATCTCAAACCATTCAAATTCTACAGAGCTTTTTTCAGGTGAACCATTTCGGTTACCAAAGTTGGCACAAATGGCAATGTTCCAGAAAAGTCTAAATATGATTTAATTTTTAAGTTTTACAATAAAATTAGATAATTTTTAGATGTGCTTTTGGTGCATTTCATATTACACAAATAACTACCCATGGTCCCCAAAAAGTTATTTCCGTCACTTTCATCAGTGCAGTTTTTTGAAAAATCGTCATTTACATGAACCAAAACATAAATACAGCCCTACAGCCCACGCAACGTGCTGGCGTAAAACAGGAAGACTGCCGTAGAGCACTGATCAACTACTGAACAAAAGAAAGGACTGACTTGTGTGACTTAATGAAAGTAGAAATACATGCATAAAGGTGGCCTCCTACTAAATGCATCACGATTATGTGGATAGGTTACATTCACACTGAAAAACAATTATTTCCCCCTGTAACATCTCAAATAAAAAAAAAAGAAATGCTCTTTATGGAGTGGCATTAATCACTGTGGCAGTGAATGCTGTGTCGGTTCAGAGGTGTGCACATTAAAACCATATATTTACCATATATACAACCATATATTTACAGCAACCAACTCGTAATTTCACTTCAATCAGCTTCATATGGCACTCAATATCAGCCTGTTGTCAAGCGTTGGCAAACTACGGTGTTGATGACTGACGCTACCCCAGCATTTCTTACGAATTTCAGCATCTTGAGGAAACCGAAAAAATTACACCGTAGGATTATCCTCTCTGTTTGTGCATCCAGGGAGGGCACATACACAGGGCATGCTTGCAATGCAAACGGAGGCAATAACGACAACTAAGTTATAACTTAAAGGTAACACTGACACTGAGCGTTTAAAATGGATACTGCAGTCCAAATTCACAATATTGGAGAGAGTTGTCTCCACCAGCCCCATCATAGTGAATCACAGAGGCCAAAAAAAAAAACCAGACATTTCGACCCGGAATGGAAATTTTAAAGAAGAACATACTGGCTGTAGCATTGTTGTCAGAGAAGCCAGTATTTCAATTTAGCATGTTTCCTTAATCTCTGATGACATATCATGGCCATTTTATGATTTAGTACAGTAAATGTGTTACATATAGCTCCTTTAACTTAGCTCTAGGGCTAAACTCGAGGGCTAAAGTAGCCTAGCTAGACAGCTAGGAAGCACCACCACGAAGGGACAGAGAAGGTGAGAGAAATGAAATAGTGGGTTGAATAAGAAGAGATACTGGGAGAGGGATAAGGTTGGTACAGAGATTAAGAGCGGAAAAATTTGCAAAATAACGTAACTATAGGATTACAAAACTTTTGATAACGTAAACGAAGGTACTCTATGACAAACGATTGTTTTGCTCAGACTCAAAGAGGCTGTTTTAGCGGGACAGAATAGTTTTATTTGTCTCTAACTATGGGAGGAGATTGCGTCTAGTGGTTCATGACGTCATGAATCACCTGTCTGTGGCCAATAGGACTGAGCCCAGTAATAATTTGAACTCCACCCATTTAATCCCCACATCGTAATAGATGGAAATAGATAGATCGATATTGCAATGAAATTGAAATCTCATACTGTTGCTGATGCTTAATACATGACAAAACAACCACATATAATGTAGTCTGAAGGAAAGTACGGATTTACCTTTACAGTCTCTTTAAATGAACAAATTTGTCTGTAGGATAAGTTACCAGCCAGAAAAACAAACTGAGCAAAAAAAAAGGCTACTTGTAGTTTGGATAGTGTCAGATTCTGTGGGATAGTCTTTCCATCTCTGCGGGTAGTTATTTCTTAAACTACACATTTATTTGCTATACTACAATTTTGAGAAGTGTAAAACAAATCTCACTTACGTGTCAGTTCCATAGTTGTTAGCATTAAGCTAGTCGGTGGTTGAGCGACTGTATTTCTGTTGTTCCTGTTGTTTAATTCCTGAGAGGAATAGCTGGTGTTCTGTTGTATTTCTGTAAGGTGGAGTGTGAGGTTCGGAGAACCAAGCACGACAGCTAAGTAATCTAAAAGTGTACACCATAGTGTACACTAATAAAGCGGACAGGTCCACACTTTAGGAGAGGGAAATATACAAACAAAAATAGAGAATGTAAAATTCTCCAGGCATAAGCCAAATCAAAACAACCCATAAAACAGGGCGAACTCGAAATCCGAGTAGACGGAGAAGTAAACGCTCACAATACGAGGAAGCAATTTAAACAGAGGTATGAATAACAAGCAAAAAGCAGAAAGGAAAAGGAAAGAAATATCACTCTCCATATAAGCACTAAAGAGATAAACAAAGGAAGAAAATAAAGGCAATCTGTCTAACGAGAACAGAAGCGAAAACCAAAACGAGGAACCGAAAGCACAAAAGAGAAAACAAAATCCAAATAAGGAAAACTCTAATGTAGCGAATAAGCAAGTCCCATGTAACTTTTTAGCAAGCTTAACAGTGATGTGGTCGCTTGAAATCTATACCTTACCGGCTTCTATGTAAATTGGCAAAGACAATATCGAAGCACCGGAAAGCAGAAACCCTGAGCTATATATAGCCGACAGGAAACCACAAACAGGTGCGAGGGATAATCGCAGTGCAAAATTAAAATACCGGAATGGAAGAGGGAAAATCTGACGCCGGTAAAAGAAAGAACGAACACAGAAATGAAACGAGGCTGCCAAAAACTATGACGGGACGACCACATGCGAAGTATCTGTGGAAGTCCCTCACAGGTTCTGAGTCAAACACATTCTTAAAGAGGACCCAGCGACGCTCCTCAGGACCGTAACCCTCCCAATCGACCAAAAGAACCTCCAAGAACTGGGGAGGGCGAGACCGGTTGTCTGCCGGACCCAGAGCACTCACTAGCACCGGCTTCAACCGGAAGACATGGAAGGTAGTACGATGACGCCTGTTGGCCGCAACCTTGTTTGGCTGTGGCGCGCGGAAGTGCCACATGAACGCGCCTCCCAGAACGACTTGGGGTGAGTGAAGGGTGTAAAAGACCTGAGGGTGGGAGTCGTGAGCCCCTGTTGCGGGTGCAGACTGATAACTTAACTGGCAGGGGAAAGTTGGACGCCCCTATCACCTCGATGCTCTCCCTCCCCTCCTCAGAGAGAGCGGCGGAGCTGCCTTGATCAGGCTTGGAATTAGCCTCCTTGAAGTCACTGATGTGACTAAGCTCCGGGCGATGGCCACGCCCACGAGACGTGAAGGGAACCATCAGCCGACAGCAAGACCCACATTGGGGGCCCCATTCGAGTATGACAGCCTTGTCACCACCCCAATTAATGTGTGGGCTGTGCCGGGCCAGCCACAAATGACCCAAAACTACCGGATAATCTGGGGAATTGACAAAAAAAAATGGATAAATTCTAAATGACCCTCGTGGAAGGTGCACATAGTCAGGGAACCCGTGGTCTCCTTAATGGTCCCGGTGACTAACGGGCGGCCATTGAGGGCAGTGACCAGATGGGGCCGAATGAGAGGGTGTATGGGAACTTTATGTTCCCGGGCCCATTTGGCATCCATAAGACTATCAACTGCTTCGGAATCAATAAAAGCGTAGACATTAGCTGAGCGCTTATTCCAGAACAGTCAAACCGATAATAACGTCGTCCGAGGGACAGTACTGTACAGTACTATTATGTCTCGCTAGGGTACCCAGTTCCTTTAGCAAGACCCCACCCATTTCCCCCCAATTTAGTGCAGTAATTCTTCAAACTGCGCCTGCAATAACAGCATCACTCCTCTCATGGCTTAACCAGTCTCGGCTCGCGCAGAGAAGCACCGTCCACCTGCATGGGAGCCTCCCCGTTAAGGGAGGGAGGGGCGGAAAGAGGAACTGGAGACATTACCGGGGAGGAAGAGAGATGAGGAAGCGAACAGTCTGTCTTTCTCTCTCGCTCCCAGATGTGGTTGTCAAGACGTATAGCCGTAGTAACCAGGGCACTGAACATAGCAGGCGGCTTGAGCACGGCTAGAGCATCCTTAATTGGTTTGGACAATGCACAAGAAATAAACACCTAAGCGGACCGTCAGGCCATCCTGTCTCCCCTGCCAGTGCTCGAAACATGATGGAAAACGCCGCCACCATGTCAGTACCCTGGTGCAGATTAGTCAGTCTCATGGCGGCCTCATCTGAGATGTCGTGATCAAATACTAACTGCATCTGCTCCATCAGTTTAATAAGATCACTTATGATAGGGGCATTGGCCCGAATTAGAGGGTCAGCCCAAGCGATGGCCTAGTCGTTTAACAATGAGAGAATAAACGCTACCTGGGATTTTGATGTGGTAAACCAGGAAGGCTGTCTTATATTCTGTAAGGTGGAGTGTGAGGTTCGGAGAACCAAGCGCGACAGCTAAGGAATCTAAAAGTGTACACCGTAAAGTGGACAGGTCCACACTTTAGGAGAGGGAAATATACAAACAAAAATCGAAAATGTAAAATTCTCCAGGCATCAAGCCAAATCAAAACAACCCACAAAACAGGGCAAACTTGAAATTTGAGTAAATGGAGAATACCTCTCGCTCACAATACGAGGAAGCAATTTAAACAGAGTTATGAATAACAAACAAAAAGCAGAAAGGAAAAGGAAAGAAATATCTCACTCTCCATACGGGAGAGCACTAAAGAGATAAACAAAGGACGAAAATAAAGCCAATCTGTCTAACGAGAACAGAAGTGAAAACCAAAATGAGGGACCAAAAACACAAAAGAGAAAACAAAATCCAACTTAGGAAAACTCGAATGTAGCTAATAAGCAAGTCCCACATAACTTTTTAGCAAGCTAAACGCAATAATGACAATAATTGGCCACTGGTCCAACCGGGACAGTGAGCTCTGGAGTTTCAGGCCCCTGTTAATTGAACCCTGTAGTTCAAATTATCAATATTGTATATGAAGATTAATTACCTGTTAGGTGCCCTTCGTCATACAATGAGCAAGCACATTTTTAGCATGCTAGCAACCCAGATAGCAAGGAAACATTGAATCAATGTTGAATTAACATAAGATGATGCACTGATTCATTGTTGAACTCTGATGTTGATTCTGTGTCCAGGTGCTCATCGAGTTTACGTTGAATCAATGCATTGAAATAATGTTGAAACAATGTTGATGTTAACAATGGAAATCAATGTAACTGATGTTAAATCAATTTATTATCAATCATAGCTAATGATAATATCATTTTATTAAACTACATTTTACCAATTATTTCTCAAAGTAGTCAAACTCTACAAAAAACAATTCAAAATACTTTTGAGTTACGCTACTAAAATAGATAACACATTGACATCAATTTAAAAAATGCTAACATCTTTATTGACACAATTCATGCAATAGTAGTAGTTTCATGCTGAAAAACAAAAGCTAAACTCGTCTAAAAATGATTTTTATTTAATGTTGACAATGTAGGTCGCGGTGTGAGCTGCCATGATGATGTGTTGTCAGTTCTTTCTAGTCAGGAGGTCGGGGTTGATTTCTCAAACCCTGATTTCCGACATGGAACTCCTAGTTGAAAGGGCGTTTCCTAAATTTTGTAGGATATCGGGATTCCTAGTTGGAGATTAATAAACAAATACAGCATTAGCATCAAGCACAAATATGCTTTTCTGTTAAGTCTTGTTTTGTTTATTTTCCTATGTCACCCTCGTCATAGCAACTAGAACTTAATGAATTTAACCAAGAAGAAATAAATTCACCTACCACGTAACATACACATATATGAGCGTATAGGCTAGCATGTACAGCAGAGACCACAGAAACAGGCAATGAATAATTCTAACGTTTTTTTTATTTGAAAATGAAAGTGCACCTGATTAATCTGATCAAAAATCAATGTTATTCATCAGTATGATGACTTTGGTTGTCATTGTTACATTGATACAATGTTTCCATTTCAACCTAATACATCGGTGAACATTACCATCAGAAAGTGAATGTTGATTCCGCCATTGAAAATTGGTTGATGACCGATTCTGATGCTTATAACACAATATCAATGTGCATTCAATACTTCCTTGCTATCTGGGAAGCGTCACTTTCATCAGTGCCGTTTAAAATAAATTGTCATTTACATGAACCAAAACATAAACGAGCTTACCTATTTCAAGAATTGTGTTTTCACAATGTCGTTAGCAATTACACACAGCAGTAGCCAGCCTACTAATAATCATACATATAAAATGTTCCAAAATGCAGCACCATGTCGTCGTGCTTGTGGAAACTACAGTAGGCTACATTGATTAGCCTACAGCCTGTGCGATGTGCTGGCGTAAAACAGGAAGACTGCCGTAGAGCACCGATCAACTACTGAACAAAAAAAAGGACTGACTTGTGTGACTTGGAAGTACAAATAAGTACATAAAGGTGGCTAAAACCACTACTAAATGCATCATGATTCTGTAGATAGGTCTAGACTAATACAAAGAGGCATTGGTAGCATGTACAGTGCCCTCCACAATTATTGGCACCCCTGGTAAAGATGAGTGAAAAGGGTTATAAAAAATCCACACTGAAAAAAGGAGAAAAATCCAGCCTTTAATTGAAGTAAATTTATTCTGAGAAAAAAAAATCCCTCATCAAAATTTTTTATTTATTTAACAAAATCACGTGCCACAATTATTGGCACCCCTAGAAATTCTTATGAACAAAATGTAACTGAAGCATTTTTTCCATTTATATTTTACTTTTTAAAGTTGATCAGAGTGTTTATGAACTTTCAAGCAGTAATCCATGACTTCCTGTTTCACTGGGGTATGACTATGAGGTGACACAGAGGCCATATTCCCTTATTTATACATCAACATGGGAAAGATAAGAGAACACACAAATCAAATGAGGGAAAAGTGTGTTGAGCTTCATAAGCCAGGGAATGGCTATAAACAAATAGCTACTCACCTGAAAATGCCCATATGAGAGATTTGGGGCTCGTTCGATAGCTCTGACCCTTGATGACTTACAACCATTTAGCCAGCCATGTGTTCCATACTGTACCAGTGTAATTTACAGCTGAATCTAGTCTCACCCCCCAATTCCCAAAGAGATCAATTCAAATGCAGAGAGCTTATAGTATCGCTTGTAACAGCGATACTATAATATCGAGAGTCTTTTGATGTTGATGGGTCACAGACTTCAAGAAGTAACAGCATGCAAAGGATATGCGACCAAATATTAAATATGATACTTTAAAATTACGTTAAAGCAAAGGGTATGAATACTTATGTAAATGAGAGATTATAGTTTTCAATTTTTCATACATTTGCAAAAATATGCCTTCGATTTACCATAACGCAATTTTAACAAGCGTCGCACAGTGTCACACAGAAAAACAAAAAACTGACCAATACCTTTTCCAATACGCTCTAAGGTAAAAGTGATATCTCCGGACAGCTCGCTCTATAGGCCTACTGCCATCTGTTCGTTCAGAAAAACTTATCTAGTTTTAAATAATAGATTATATGAAATGTACGTAATAAATTTATACACAATGTTTGACTGCTTGACCTGTAATAGGTTACACGATATAATAAATACTATTTTATTAGAGCTACTAAACATGACTGCATTCTGAAACGTCATTCTAGCGCAATGTATTAAAAAAAGAAGAAAAAAAAGGTGTCTGGTCAAATTTGGCATTTACCAGCCACTGTGGCTGATAGGTCAGAAAGTTAATTTCCGACCCTGCTGATAGGCGCATTTGGGTGCTAAGTTACGACTAGCTTTGCAAGCTTGTGTTAAATTGAATTTTTGGGACGATTTCTCTCTTTTAACTGAATTCTTTTGAAATGCTGCATTTTCAGAAGCAACAGATAAGACATATATGAGCCAAAGATGCTTCTGAATCTCTCAATAGGTTTCCTGGAGAAGGAGATAGTGAAGACTAACATAGCTATCACTGCAAGCTGTGAGATTGTGACGGTGCCCTGCCCCAGGGATGTGTTGGAACTGGAGGTGAGTGTATTGATTTTGTTCTGCTGGTTCTCTTTGTCCTCTGACCTCCTTCCTGCTCCTGTAGCACCTGTCGCTACCCAATCTGTCCCTGCTGCTCGATTTGTACCGTGTACGCATAAACAATGTTACAAGCCGGATCCATGGATGTATAGCCTGATCCAACCATGGTCTGCTACACTGTTCTAATTATATAAGTAAAGGGGAAATGCTAAGCTAATATTTCTGGTTTTATTTGAGGGAAAATTATGAAAATGTAATCAGATTTTGTTCATCCTGCTCAAAATACTGCACTGTTGTTTTAGTATGTATTGTTTTAATGCTATGCTTTATGGATTAAGCTCAGCATGTAATGCTTACTGTAAGCTTAATTGTACATTGATGGAAATACTGTAGTGAGCGCAGGAAGGGACAAGCCAGGCGGATCTTGATCAACACTCATCTTTTTTATTACAGCAGTTTAGTAGTTACAGAGAGAAAAGCAATTGAAAAACTGACCCTGAGGGCTGTGATACAGCCCTATTTATCCCCCCCAATATGACAATTAGGGTGCAAGTGATTGCACCAATGAGTGGCAAGCTAGTTCCGCTAATGAGCAACCGAGCTAACTAGCCAATCACCGCTACACTATTCCGCCCTTTAAAAGAACATGGCAATGACCTTGTTGCAACACAAACACAACGTTATCATTATTCGCCTTCCAGCTCACTGCACTCAAAGTCCACAAGCCAGGCTGGTGTGGGGCACGGCCGAGAGGTGCTCTGGGCTGGCCCGCCGGCCCCTTCTTGGCCGTGCAGGCGTCACAACGGGCGGCAGTAGCTCTTCACATCCCGCTGGCACCGGCAGCAGTTTTACTGGGAGCCGGTGCAGGGTCTTGTTCACCCCGAAGTGCCAGACTCCCGCAGCACCGTGCACCATCTGCAGCGCCCTTCCCTGTAAACTGCGCGGCACCACCAGCTGCACACGCTCAGTTTCGTTCTCGGGGTCTGTCCACCTCCGATATAGCAGGCTTAGGCTCACCAGCAAGCAGTCCCCTTGGTACTCGTAGACAGAGCAGACAGGGAGGGGGTGGGGGGTCTCCACCAGTCTCAGTTGTAACCGAGAGGGCAGAAGGTGTTCAACCCCCCCACTTTCTCTTCTTCTTTGGCCTCCGCACTCTTGCATGCATGGCAGGAGCTACTGGCGGCATGACAGGCTGTCGGCGTTTCCATGTTTGACTCCTGGCCGATGCTTGAGCGTGAAGTTGAAGTTTTGTAGCAGTTCAATACAGCGGGCTATTTGTCCCTCTGGCTCTTTAATTCTCAGCAGCCACTGCAAAGTAGCGTGATCTGTACGGATTTTGAATTCTTGCCCTTAAATACGACCTGAAGTGCTGGATCCCTGCCACCACTGGCAGTAGCTCCCGCCTTGACACGCAGTAGTTGCATAGGATGCAGAAGTCGGTGATGTGAGCTTGGAAAAATTGACCGGGTCTAAACGCAGGGGTAACTTACAGCAACTAAACATTTTGGCTGTTTGCCTGGTTACCGTACCTAGTTTAATGTCTGTAGCTAGCCATGGAATGCTACGTGCCAGTCCCGTTTGTATTAGGCTAATGGTGGAGCCAAAATGGATTCTCTTAAGAATCATGATTCTCATCTTCTATGATTCAAAATCTATTCACAGGTTTAAAAAATCGATTCACTTTTTTTTTTATGATTTAAATTTTCGCCTTGTTATAAATGCACTACATCGACAATGCACTTATAATTTTTGAATTTACTCCTCGCTTAAAAAACGAAATAAATAAATAAATAATAATAATTTACTCATCGCTATAAATGCACTTCCGCCTACAACTTGTGTGAGCATGCAGTGCAGTCCGCTCTTGTTTGTGGAACTTTCGCGTAGTCTACTCTGGTGTTGAGAATTCCGCTTACGAAATAGTTTTTTATGGATTTTTTTCTCTATTTGTTGTACTTAAAAAATGTAGGCCAATTGTAATCTGTAACCAGCGGACCTTAACTTAACCACCCGCGGGACCGTCGGCTAAAGAAGCTGCTAGCTAGCTAGCTAGCCATGGAAGAGGAAAAGCAAATTCAACCAGCCCCATCTTCAATGAAGGCAAGCGTTTGGACACACTTTGGGTTTTATAATCTCCAGGGGAAGAAGGAGCTTGGGAAGAAGGAGTTTGACAAGACGTATGTAATTTGCAAGCTTTGCAAAACGAAGGTAAAATATTTTGGGATTACAACAAACATGAGGGCTCACATCTTACGCCATCACCCAGAGATGAAAGAAGTACAACAACCTCCAGTAGCAAACATTCCTGCCAACCAACGCACTCTGCACCACTTTTCCAAACTTTCAGCCAACTCTGAACCGGCAAAAAAAAAAAACTCATTTAATTTCAAAAATTTCATTTCAAAAGATCTGCGCCCCTACAGCATCGTTGATAATGAAGGCTTTCGATTCATGATCCACACAATTGAGCCCAGGTAGAGCATACCATCCCGTCGGCTTTTTACAGAGAAAGTGGTGCCTCAGCTATACCAGGAGACGAAGGAAAAGGTTGTGGAAGCATTGACGAAAGCCACAAGAGAAGGCCTAGCACTTATATGCGATGCATGGACATCAAGAGCAACTCAGTCATTTGTGACAGTCACTGCTCACTATATCACGGATGACTGGCAGCTGAGTCTTGTGTTCTACAAACTAGAGCAATGCACGAAAGCCACACAGGTGCAAATTTGAATGGGATGTTTCAGACTGTCGCAAATGAATGGCAGCTCACAACCACGGTTCTAGGCAACTTTAAGCACAATAAGTGTTTCGCACATACCATCAACCTAGCCACTCAGCGAGCGTTAAAGCTGCCCGCTGTGTCATGACTGCTGGGGAGGATTAGGCGAATCATTGGATTCTTCCACCGCAGCCCCATCATGCCCTTGAGCAGAAACAGAGCAAGACATTCACTGATGTCAGAGTTGTCCCTAAATCTACCAACACCAGAAAAGCTGAAGAAGTATCTGGAGGCCTCACCACTCTCACTCTCTGAAGACCCCCTCAGCTGGTGGAGGTCCCACAAGACTGCCTTTCCCCTCCTGGCTAAGTTAGCTAAACACTATCTATGCATCCCTGGGACTAGCGTTGCTGCAGAGAGGATATTCCCAACTGCTGGGGATATCGTAAGCGCACAGCAGAGCACTCTCACTCCAGAACACGTAGACCATCTTCTGTTTCTCCAAAAGAACCTGGTCATTCTAGCCAGTAAAGTACACTCTAGTCATTTCAAAGGTCAACCACTGATTACAGCACTTTACTCAGCTTTGAGCAGTACTTGTTTGATTTTATTTGCTCATTTATTTTTGAAGTTGCTGAGAAAGTATATACACAAAAGCTGCTACAAGTTTTATCTATACAACAGTCTTTTTATTATTTTTGCATGAAATTTTTTTACCATTTGTCTCAGGGCTGTGTTGTTGTGTTGAAATTATTGCAGAAGACTGCCAGTGAAATGTTTCAAATGATTGCAGTTACCTTAACTGCCAGATATTTTTCATATTATTACAGTGGACTCAACTAGGAAGCATTAGTAAATCCAATTAATTCAAGGTTTACATTTGATTACATTTTGTTTTTTGAGATTTATTAAACTGTCTAGCACAGTCAAATGGGAGAAGTAACTCAAAATAGAATATCTAGAATTCTAATTTGTATTGAATCGAGAATCGATTTTGAATCGAATCGTGACTATTGAATCGGATTGTTAGATTCCCAAAGATTCCCACCCCTACAGTGCCGTGACCAGGGTCCCGGCCACCTCACATTGAACGTAGATCCTATCTTCCTTACTGCCCAAGCGGTCAACCATCTTTTCCACGGGGCGCTCCTGCCCACAAACTGACGGTGCCCCTTCTACACCTGCCTGTTCTCATTTTCCGATTCTGGTGGCCTCCGTCCTGTGGCCGCCAATTGCACTCTCTCCTCAGATGGCCCCTTTTCCCGCACGCCCAGCACCGGAACTCCTGCCGTGAAGCCATTGCTGCCCTGGTCACAGCTGTAATGGCTTCCTACTCACCCCCCTCTTCTGCACTGACTGCCCCATGCACCGCTTAACACATGCTGCTGCCATGATTGTCGTTTAAGATCTTCAGTGTGGGACAGCGGCTCATTAAGGCTGTTTGGGCGAGTAATGCAGACCTGTTGCCGTAGGTGTGTTGCCTGGAGTCCTCTCAAGAATGCGTTGAGGGCTAGGCTGTCCTTCACCAAGCCGGCGAGCTGTGGGTAGGCTAGCTCCTCCCCAGACTGCCTTTCCTTTGCTTGCAGCTGTTCTTTGAGAGCTATTTGTGAGGTTGCTTCGCCAAACCGCTTTGCCAGCACTGCACTGAGAAGTGTGAACGTCGAGGGCTCATCTTCATTGATGTCGAGCTGGGCCTGCAGGGTGTCGCCTTGCAGGGATGCCGCCAAGTCAATGCCCTTCTCTTGCCTGCTCCAGCCTGCCACTTCAGTGATGAAATTGAATTGCACTACATACGCCTGCCAGTTCCCTTTTCCATCAAATCTTCGCAGCCTGGTGCCCAGCAGAGAGTTCCCCCAATTAGGTGCGCATGTAAGGGCTCCGTTAGTGCTTTCCGAGCTAGCAGCTTGGCCCCGTGGCCCGAGCTCGCTAACTCCGCCCATGCTGGCTGGCTGAGCATTTCCCCACCCGATGGCAGCTAACGAGTGGTTCCACCGACCTCCCACAACACTGCCTATGGCTCTGCTAGCGAACTCGGTGCTAACAGCTTGGCCCTGCGGCCCGGGCTTAGTATCGGAAAACCAACGAAGGGTTCCCCCTAGTGATGAATCGTTCACGAACGAATGGCTCTTTTTTGAACGGGTCTTTTTGGTGAATGTAGGGAACTAATTCCTTTTAGTGAACGAGCCATTTAGTTAGGCTCTTTTTTCCCCTTGTTAGCCAACGGCATGTGACTAGACAGAAAGCGCCGATTTGCTGTTGAATCGGCTGTAAAATAGGCATTCCGTAACCTTAGACTGCGTTCATATGTATATAACTGCCAAAATGTTTCCATTTCTTAATTATCAATCAAGCAGTTAATTAACTGAATAATAAACATCAATGGATATAGCAAGTTTTTCTGTGCCAGCATTTTTCTTTGTGTCGTGACGACTGGTAGGCTGGAAAAAACGGACAAACGCATTACTTGTAACAATTCAGACAAAAATCCTAAGCTATGCTTGTGATGTTTGATCAGTCTTACTGAAGTCCACAGTGAGTTGATTATAGCTGGCTTGTCCGTGAGGTGGATGACCAGAGCGTCTTCTTTGACCTTTCTTAACCCCGTTAGAATTTCTCCTGGTTTGCGTCTTTGTCCGTGGGCTGGAACTAACACCTCGGTCGAAGTTGTTAGCTCAATTCACGTTTTATGGTTAGATGCCAGTAGGCAAGCTAACCCGTTGCTGTGGCGCGGCGCTTGCTACTCTCTCCTCTGCCTTTCTGCAGCGGTGTTGCTGGTACAATGAAGAAGGCAAAATGGAGATCCACCTTTATAAAAATTGTAGCTAGCAAAAGGGAAAGACAAAATGGAGTAGAGACTGGAATGTCTTCAGTTTTATATACTTTTATGGTTTTATGACCCTTAAGGCCGTGACACACTGTATTGAGGGCTCCTGTATTGTTCATAAAATCTTGCACATCAAACGCGAAATGTCCTTTGCGAAAAAGCGGCATTTAATTTATTCGCAGCATGTTCGTTTTTTGCGAGTTTTCGTTAGCGAAACTATTTATCTATCCAATCATAACAAGTTTCCATGACTGACGTCACCGCACTGCCACAACTCCAACATCCAATATGGCGGACCAACTGATTTTATATGTGTCACAGTATAGCGTCCTCTTTGATAAGAGACATAATAGTTACAAAGACAACGATTTGAAGGACAATTTGTGGAAAACCATAGCCGAGCAAATAGGCTATGAAAATGGTGGGTTTATTGCTAAATGTTTGCAATACGCACAACTTGCTATCTGATCAGCTCCCATAGGTTATTAGCATTGGCTTAAAAGTCGTCTCCAGCTATTTTAGCCAGCTAAGGTTAGCTAACCTTTAGATCTAACGTTAACGTTGATAGCAATTAATGTAAAGAAGATAACAAGCCAGTGGCGATTACACACAAACATAGCTATTTATTGTTTTACTTTAGGCGAGTTCATGTAGGCTACGCTGTCACCGGCTGGGTTGTTTGCCTTGGTGAAAACAAAGGATGAAAGCTAGCGAACACTGTTGTCTGTGTGCGTGGCAAATAAAGTCTATAAAGTTCCACAAAAATCTTATTCCGACTGCTGTGTGGATTTCCTGATTACTGATAGCCAAGTTATATAAATAACGAGGAAAACAGACGAGGTCTGCCTGTAGCGATCGTTTTGGAGAAAACTCTTCAGACTTCATGAGTTGCTACACTGTATAGACTACGACAAATTTATTTTAAAGATGTTTGCTGAAATGACGTGATGTATTGTTATGTTGTGGTTAACACTTTATATTAGTGGAAGAGATCAAGAGGCAGTGGGACACGTATGTCCGTAAAAGGAGGGAAGAGAAGGAGAGCATGTTGTAGACAAAACAAACTTTACATAAGTAAAAACGGACACATAATAAGCCCGGTTCAATATTTTGCCAATGTAATTTCAGCATGCTCTGTTTTTAACGTTCTGATAGAGGGAAAAAAATACACTTTCGTTCCGTGATGGAACGAACGGATAACCATGTCGTCATCGCTTGACGAAGAGTAATCCATTTTTATTCGCACGGATTTTCAAACGCGAAAAAGAACGCAAGTTTTTTGTTTTTTCGCATCGTTGCAGATGTGTCAGGTTTTTACGCGAAATATTCGCCGATGAATTTTTCGCACTTTCGCCTCGCTTATTCGTTACGTCCCTGATGTGTCACGGCCTTTAGTGTCTCGTACTTCCAAGCGACATGATTGGATCACTAACAACGGACATTACTCTGTGGCCGTGTTGTAAATGTATTTTTGATTTGCTGTGGAATGAATGGAAATATAGTCCGTTGTCCCTACAAGTTTTAAACTGATACCTTTCTGTTTATATTAGCCGTATTAAGGCATTGGATTGTTTCTCTCATTGGTTGCGCATCAACATCAACAATAACAACAACAAAACATTTTTAATAACATTTTTAAAAAGTCGAAAGGGCCCTCTCTGCCCGTAAGGGCAGACGCAACCTGAGGCTTCCACACCCCCTCATGGTCCTTCAGTACTACTGATTCAGGCCCTTGGCTTGGTGTTAGGCACACTTCTACGCTGAGTATGTCGGAAGGTGTGCAAAATCCGGGAGATGTGGGCTCGTCTGGGGAGGACGTCCCACCTGGGCAATCGGCTTTTGTGTAGCATGATGAGCAGCCGCACGCACAGGGGGCCAGGGCCACTGCCAGGAAGTGTGCTAAAAAAGAGCCGGCATCAGGAATCTGAGTTCAGAATCAGCTTCAGCTCTAGGTGCAGGTGATGCAGCAGATCCTGCAAGGGCTAGTCACAGCAGCAGCCACCCAGGCCCAAGAGGCCCTGCGACCCGGTGACTGGGCCCTCTTGCCGTCACCCCGAGGAGCTGTCTACAACAGTATCAGACAGCCTGTACCATCAACCTGACCCCCAGCAGTCAGGAACTGAGAAGGGCTCAGTGGCTGATCATGAGTACTGTTCATCTGTACGCCGCTGGAACTGACAGGGCGGTGATTATCTGGGCGGCTGAGCGTGCTCACTGTTCAGCCGTGGCCCCTGGCGGCCCAGGCTAGAGGGGCTGCCACTCCTGCCCGATTTCATGACGGAGTGGCAGGCATCCTGGCAGTCTCCTAAGGCTTTTCCACCCCCTTGTGGCCTTTCAGTGGTAATCATGGTAATCAGTGGTAATCATGGCTTGATGAAGAATCCGGGAGCGTGATGAGGAACTGCATGCCCCTCTGTGTCCGTGAGGGCATACACTACCTGAGGCTCTTCACCCCCTTGTGGCCCTTCAGTTGTACTGATTCGGGCCCTTAGCTTGGTGCTGTAGAGCCAGCAGTGCTTGAAACACAAACCGCTACAGAAAACTCATTCGCTGATGTGGGTTTTTTGTCCTCGATGAAAAAACGTACTGCTTGCAATATGCGGTTCTTCTCGCTGGCTACATAGGTACGTTAGTTTTTCCACTCGTTCACTGTCTTCTCCAGTAGGCTATGTTAGATATGGTTATTTTCGCATTTTGAGTGCGTTTCACACACTGTAGTGTAAGCATTAATTGATCTGTCGTGTTTTATCATACATAATATCGGCTTTAGGCTTCATATCTTCCTGGGCTATACCTGTCACTAAAGGCATGGAAAATACTAATTCCAATTTACTGTACGCTGATATTTGCAATATGAATGTAAAATCTTCCTTAGAGTCATTAGAATGGGAAAAAATTGCAGAAAAATGAAAAATGCGATCCCAGGGTAAAAGTTTACATAATGTAGAGTACAACAAAAAGTGTTGTTTTATTGGGGTACAAATGTGAATTGGGATACATATTTAAGTGTGTGTAACAGTGTGATATCAATGTTTTCATCTTAAATCATCAGAAGGAGCAAATGTACTATATGCTTTATAATGGACAAAAACTAATTTTATTAATTTCATGACATGTATTGCATAGGGATTTTGGTAGTAGTTCCCACTTGAAAATGATGCAAAGTGAGTTTTATGAGTTAAAACTGTTGATTTGTAGTTAAATATATCATAATTATTTTTATTCAGAGCAGTGCACAATTTAGCCATTTGGATAGATTTGGAGACACTAATGGACACCAGGGTACACTGTCTATATTTTGCATCATAGACCTTTAGTAGTTCTGCATATCAACCTCAGATTTTGCACACTTGTGGACATGGAGTTTATGATCCAGGAAATGTATAATGTATACGGGCGGCAGTAGATATGGATGGATCACATCACAAATTTTCCTATTGAAGTCAGGAGACGAAACCCTTCACCCTTGGATTAGCGCCGGGTGTAAGATAGGGCCCCTGGAGTTATAAAGCCTTAAACAGAAAACCTCCTAAATAGGTGAGAATTAACTAAATGTGCCATCTGCGTGAAGGGATTAAGAGAGTTGCTAGTGGGCTCCTCCCAACCAGGGCGGATATGCTGTCACAGGCCAAGGCCTGCAATGGCACTCGAATCTGCAGTTTTACAGCCTGTATGCTTGGCCCCTAGATGGGAGTATAGGCAGGGCTTAGAGCTAGCAGTGCTGGAAACACTTCAGGCCAGGCATCAAAAGCCCCCTCCATGAGAGTGCTTTACGCTGGGAAGTGGGCAGATTTCAGCTGCTGGTGCCACACTAATGTGTTTACCCGATCTGGTGAGACATTTCAACCGTCTTGGCATTCCTCCAGTTCCTCTTCGAAGAGGGGCTAGCAGAATCCACACTAAGGGGTTGTTTGGCAGCCATCTTGGACTGCCATGAGCATATTGAGGGCCTGACGGTGGGATCTGACCCCTTGCCAGCCAGTTTCTCAGAGGAGCCAGGCGGCTTTGCCTGCCGGGGTCTAACTCAGTCACTTCGTGGGTCTTGAATGCCCTCACTGAGCTGCCCTTCGAGCTGGCTGGACCCAGTCTAAAGCTCCTTGAAGACAGCCTTGCTGCTTGCTATCGCCTCCATGAGGCGTCAGTATACCCCTCCTGTATGCCGTTGGGTGAGGTAGCTTGGCGGTCTCTCTGCTTCCTAACCCCGCATTTTGACCTAAGGTCCTCTCGTGGTCATACATCTCTCAGGCATTCACCCTCCTCCCCACAAGACCCCTGAAGAAGTTAGGCTGCTCTCACTGTGCCTCGTCCGGGCTCTACGGACTTATATTACCCACACGAGTATGGTGAGGAAGACCAACAATCTTTTTGTTTGTTATGGGGCAAAGGCAAACCCCACTTTCGCCAGGTTTCATCACCTGGACGTATGTCATCCGCATCCCCTGTCCTCAGATTTGTGATGATTTACGGTTTCACTCACCCGGTGGTTAGTTTGCTCTTCTGGTAGAACAGCAGCTAATAATGGCGTGTTGACCGATATGAAATAGAATGTATGGCTTACGGATGTAACTAGCTTACGGGAACCTTCTGCCCTCAAGTCAGCAAAAAAAGGTTGGGCGGCATGCATGCGCCATATTTATGGCGTGATGTGGTTCCACCCCGTAGTGGTGGTTAATTTGCAATTCAGTCTCCTAAGCAGCTCACCATCTCGGCTTCACCGTATTCATAGAACCGGGGTTACATCCGTAACCCATACGTTTTACCTGTTTCACATTTGTAGCCTTCAGTACTTCATTGTAAACAAGTAGATTACCTGCTGTACTTGCCCGAATGGCAAGTGGCTTTGAACCCTTTGTGTCAACCCCTGTATTGTGTGAATTTATCTCTGTATTGTTAATCAATAAAAATGAATGAAAACAGATCAAGACCAATTTAAATTTATAAATTGCATAGGCCACATGAAATGCTCCTGGAGAAAAAACATAATATAAACAAATTGCAGATCGCAACTCATATTTATCAAGTGTTGATATACGAAACAATCAGAATGCAGCTGGCTATGCGAAAGGCAAAAACACATCACATGATAAAATCGAAACTCATTAGCTTATCTGCTGATTGGCTGTTTCTGAAATTTTGAGGTATCGTACTGCATCAGGTATGACAGCTCTTTTTAAAAAAGCTGTGTGGAATATGTGTAAGCTCACATATAGACATAACTCAGAAGATTCAGAACTGTAATTGCTGCAAGTAATCTATCCACAAAGTATTGACTAATATTGACTATCCACAAAGTATTGACTACTCTGAATCTTCCACAAATTAATTTTTGTTTTAGACGATCTTTGAAAAGCTTGAGCAAGAGCTGAAGGAGATCAACTCAAACTGTGAGGCCCTCAAACAGAACTTCACAGAGCTGATGGAAATGAACTATCTGCTGCACATGACCGAAGACTTCTTTGAAGAGGTACTGTATGTCAAAAGTGTACCTTACATGTGTATTACATATTGATTCTTACTCTACACTTAAGTCTAGGGGTTTGAGATATAAACTTAAATTCACAAAAATGTTGAACTCAAATGCAAACTATAAACATGGTTCTTCAAGATTTGAAGGCGAGCCCACGTGTTATTTTACATTAACGTGGACAATTGATACCAGACTGAAATGTGTTGTAATAACTAGGAGGGATGCTGACTTCGCTATACGAATCTTACTGATATCTGAATGGGGAGCCATGATTATTATTATACATTTTATTTACAAGAAACTCACTATTTACATTACATTACATTATAGGCATTTAGCAGACGCTCTTATCCAGAGCGACTTACACAGCATTTATTTTGCATTTATACATAGTATCCATTGATACAGCTGGATATATACTGAAGCAATGCAGGTGAAGTACCTTGCTCAAGGGTACAACAGCAGTGTCCGACCTGGGAATCGAACCGGCAACCTTTCGGTTACAAACCCAGTTCCTTAACCATTATACCACACTGCCACCTTTATTTATTATTTCAATAAACTCAAGGACACTTAGGGGTCTATTTACTAAGATCCCAAATAAGGGGTGTTATTTTGCGGGCGCAGCCAAAGTATTTGCTGGAGTTAACATTTCACACTGCGGGTGATCAACTAAGAGAGATTATGAAAATGACTCCAGCTGCAAACAGCCATATTTAAATCAGGGATTTTGTGTGTTTGCAATGGTTATACTGTAAGAAAACGGTGAAAAACGTCGCAGAAATTTTGCCGTTTTTATGCACTGTTAGCAATTGCAGTAATTTTACTTATATTATGTTGTAATTATACTGTGAATTGCAATGCACCATGGGAAAACCATGCTGTAAATTCAAATTCTACAACAACTGCACAGGCCAGTAGGAACATCAAAATCGTCAGGAACCGACAATAAGAAACAAGGTATGTTGTTGCTGTTTCTCTTTTATTGTGGACGGATTTTACTGAACTGTTGTGATTAAAAAGGTGATGTTAATTCAGTTGGCATTTCATAATTTTCACTGATACAAATTTGTGTAAAAGTAGGTTCTGATTCAAAGCAAATTAGTTCTAAATCAAATGAATATTTATCAGATTTCTTGCAGCCCTGTAATCTCTCTCTTGTAATTTGTAGGCAGTCCCTTATGCGACGAGGCGCAATGTTATAAATCGGTTGGACAAACGCTTAGCAACAGAAAAGATCATTGATCAGAGAAGGGTAAATTAACACAATCTTGCGATAAAGAATATAATAAAGAATTCAACACAACCCCAAACTAAATAAAAATATCTTCAATGCACTGATGCATACTAGAGTAGGCCTAACTATTAATGTCTTAATTAACGTTACAAAAATCTATTTACCACTCACTCGCTTAATCCTAAATTAGGCTAACGTTGCGTTAGCTAATTTAGGACATTTTCAGAAAACTGAGGAATCAATGTTTACCACACGGTTGTGACGAAAATAATGCATACAGTCTGTAGATTAAAATAGAGAATAAACAACTTAAATAAAATATTGTTCCTGTGTTAGCCTACCTGATATTATCCCTCGACCTTGACTAGCCGTAATGATAGCCTAGCTAACGTTATATGAATTTAGCTTGCTGGCATAGTCGGCTATATTAGGCTACTTTGTGCCTCAGTTACTTCGTGATTTATACCAGAGATTATATGGCTTTTGGTTCTACCCACCATTTCTGGATTGCAGCCACGTGCGTGGATACCGTCAGCTAACCGCCAGTTAGTGTAATTGCGGATATATTATTTGGATTGATCAAATGAGATTTTAAGATTTATTTGTGGTCCATCAGCATTTATTAAAAATGTTTAATTGTACATTTATTGCATGTGATCATGTGTCTGATAGCATCTATGAATTTAGTCAGCACATTAAAATGCCCAGCAATGTCCTGAACTACGCTTTTCAATGCGGTGTGCCTGAATGTGCACTGACATACCGTAAATTGAGTGTACTTAAAATACATATGTATAGAGACCACAAAAAGAAGAAATCTGAGCTGAATGAGCGCCAACCATGCAACATTACACCAAAATGTGTGGTTCAGTCGTGTACAGTCAAGTGTGACAGCATAGCCTCCTATCTGTGTCACATTAAGTCACATATTCCTGAGGGTTTAGAAATCAGGTGCCCATTTACAGGTTGTGGCAGCAAATTCAGTTTTGCATCCCATATTTCACAGAAGCAGAAAAACAATGGTGTTGAACATCTACTTGACAGTCTTTTAGAATGTCAAGTAGATGTGACTGAAACTGTGAGTCAAGCTAGTATGCTATTCACAGATAGTTGTGATGAACCAGAGAAGCTTTTTCCCATTGATGAAACGCTGTTTCTACAGAACTTAACTCTTTTTTATTTGAAACTGCAAGCTAAATTATTGTTGCCTGAGAGCACCATTCAAACCATTAGTGAGGAGTTTCAAAGTGTTCATGACCTCGTCCTGGTACATTTACTTAATAAACTGAGTGATAGGTTGACTGATCTTGGAATTCCAGAGGCCACAATAGGCAGTCTCATTGATGATATTAAAAGAGATGATCTCCTTAAGGCTTACAACAGTGGAATTTTAAGGCCAAAAGAGAAAGTCTGCTTTTAAGAAGAAGTTTAGCTACGTCGAACCTGTGCCTCTCTTATTAGGTATTGGTGATGCTGGTAAGGAATGTTTTATATACCTGTGTATATATGTGTATAATGTATATACCTGTACAGCAAACAGTAACTGCTCTTATTAAAAGTGAGTCTGTTTGAGAGCAATACAATGAAACACACTCCAAAACTCCAACAGAGAATGTGTTCCAGGACATTTGGGATGGAAAGGGAGTAAAGGGAAATTAATCTACCAGGATTCATTTGAAGTCGTTAATCCCCTTGGCTCAGGAAGAAAAAAACATTACATTTTTGCAGTTTACCTTACACTTGCAGATATTCTGCCGCACAACAGGTACATTATAGACCACATGCAGCTTATCCTTTTGTGTAGAGAGCAAGATTTCAAGTATTTTGGGCCAGATAAAGTATTTGAACCTCTGATCAAAGACTTGAAAGCCCTTGAGGAGAGTGGCATTACATTAAATGATGGCCAGGTTGCGAAGGGTACGTTGTGTGCTATTTCTGGAGACAACTTCGGATCTCACAACATTGGAGGCTTTGTGGAGAACTTTAATAGGAGTTTGCATTTCAGTCGATACTGTGACATTCATAGAAATACCTTTCTGAGCTCACCACACTCATCTGGTACAGTTAGAACTGTACAGTCCTATCAAGACCATTTGCAGGATTTGACCTCAAGCAACATGAATTCCATCTCTGGTATCAAATTCAATTCACCCTTCAATCATCTAGCCTACTTTCATGTGTGCTAAGTATTCAAGTATCAGGGAAGCGATGCCAACAACAAACCTGCAGACATCTCTCTGGGTAGTGGAAGGCTCAGTGGACATGCTGTGCAAAATTGGTGCTTTCTGAGATTGCTGCCTCTCCTTGTGGGGGATAGGATTAAAGATACAAATAGCAATGGAGTGTGGAACCTTGTTTTACTGTTGAGAGACGTGATAGAACTTGTTTGTGCACCAGAAATCACAGCAGGTCAGGTGGCATATCTGAAGGTTATCATTGATGAGTACATCCACTACAGAGTAACACTTTTTCCTGATCATGCTCTGAAACCAATACACCACTATTTATGTCACTACCCTCAGCTCATTACTCAGTTTGGCCCATTGATTCGCGTTTGAACTTTAAGGTTTGAGAGCAAGCACACCTTCTTTAAGCAGTGCGCCAGAAAGCTGCACAATTTCAGAAATGTCTGTAAAACACTTGCTGAACGACATCAGCTTCTTGAATGCTGGGTGCTGGTTTCCAGAATGTGTGCAACTAGAAAAAGGCACAGACTTCTACGCTAGTGATTACAATGAAAAAATCAAGGAATCTGTTGCCAGTTTTCATTTTCAATCGGAGAACACAACAGCCACCAATGGAGTGACAGTGAAGGGTACTCAGTACAAAAAAGGCATGTTTATGTTACTTAAAAAACATAATGAGGAATTGCATGCTGGTAGGATCAAGCTGATCATTGTTCAGCATAGATCAGTTTATTTTGTTACTGAGAAACAAGTTTTTGTGAATCTAAAGGATATTGGTGTCTACTGCTTATTAGGCATCCCTCAAGAGCAGTATGTTTGCATTAAGCAAAAGGATTTGCTGGACTACTACCCTCTATCAGATTACAAAATGTGTGGCATACCAGTAATCGTTCTTCACCAGTGGCGGCCGGCCTATAGAGGGCGCTGGGGCGCCGCCCCCCCCTCCCCCACATACAAATTTAAAAAAAAGTTTAAAAAAAATTATTATTTTTTATTATTATTTAATTTTTTTAGTAGCTTAAAATTATAATTTTTTATTATTTTTTTTTATTATTATTTAATTTTTTAGTAGCTTAAACATGTTATATGTTGGCCTTGCGTTGTCTAAAGTTTAATACATTACATATGCATGTTCAGGGGGCTGCGGGGCGCCGGTAACGTTATGGTGAATCAGAGCACTCATTCATTTTCAGGCGAGCCCCCTGATACTGCTGCCTGATTCGCCGCCAAAAAAGGAAGTCCCCGGGCGCAGGCCTGTGCGCCCCGGACTATCCTACCCTTTTCTGATTAGTCCTCATGGTTTATGATATTATTTGATTGGATTTAAGGCATGTTTATCACGCCCAGCCGGCATCTAGCAGGATATCACTGCGAGTGCGCAAGTACTACGGATAGGTTCAGTCGGCTGCTACTCATTCATTCAAGTAGACCTGTCCTAGACCAAGCGAGAGAGATAATTCGAAATGGCTTCTTCAAGTGGAACAGAAAGCAAAGAAAATTCGGTTATTTCTTTGCAAAAAGAACCTTTCTCAAGGCGTTCATTGGGAGAAACGGGTCGGGCTCGGTCACGGCGGCCGAACAACTAGCGAACATTTTACTTTTGAACTACAGTAAAACCTTGACATACGAGTGCACTAACTTACGAGTATTCCGAGCAATTTCTTGTTTCGCCTTACGAGCCTAGACCCGAGTTACGAGCCGAGCAAGCGGAGCATTGCGAATGCGAATGCAATTTCGGAAATTGCATTCGCATTTCCGAAAAATTCTGAAGGGAAGGAAGAAACAAACCACCATGGATAGGTTTTTATCGAAACGCCCTGCAGATCAGTCAGAAAAGCGTGACGAAAAAGCCAAAAATCTATGAAAAAGATGCAAACGTCACTGATGAAGATTAAGTGTAAGTGAAGAATAATAATGTAGCAATTAAGTTTAGAACCAGTTTATTTCTTTATATTCTATTTTATTATCTTTGTATTATATTTTGTATTAATTATTTATAATTTATAAATACATTTCTCATTTTTATAACAACGTAACAAAGAAATTAGGGTGTTTTTTGGGGGGCTGGATCGGATTAATGGTATTTAAATTAATTTCAATGGGGAAAATTGATTTGATATACGAGTAAACCGAGTAACGAGCTCGGTCACGGAACGAATTAAACTTGTATGTCAAGGTATTACTGTACTAATTGGGATGGGTTAGCTTACTGCACATGGTGCTTCAAGTTGTTTTTGGTGAAAATATAGTGTGAAATAAATACAAATGATACCGAATATTGTGTGTGTCTGTTATCTACCAATAAAACAATGCCTTTTGACGGTCATTTAGGTGCCCAGTGACCACTAAACAGAGAAGCTGTAACCATGGTAACAACAACTGCGTGACAGGGAAACACAATGTCAGCGCTTCAGTGCCTTAACTGCGTCGGGCTCGGGTCGGGTTCGGACATAAAAAGCAGAATTCCTGTCGGGTTCGGGTCGGGCTCGGTTACTACTATCTCGGGCTCGGTCGGGTTCGGACAGAAATATGCGGCCCGATCCGCACTCTAGTTCAGTGATGTCTTACTTGAAAAACTGTCCTCCACTGTTGCCAATCAAACTGTCTTATGCAACTGAGACACACGGTAGCTTGTTTTTTCTGTTTAAAGTCAAAGTCAGATGTATTTATTTTTTTTTAGAAATGCTAGCGCCCCAACCTATATTTAGATCACCAGCCGCCACTGTTCTTCACCACTCTTTTGTAGAAACGTTTTGAGAGAGGTCCCATGGCCAATTCACAAGACCTTAAAGATGCAATTTTGGCATCTCTTCCGGGTCTCCCTGAAGAAACATTGTCTCCACTACTTGAGGGCTTACACGTTTTGGGCGTTGAAAGTGAGGAGGATCTGCAATTAGTGAGAGAAGAGGATCTGTTCAGCTACCTTAGACTGATCCAGTGCAGAAGACTTCTGAATGCCTGGAAACGCAATGGTAAGATTGGCTTTAACAGACTATGAGATGGCAGCTGAACAAAGGTCATTCTAATGAGCACATAGAATTCCTGTATCCAGTACCCAAGGGCAAGTGGTAGCACACAATTCATATCAGACAAACATGCAAATGTTTCAACCTAGTGGCCGTCATGAGAGCATGAAAGTAATGAGTTATTTCATTCATATAGCCAATATCATATATTAGTATAATGATTAGTTAAGAAAGTCACATTCTTTATCCATATAATTAGGCTACAATTAGATATTTTTCTATACAAAGGTGAAGTATGTTTTTACTGAGTATGCAATGCATGAGATGCTAAAGAGCCATGATGAATATTTTAAACTTTGTGTTTTGTTTTACAGAACCTGAAAGAAATGTCAAAATTGCATCTCTGATGTATGAAGCTGACCCAGAGCTGAGCACCTCCTCAAGTCCTTCCTCACCGAGCATCCCAACTCAAACAATTATCTGTAAATTCTCACTCTTTAGTGCTAGTTCCCAACCTCGTAGTACATCTTGGCCAACACATTTCAAAGTTAAATGGGACAAGATGCCAGTTGGGATCCGAACAGCAGTTGCTAGTCTTAAAAGACCATCACCTGCTGATCGAAGGCAGATGGTTAGATGTGTCGTGGATCAGATGCGGGAGCACAACATTAACCCATCAAGAGATGCTTGTCACAAAGTAGCAGAAAGTATTATTCGGGAGTATCCAAGAAGTTTCACTGATGTATTAGAAGATGGGGACGTAATTGGAAATGGAGCCAGCTCACTTTTAATGCAAATCAAGACAAGGGTAGAGCATGTGAACCGGCACACTTTAGCCAGACAGAGACGAGTGAGAAAATTTTGCTCAGAGGGAGCAAATGAAAGTCCCATGCGAAGAGGGCTGGTGGACCAGTACGGATGCGTCAGATGGCAGCCTGAAGACCTGCCTCCTGGAGAAACAGATCAGACTTTAGATGAACTGAGAAAGCAGATGTTGACACTTAATTCTCAGGAAGGGGCAGAGAGAGAAGATGTACAGAAGTGGCTTGAAATGACTCATTTTTCAGCGGCATTACATAAATGGGAATCCTCCACGGGCCTTATCTGATGTTAAGGAAAGATGGTCTGTTCTTACCGAGGGGCCTATACTCACATTTCCATATCTTAACTGGTATCCCGATCCTCCAAAGGCTCCCAGAAGCCATTGAAAGAAAAGGCCGGACAATCCTGAAGTTCTTTCAAATAAAGAAGAGCAACCCAGTGATCAAAGAAATCTCGTCAGTTTATCAAGACAGTGAGAGTAACAAGACAATGTGTGTCATTGTCCTCATCATGGAACATTTCAAGGAAGCAAAGAAGACCATCTTTCTACAAGTTGATGTGAGTTATCGTGTACTTTTAGCATCACACACACATGCACACAAACACTATGCTTAATGCTTTTATGTCGATCAATGTCAACTATTATTCTCCAAAATTGTTACCTATGCTCCTAATTCTAAATAACTTTTTTTCTCTTAAATTTAGCATCTCCTGCTCGTGCCAATTGTGCTTCGCATCACCCAGGATTATGGGAAGAATACAGACGGTTAGCGATAGCAGTGTACAGTGGTTGAGCAACTCCTGCTGGCCTTCAAGGGTGCCTGTGGCTTGCTCTCTGCACACGCGTATGATTGGGTCTCCTCCGCCGGTTTGTGGCAGCGGCGTGAAAAGAAGCAGCTGGCTGGCAGGCAAGTGTTTTGAAGAAGAACAACGCTGGTTGTCCACACTCTCCAAAGCCAGCAGTAGGGGCCATATATGAGCATGCTTGTACAGTTTGTGAATTGGAGATGCCAAATTTATATACATTTTTAAAAAAGGCATCTCTAATCCCACCCAAATTTTAAATGTCCAATTTGCGAACTACATACAATTACATTACGCCTCCTGCTGCCTTGGAAGAGTGCAGACAACTCACGGTTCTCCTCTGAAACGCATGCCTGCCAGCCAGCTGCTTCTTTTCACGCCGCAGCCACAAACCGTGCACACACAGAATGGGAGCAGAGGCACCCTTGAAGGCCAGCAGGAGTTGCTCAACCACTGAACACTGCTATCACCATCAACTGTATCCCTGCCATACCCCTGGGTGATGTGAAGCCAATTGTGCACTGCCACAGTTGGCACTGCCATGGGTCAGATTCAATTCAAATACAGTGGTGCTCACTTATTCGGCACAATTTTACAGAGTGCGCTGCTCAGCAGCCCCTGAATCACCTTTTACTACATTTTGTTCCAGTTGTCTGCCACGGCTTCCGATGTAGAGCAATCAGTCCCCTTACCCAGCACACCCCGTTTGATTGTTCAAGGTACAGTAAAGATTTTCCTTTATTTTCGGGGTTTGTTTCAATTTTGGTTCAGAATGTATAGCGTAGAGCTAGTGGCTTCAGAAAGTATTCAGACCCCTTCACTTTTTGCACACTTTATTGTATTGTAGATTTAATTTTAAATGGATAAAATGTATGTATGCATAGAACACATGACTGGCTAAATGGCTGTAAGTCATCAAGGGTCTAAGGTATCAAACAAGCTAAGACTTTAAGGGTTTCTTCTCCCGACTTCTTAGCATAGACTTCTCAGAGTTCTATAGATCTAGGTAGATTCTCAGCTTTTGAATACCTCGCTACTGTGTTAAAAGCTGAATCAAATGTGATTATTTTAATAATATATAGACCACCCAAGCCATCATCATTATTTCTTTCAGAATTTTCCGAGCTTATCTCCATTATTTCTATTAGCTATGATCGAATAATCCTGACTGGAGATATGAACATCCACATAAATAATACAACTGACTCTAAGGTATTATATTTATAAACAGCCTGGGGAGCTAAACATATTACACACAGACACTCAGAAGACAAGCTCAAGTTAGGTAATATACTAGATCTTGTAATATCTCAAGGGATAACCATTAATAAGGTTACAGTGTCTGACCCCCACGAGCCCTAAGGTCCTCCACAGCTGGGCTTTTAATTGTTCCTGAGGTCCCCAAAGGGAAAATTGGGGCATCTGCTTTTAACTTTTATGCACCTCAGCTGTGGAACTCAATCCCAAAAAGTATTAGAGAAGCCGGCTCAGTGGACATTTTTAAACGACAGTTGAAAACATACCTTTTTAATATTGCTTTTAACTAACTCCTTTAAATTTTTAAATTTTAATTATTTTAACTATTCACCTTATTTTTATTATACTTGTGATTTTTGCATTGTGTGGAACTAATTTTATGTTTTTACTTGTGTTACTACTCATTGTATAATGTAAAGCACTTTGGGCTGCATTCTGTATGAAAAGTGCTATATAAATAAAGTTATTATTATTATTATTATTATAGGAAAATTAGTCAGGAGAAATAACCCTTGCAGTGATCCATCCACATCTACTCCATATCTGGCAACAGAGTGATGGGTTGGGGCTTGTTCGATGCCGCAGACCCTTGAATATTTATGTAAATGAGAGATTTCAGTTTTAGATCTTTTATTAATTATCAAAATTTTTCACTTCATTATGGGTTATTGAGTGTAGATTGATTGGCATTGATTGGATTTATACTTATTTATTCCATAGAGTTCAATAGGAAAATGAGTTAGGAGAAACAACCCTTAAAGTGATCCATCCATATCTACTGCATATCTGGCAACAGTGATGGTTTCAGACTTGTTTGATACCTCCGACCCTTGATGACTCATAGCCATTGCCATTTAGCCAACCATGGGTTCCATACTATTCCCGTGCAATTTAAAGCTTAATCTAGTCCCACCCCCCAATTCCCATAGAGATCCATTCAAATGCAGAGAGGTTATAGTATTGCTTGTAAGAGTACCTGAAAGAGTCTTTTGATATCCTTTTATACCCAGTAATGATAGCATCACCTGTTTACCTGTGGAATGTTTCAAACAGGTCTTTTTTGTGCCCCTTTCCAAACTTTTTTGGAACATGTTGCAGGCATCAAATTCGGAATTAGCGTATATTTACATAAATCAATACATACCAATACATGCTCCACTATAGAACATGTGTACCAAGTTTGGTGAAGGTTAGTTGCATAGACATAGAGTTACCAATACAATGGTGTTGTGGTTCGCGGCTCGTCCTGCTTTCACAATTGTTAATCAATCAGATTTTTTCCACGTTTCGTGGTTTGTCAGCCTCATTATTGTTTCCACCTGTGCTTCTACCTGCAGGGTATTTAAGTTCCTTACTTCCGCTTCTCCGGTGCTTGTTTGTCTTACGACTTTGCATTCGAGCCAGGTACTAGCAACCTCCTGATATTAAACACTGTTTATGTTCAGGGGAGACTTGCTATTTTGCTACTTAATCGGATATAGGATTTGTTTTCCTCCTGGTAGCGTTCTGCGCTATCTATTTAGTACTTTACTGTTCTCTCTGAGAGTTTTTTTTTGTACGTTAGTTTTGCTTTTACACTCTTCCGGCTCTTAGTTAAGGTAGCCGAGAGTGTTCTTTTGTTTGCTAGATTTCCTGTCTTAGCTCATTACGTGAGCTCGGGAGATTTAGTTTGTATTCTACTAGTTTTCTAGTTTGCCCGTTTTTGTGGGTTGATTTTTGTTTTTGGCTGTTTAGCCTTAAGCAATTAGTTCCTGTCTTTTCTTTTATTATTTCTCTCTCTGGTATTGGTCCTCACGGTTGTGAGCTGACTTGTTCTGATTTCCCCACCTTTGCATTTGAATCTCCGAACCATTTAAAAACCATTACAAATGGAAGTAATAAACAAACTGCTGTGTGAATCAGGGCGGTTTTCATTCGTCTCCAGGAATCTTGGACATTTAGCAAATTTCTGGGATGTTCTGGCTGACTTTGAATGTCTGGAACCTCAAATTATTTTGGTAGTTTTGAGAACTTAGAGGTTGTTTGCAATGTTACAATGTGTACAGCTATTTCACTTCTCTCTAGCTGTTTAGAGTAGGCTAGTCTAATGTTAATGACTTCTTACAGCTGTTTCTCATTCTCTTCCTTGAAACTATTCATAACAATAGTCTCTTTTTGTTTCAGAGGCCTGGTGGGCATCAACCCACAGATGGGTTCTAAGATGGCCCCTGGGAAGAGGAAGCGGGACACCATAAACCCACACGTCTGCACCCTGCTACGGAAATTAATGGACTGCAATTGGTTGGGCATGTAAGAAATGTCTTCACTAATTCCATTAATTGGGATGGCAAGCATGCCATCTGCCAAGTTATGGCTTGATGGGGCATGCCTCATATATACTGTATGCACTTTTCAGGGTTTCTAACAGAAATGACCACAGACTCTCAGGGCTCTATTTTGACCATCTTATATAATTTCAAGGAGCCTGCCTGCTTTGCTCTCAGACACAGAGAAGGAATGTGTTTTAAGGACCTTAAAACAATCAGGGGGATGTAGTTTTGACCATTTCAATGCTGAAAATGGGTGGCATTTCCCTTTAAGAAAATATTCAAATTAAGAAATTGATATTCAAATGAATACTCAAATTTTATAATTTTATACTTTGATGTTTGTAATTTGGTCAGTTATTTTGCCAAGTTAAAGTTCTGACATTTAATAATTAATGAATTGTTAATTATATGCTATATATTATATATTGTGATGAGTGCTTCAAATAAATGTGTTTGAAAATTATGAATGCATTGTTCTTTGTTTGAAACATACAAAAAATGAAACATTTCCTATTTACTAGTTCCTTTAACTGCGTAGCTATTACTCTAAACTGAGTTGCAGTACAAAGATTTTCTGTAACACAGCATTCCACTCGTAAAATTACAATATCATACTGGCTACTGAGTTGCAGTAAAAATACAGTAAGTATCAAAAATTACAAGAGTGCGCTGTAATATAATACAGCAGTATACCGTAATGTTCACTGTAAATATACAATAAAGTAAAGAGCTCCCCTCGTCAGGGTTTAGCAGTACAGGTTTCAATTTCGTCAACGGGATTCATACGTCAGCTGGATGACGTTTCTGGCCAATGACAGACTGAACATGCAGTACCTACCATTTTACCACTAAATACACTTTTGAGCCAGATTCTTTTGGTTTACGCTGTTTTGCGCTGACTGCAGTAAAATGTCAAGATTTGGACTAGAATCAATCAGTAACACTTAGAAAAAAACAAATGTATCAGTTCTCATCTAAAATAAGTGCTGTGGTTTTAGTGCTTTGTTACCCTTTAAGATAGAGATCATACTTCATTAGTCTCTGTGGTGACAAGTTACAATCAAACGTAATACTGATGCTCTAGTGTTATAAAGTATTCCTTTTAATGACAGAAAATGCCGTTCTATTCTTCTTCTGTTGTCCGAAACAAGCCTTTTTTCTTCTTCTGTGGAGTGGAAAGGATATACAGGCCTTGAGCATCATGGATACTGTTGTATTTGAAATACCAAACTAATTTCTCCTAAACAAACATTTGTAACCGAGGGTCATAACATGGTTGAGATACGTCTGCACAGCCGTGTTTAAAATCTGTGTATAAAAAACAAATGCATGTATCCCCTGATAAAATCTATGCATAGTGGATAGGGCTATTTCTCAACTAATTTCATAAAATGTAGCTTGTTATAAACACTGTTTACAGTGGGGATGGAACGTTTTCAGGCAGTGACACAATTTTTGTTGTTTTGGCTCTGTACTCCAGAACATTGGATTTGAAATGGAACAGTGACTATGAGGTTGAAGTGCAGACTTTCAGGGTTTTTACATCCATATCAGGTGAACCATGCATCAATTGTAGCCCTATTTATTATTAAATAATAATAATAAAACAGCTGACTTTCAGTGAGCTCAATGATGTATCGTGAGGCAAAAATAAATTAAAAATGCACAGACGGTCCATTTCAGAATTGTCGGGTAAATGTATCAAACCTACCCGCCACAGTGGCGTGTAGCAAAGTGGATACAAAAAAAAAACTCTGTTAAAACTTCACAAAACATTTTATTTTACCACTAAGAGTTCTCCTATGTGACACAAAAAGTCCCTTGGAGTTTCCTCTTAAAATCAATTCACAAAGCTGCCGAGAGCATCTTTTACTGAGGAATGCAGAGAACTCTACGAGACTAGGGTGCGGTTGACCTCGTTGCTATGGATGACTTT
>CM040403.1:64818164-64945369 GCA_022702515.1 Ilyophis sp. 1 JC-2022 | reverse complement strand
TAAACAACCCGCAGCACTGGCAGCAACAACGCCTAAAGATAACGAAGAGCAGCTAAGCCAACTCCTTCTCCGCCTTCATCTCGGGAACCACAAATATAAAGTTAGAGGCGATCAAGAATCATGAGGTATCTTCTAAGAGTTGTCCTCTGGAGGAAACGGTGGCCAAGAAATTCAAAAAGGAAGATACTGTTCAGGAATGCCCATGCGATCAGGAAGAAGGAGAGACCATTCTCCAATTACGTCTGGATGTGCACGTAAGTAGCTATTTGCTATTACTGTGTCATGTGTTAAAATTATTTGGTGATATAAAACATAGTTAGGAAAGGATTTGATTTGCAATGTTGTAGGCTAAATTGTAGGCCAGGGTGGGAGATGAGAATGAGAACATGAACAGGGAGAAATGTTATCTACGTACCTAGCTAGCTAGCTAATCAGTGAGTAGTGTGATGAGGTGCAAGTGTGATAAAACAATCAGAACTCTAGTACTTTGTGCATGAACAGAAAGGGCATGCTGTTGGAACAACATACAGGACCAAACAGCAGCCAAGAGTGTTTCTGAAACACATTGCATTTTCATGTCAGTATTTGAATCTGTGTTGTGCTTTTCTTTGACTTTGTTTTTCGTTCATGTTCGTTTTTACTTGTGTGTGTTTTAATTTTCTCCGTCTCCCTTCCATGTGTTTATGTTTTCACTCCCACTTTGTGTAACTCCGCCTCTCCTCTCTACTCCTGATTTCTTATGCGTTTCACCTTCTCCGCTACTCACCTGTCTCTCGTTTCACTCTGTTCTATGTTCACTGTGAGTTTGTCACAGTTACCTTTGCCCTGTTTCGCTACGAGCACTTTCTGACCTGAGTTCTGTCTGTTTTCTGTATTCCTGCCTTCCGTGTTCCTGATCTTTGTTTTTGTTTTCTGACTTCGCTTTTGGATTGTGTTTTTGTACTTTCACCGTGACTTCTCGGTTTTTGATATCTGCCTATTTTTTTACTTCACCTTCGCCTCATCCCTGGGTTTCGACCCATAATAAATTATTATTTATTGTTACGTGCTGTCCATGACTGAGTCCCTGTCACAACCCTGACACTAAATATGTTATTTGTGTGTGTGTGTGTTTTCAGATTTTGGAGATGCTGAAGTTGAGGTTCTTATTGCTCACTTCAATCCTGTATTGGAATCCGATGAAGTTGGTGTTGACCTCATCCCAGACCAGTGGATGTATCTGAAGACCAGGGTCTACCAGAGTGACCCTAGCAATACGACCTGGCCTGAAATAAACCGGATCCTGAAGGGCCAGTGCTCAGATATCCTAGCCCTTGTGGACCTGGTCCTTACCCTGCCAGCCTCCACAGCAGTCTGTGAAAGAGGATTCAACATCATGAAGCAAGTCAAAAGTGACTGGAGGTCAGGCCTTAACTGTGATACACTGTCAGACCTACTGACAGTACAGCTTTCAACTCCCTCCACTGAGGACTTTGACCCCACCAAGCAAACATCAGTAGGCTATGTGTGAACTCATGTTATTAAACTGATAGATCCACTGATAGGTCCACTGTTCTTATTAGTAAAATTGTGTTCCAGCCATGACAATAATCCTGGTAAATAGAATGTTTGCCCATCGTTTTAAAATAATTGCGTGTTCGAACATTTTATATAGTGTATGTTAACGGGTTATTTTGCAGACACAAACAGTATAGCGAAGTTTTAGAATATTTATACGTGTAACGAGCAGTAGGTTACACTTCACCGGTGAAAAATGGATGAAGAATACCTCCACCTGCATTGTCACTTCACAGGGTTTCCGTGGTAATAATCAGACATGCTGCTGCACCACGGCAAGATTTAGAGCGGAAACATAAATCCCTGGAAATCAAATCAATTTTAATGTGATTAATGAGACACTCAAAACTAATTTCTGAAAAATAGTCTGCCCAACACAATGCATGAGACACTCAAAACTGGCATCTATAATCGGCTACCAAACGCAATGTAGGCTATAGCTATCGTCCAAGGTAGGAAAATTATTTATTAATTTTATTTGATTGTAGTTACAAAACTATATATGTTTAATGTATGTATACTTGAGTATTTTTTTCTCCACAGTTCCCCTCCATTTCTCTGAAAAACTTGGCAATGACTTGGCAAAGTCCTCTGTGACTGATCAGAAACTGGATATCAGTTATGATCCAGTTAGCAAGCTAGCTAATAATAACGTTAGCGTACTTGGCAAACTAATCGCCATCAATAGGCTGTAGACTATCTTGCAGTAAGTAAAGTCGTATTCAGTGACTTTGTTGCAGTAATCTAATTATAGCAGCTAAGCTTGATTTAGAAAGACATGATGACCTGGCCTGGACACGAAAAAAGATAATTAATTAACGGAACGGTTCAAGGCTAAATTTGCTTACAAGCAAAACAATTTATAACCTTACGCTGCGTTCACACATCCAGCAACTTTGGTCGCCCAGTCGCCGGAAGTCCATTCATTCTCTATGAAGCTGATCGACGATCAGCGACCTGAGCGACTAGAAAACTGAGCGACCAAAATCGGCCGATAAATGTTGCCCGAAACTTAACTTTAAGCCAATCAGAGTTCCGCGCTTCATATTTCTCCAACCGATACGAAACCATTTCGTGAAAATGGGTCCCACTGTTGCCAGCAGCCGGTCGAACTGCTCTCAATCCAGCCGAAAATAACGCTGGAAGCGGTCCCCGTCCAGGCAGAGTTCCGGCACCAGCCAGGGTGGGTGTACGGTGCTATGCACCCAGAGCCTCCGGCGCTTCCTCCGGCGTAAATAAATTAGGGCGACAGCTAGCAGTTTTTTTCCCGGTTAATTTTCCAAAGTGGTAATCATGAAGCTGAAGACTCAATTTATAGTAAAAAATATCCCTCCAAAACGTTCAAATAAAGGAGGGAAAGAATCTAATTGGAAGTTTAATATCATTTCATGAACGTAATCTACGTAATATTGCCTATCAAACTAAGCTAGGCGAAATAGGGTTAGCAGCGGTAACAACAGTAAATAATTTATATATTATCATTGTATAATTATCAGTGTCATAACATAACCTTAAAGGATATATGTGGCAGTTCTGCCAATATCACATTGAACCCAAACTACATGTTGAGTTTTATACATATATCTATCTATGTATCTATATAGATAGATAAAGATCACTAGCTCGCGACGAAAATAGATATAGGCTAGCCTATCGCTAGCTAACGAGAACACATAATTATCAGTGTCATGGCATAACTATAAAGAATAGGATGCATCGCAAATATGTCTTTGATATACGTAGGCTACTGCCGTTGTTTATCTGTATCAAAAAATTGTTGCAGCACGAACTGACTTGGATGACACAACGGGAAGCTCTTGCCCCGCCCCCAGCCTAGTAGAATTGACCGACTCAGCGACCAGTTGATCGCTGTGTGAACACAGCGTTACCGTTATCTTACTTGCGGTGAATCCATAGACAGCTAAGAAGAATCAGTTAGCAAGCTAGCTAATAATAACAATAATAAGATAATAATAAGAGAGGTTTCGACAGATCAATCAAGGATAAATTTGCTTACATGAGTCAGCTGTGGTGATCTGTCTAATCTGTTAATGGTTGATATGACTGCGCGACAAAACCAATAAGTAACAACATGAAGGAAGGAAATCACAGTGTACAAAACAGCGTTTCCACGGTACTGGTAAATACGTCGATGTGTCATAGGTTTGACTTGCAGGCATTTCTGACAAAATGTAAAAGGGCAGTCCGGCCACAATGGCCGAAAAACACGCAAAATAGCAGGGCGCTGACGGCCATGGCTGTATGGCCGCCTTGTAATTTATGCCCTGCCCCAGACCCCCCACTACTTCATTCCCCCCTTGTGACCCACCAACACCACTTGATGCCTCCCCAATCAAAGCAGTCTTGAAATGGGCCTGAAATTTACCGAACCGTAAATTTTGTGTAGGCTACCGTTATACTAAGCCCAGTCTGGCTATTTGTTTCCACACATTTATTTCTTCAAATAGTTTTTTAAAAGTTGATAAATTGTCAAACTTTGAAGTGAGATATTTAACTTTCACTTTTAATATTTACTTTCTTTCGGAAAAAAATGTCATAAATAGGCCTACATGTATTTTTTGTAGCCTAGTCCTTTTTTATCATCCATCACCGCCCCCAGCGACACCATGCGAAATAAAAATAAATAAAAAAACCCTGGTATTCATTGATTGATTAGGCTATTCATAGGTTTAACTAAAGTGGGGGAGCTGCGCTCTCTAACGGTGACCGGTAGCTACCAGGATTGTATGGCTTGTTGTAAATAAAATAATCCCTTCACCGCCCTGTCGGGAGGGGTCAGGACCATTCCACTACACGTAATTCAAACTCTCTCCCAAATAGACACTACATTCTAGAGTCTGATATAACTTGATTTATTGTAAAAAGATTAGCATGAATACAAGTTACCCAGGCTGATCAACGAAGCACACGTAATTAAATACACTCTCAATCACCCGGTCCGCCAACTCCATGCACTCCCACGAGACGTTAAACAGGTACGTTCATGACAGAAACAAAACATAACATAACAGCAGCCATGAAAGTTCAGATAACCCCTTTTATCCTTTCCTTAAACCCTGCCCCCTGTGGGTTTTTAAGTTGTTCTCCGCCTCTGGAAGATGTTTTTTCATGGTCAACATCGGCCTCTGCTGGTTTTAATTAAGCATTACATATGACATTCATTTTAGTAGTTTTGATTTAATTATATTAGAAACGGCCTGACCTTGGTTTGACCATAATAGTAGATACATAATAATACAATAATCTAATGGGTTAGATAATATTCGTAAGATTTTCTAATCTTATTTCCAGTCTACAGTTTATGTGTGGGTGCATTATGGAATACAAGTTAACATTTTCTCTATAATATGCAAGATTCTTTTGTAATAATATAAACCTTAATACTGATGTTTGTAAAGGAGAAGAGAAATGTTTTCTTTGGATCTAATAAACTCTATTAGTTCTCGAACTACAAGCACACACATTTTCCAAGGCTACAGTGTTTTCTGTTCGCGTAGACATTTTTTTAACGGGCTGGCCCCATTGGAATGTTAAAGGGAGATAAGAACCCCATCTTTTCAGACGAGCTAACAAAGAAGTGTGTATTAATCTGGTTGCCTGTGTGTGTGTGTGAATGGGTCTATTACCTCATTTTGGAGATAAGTATACGTATGCTTCAGCAGCCTGATGTGTGAATATATAAATGTAACTAAAACAGTTTCTGGGAAAATTTGGGAGGCACGAATTCTGTTAGAATGTGTTTTGTAATATAGCTTTTTATGTATTAGGTCGAATAAGACCCCCAACTCCAAATGTTCACTTAGATTTTTAAATCTTTCTGCGATTTTCTTAAATTCTTACATATGGGATGCACTGAAACGGAAAAAGATAATGTGGACATTTGTACCTGTAGCATCATCTAGCATGTTTACTATGTTCTCTCTTGATAAGAATGTGGCTTTTTCCAGAAAATATTTTTTTTTTCTGGATTAAATATATTTTTCTATTTTATTTTCTATTTCTTTCACAATCAATGCTGTGAAATGGTGAAACTATGGGCAACAAGGATGGAAATGGACTACTTTGATACTTAATCAGCGACATTCACCATTATTGTTGATTTGAAAAAATAATGAAATTAAACAGTTTGTACAAAATTAGATGTGGTGCTCCAGTTGTGGCGCTCCGGTTGTTGTATACATGTTTTTGCTGTGGTCGATTTGTTAAGGGCTGTCTCCTGTTTGTCAGAATGTTGTAACTTGTTATTTTTATGAGCAATTACAATTTATATTTTGGTAACATAAATAAATGGCTGTTTATGGATTTGTTGCCATCTGCATTCAAACACTTAGGGGAAACAGTTCATGTTGTATTTACAAGATTAGATCATGTGGAACGATTATTTACGTAATATATTTAACTATAAAAATCATGTTGGATACATGGTAATGAATCATGTAGAATGGACATTACTAAATTATGTTGAAGTTGTATAACTCAATGATGAGATTTGCTTGAACATATTAAGTTGACTGAACAGGAAAACATTGTGTTGAATTTACATGAAGAAATCATGTTGGTTTAATAAATATGAATTGAGTAAATTGAAATGGATCAATATGTGGAACCGATGTCCACAATTTTTTCATGTAAATTCAACATGAATGTTTTTTTAGTGTAGCCAACGTTCAGTCTCTCCCGCTCAGCACAGGGTGTTGACTCAGTGTGTGGAAGCTATTGACTACTGATTAATTAAATACAAAAGTCAGGATTCCACTAGAGGTATATTGTGGTACAAAATGGTGGAATGTAACACGGTACAGTTACTATGTAAGTACTATGCTTAAGTACAATTTTGTCAGGGTAGCGTATGGAACGAAGGACACGAAGGGAAACCCGCAAACAGTGAATAAAACAACAAGATAAAAATAATAAACTCTCCTTAAAACAAGAGTAACCGCTACCAAACTAAAAGCGACCCGTATAGGATGAAAGACTCTAAAGCTAGAGCATTGGACAATACAACAGAAAGAAAGACCTCAAGCTCCCACAAGTGGGAGCCAGAAACTGTCTAGGACAGGGAGACAGAGAAGTTCCGCAAGGGAACAAACAAAGGGCAGAGAGTAAACAGAGCTAAAATTCCTAGCGAACTCTAATGACACCCGAAAGTAAAAGTAAGCCATTTCTTACATTATAGAGTCTCTTCTTTGCTTTTCTCCTGGGAAAGTCACCCACTACGTCATTGAAATCCTGGTCCTAAGTAAATTTTGGAATGGTGGTAGAGCCAGGATTGCTGCTCGTGCTAGCCTGAACAGTAATGTTGCCAATGTCGGTCTCGTTGTTGTTAGCATCTGTCAGCTTCAGAAAAAAGTTGGATATAGCAACTAAATAGATGTTTTTATGAAACTCTGCCTCCCTCACTTTTTTTTTCTTCTTCGGCTTTGAATTTTGATGCCCCACTATTCCAACGCCGATGATCCACAGTGTAATAAACAAATGATTTACCGAGATTTGTAATGATTTTACTGAGTCCAACTAACTAGCGAATCTACTAACGTTACTATCTAAATATACTGATAGCTGTCAATCACGTATTTACATTTATTTATTTCACGTGCCTTCATTGGCTCAATTTAAAAAAGAACATTCACAGTAGCCTACCATTCGGAGTCAGCAGCAAGCCCCAAAACCCTATTGTTAATTTAGCTAACCCTTAAAAACCTGCACATTCTAATTTCAGAAACATGTTATAACGTAGGCCTGCATACAAATTGACAAACATCAAACATGCTCTAATTTTAAAAATATTTTGATAGAAAAGTGCGGCCAGAATTTCTGTTGACCTTTGTCCTTTTTCTAATGCTATTATAGTGGAATACTGTGAGCTCGCCAGAGCACAGTGAAACGGAAACAAAATCACGAGTATGGCTGCGCTATAATTATTCTCTCTCTGTGAATACTTAAACAAGCAGTGGTCATGGAGTTCAAGTTCAATATAAATTTTTTTATTCCAGCCAATAATAATAATAATATAATGATATAATTTTCCTGCAGGACTTCACAGGTTTCTTGCAAGATTACTGCACATATTTTTCTTCAGAATTCCTAGGACTCTTTTGTAAGGAGTGGAGGCCCCTGAGGGGTGTACTCTGAAGCGAGATTAAGGGGATAGCGAGCTAAATTAAGCTTCAACTTTGGGTTTTCTGTATCACAAAGCCGACTCACTTTTAATCAGGGTATATTGCCACGGCAACTTACTCTGCACGGCTAACCTGCTCCGGGCCAGCTTATGTTCTGGATAACAGATTGAAACATATAAAAGCACCGCCCTTTGACCAATCAACTCCTTGGCTTTGGAAAAAGGCGTCTCCACTCCAAAGGATCCCATAGAGATATGTGCGGATACTGAGGGAATCTCTTCACAGGGCAAGATTAGTGAGATCCGGAAAATGCTTGAGAGACTTTTTTTGTTGAAAAAATGTTGATGTGATTGCTTCAGCAATATTTTAATCATGTTGTATCGACTTTAAAGTTTAGAGCTCTAGAATGTAGTAGTACAGTTGTCAAATTTGAAATAAACTGTATGACAATGTACTGAGAGTATAGATTTATTTGTTACGAGTGGGAAGGTGAATAAGGTATTAACTAGCCTAACGAATTTAACCTACATGATGAGCCATTTTTATTTTTTTACAAAAGCTTCTTCCTGGCTTTGTTGGAGGCAACGATGTTGCTTTTTTGCTCATATGATTGTTTCATGTTCTTATCCGTCCATTATATCTGTCCGTATCAGTCTTTTTCCCCCACAGGAGAGAAATACGTTGCTCCGGTACAGCCGCTATAGGCTCGTTGTTGCAGACACCGCCCCTTTTATGGGAACGCGCACGTACCTTGATTAATAAAACCTGTGTTCGGTTAGCAAGTTGATAACCATGTTCTTAGTACCAGTTTTCAGCCAGATTGCGGTGTTTAGACATTCTGAAGCCAGCTAATGCAAAGAAACCCTGGCTATGTTAAGCTTCTTTCATAGTATACCCCCCGGGTGTTGGTCATATTCAAGCAAGGGGTCATTGCACCAAGTGTGGTTTTAAGGGTATGATGCCTGTGATGATGTGGCTGCACGACAACCTCATCACGTGTGTTCACTCCTCAACTGCGCCATTTCTACATATTCAAATATTCATATGGACTGTTCACATTGATTTCATCCGTTTGCTTTATTCATCATTTCAATTGCATTGTACTGTGTTTCGGTTTCATTTTTCCATTGTGACATCTCCCTCTGCTAGTTAATATTACGCATGAGGGCTAGTAACCTTGTTTACATTTCAGTGGTATATGCCCTTAATAGGCTACATCTATATACATGCAGTATGCATATAAATATACTGCCGGAGGCACCGCCGGTCAGTTGCGCTTATCATTTCCTGGCAATTGCTTCAAAATTGCGTACGTCCGGGAGAAACCATAAATATAAAAATAAAATGTAATTGATTTTCTAGAAAAAAAAAAGAAGAATAATGGGTCACTTTATTTTGTGCTGCATTATTTAGATAAATATTTTCTGTGTTTTGTTTTGTAATTGATGGTAATTTCTTACTTGAATTTAAGGGAAATATACTTCTGATATGTGATGGGATTGGTATGGTCCTGTTGAGGGAAACCTACGTGAGACGGATGTGTGCGGGTTGGACCCGTAATGCACGACTCAGAACACTAATTTGATAATAAATACCCGCAAGGGCTTTATTATGGGGAAATCCAAAAACGTAGTCACACAAGCAAAGTCCAAAAACCAATAAATCCAGCCAGACCAAAGATACAGTACCGAGGGAGAAGGCAGTCTCGAAATCGGTATCCATGCAGGAGTTTGTTAACCAGAGTAGCTGTCAGCGGAGCAGAAGTACAAAAAGGGAAAAAGCAAAGTTCGTAGTCGTGGGGCGTAGCAGGAGTCAGACCGAAGTCCTATCCGCGGGGCAGAGGTACAAACAGACAGCAGGCAAAACTCGTGGTCAAAAACAGGCAGTGGAAACAATAGGCAGGCAGTAACAATGGTCAATAAACAGGCTAGATCAATAACGGTAGTCAAAACAATGGAAAACGCTCAAGAGTGACAATAGTAAACTAAGGCAACAATTTCGCAAAAAAAAGACATGACATGAACACTGATCTTATATGCAGGTGTAGACAGGTGCAGACATTAGCTTGAGAGCAGCAGGAAATTCACAACAGCTTGAGAAAATGAGACACGTAACGAGGCAATTAGTAAATCGTTAGTAGTTAACCTATCCTGACCTAGCGTTAGTAAATTAGTAATTAACATGTACGAGAAACGTAAGGTAAACATGAACACATGGTTAGATAGTTAGTATTACCCAATCCTGATCTAATGTTAGTATATTAGTAACTAGACAAGGGAGAATTAAACAATTAGGGAAGCGTGAGTGACAGCAAGAGAAGAAACAGCATGAACGCAAGGCTGCGGAAAAACATGGAAATATGTATGCAAACAATGAACTGCATCGTAACATAAACAGAAAATAAACTGTGACAAACACTAAACATGAAACATGGCATAAACATGACAGAAACGTAACACTACGTCTCTGATTATTAGGGAACCGGGGGGGGGGTAACCTTCATGGTAAGGGCATGTTAGGCCAGTTTAAGCTGCATAAGCAAAACCTTTATTTTACTGTCTAGCTTTTATGGTGTTTTGGGCAGGCAGTTTGGCTGATTAGCCATTAAATTTTTCCTTAACTCCTTTGCACAGATGCCTAGTGAGAATGCCGGCGGCGGCATCATTTTGCTAAACTGAGACGTTCGTTGCTCCTGCAGCCAAACTATTAGTATAAATCACAAACTCTGTGTTTTAACTTTATTGGTAGACGATTCCTGACAACTCTGCTGAATACAGGGAGAGTTTCTATGTGTCACTATTTTCTATAGCAAGTCCATTTAACAAGCAACCCCCTCCCATTCTATACTTACCCATGCGTAACATAGTGGACAATAGCGTCGATATATGAGTTCATAAATATATTTATTAATCATATAAAATTTGAATTCCGTCCTAGCAACAAGATAAACCCAACAATAGCCTGATCGTATGCCAAAAAAACCCTGCTCACTCAAATGCAAAAAAAACATGAATATCTGCTACTAAATATTAAATAAATATACAATCCTACCATTGGTTTTACAGATAGAGATGTTCCTTTAAAAATTCAGTGGTCATTTATTGTCTGGTACAATCGGTTTGAGAAATATGCAACACTTTATATCGCTATTACACTATCTGAAACGTCGACTCGTAATACTCCCCATGCCCCGAAAGCCTGTCTCATTCATTACAGTTAATTCTGGTTTAATTGTTGATTCTTTTATTCAATAGAGTGCATTATAACCTTCGCAGTGGTATATGCTTTGTCTCTTTGTGTGCTTTGAAAAATTAAGTACAGCCCAGCATAACGACATTTTTCGTTTTAATGGTCTAGTATTACGCAAGCTCATAGGGAGGGGGAGTATATACAGCTTCTAAAATGTGGTTGGTCTCGCTGATTCATTTTTCCACTCGAGCACTGTCTTTCCAATATGATTGATAGGCCTATTGTTATTTTCACATTTTGAGTGCATTTCGCTACCGATTTTCATCGCAGATAGAACATTTGGCAGCATTTTGCAGATTGTGGAATTCTATTTTATTTTCATGTTATCGTACATAATATAGGCTATGGCGTACTTGTCACTTAGGGCATGGAAAATGCTCATTCCAATTTAATGTGCACTGATATGTGGTAGATTAATGTAAAATTTTCCTAGGAGTAATGGGAACATACATTTTTAAAAGAAAAATGCAATCCCGGGGCAAAAGTATACATACTGTAGAGTACAGGTAAAAGTGATGTTTTATTGAGGTACAACATATTTAGGTGTATGTAACACATAAGGTTTTTATGTTAAAACATCAGATGGGGCAAATATACAGTATATATGCTTTATAATGAACAAAACTAATTTAATTAATTTTATGACATGTTTTGGATAGGGCTTTGGACCCATATATACAGTGCCCTCCACTATTATTGGCACCCCTAGTAAAGATGAGTTAAAACCATCCAAACCATCACTCTGCTGCCAGAAATACAGTGGATATGGATGGATAACTTGAAGGGTTTCTTCTCCTGACTTATTTTTCCATAGAGTTCAATGGGAAAATTTCTCAGGAGAAACAACCCTTAAAGTCATCCATCCATATCTTCTGCATATCTGGCAGCAGAGTGATGGTTTGAGGCTCGCGGACCCCCGTGGTCACAGACTCTGCACAGAAAGGCCCTCGGCCGGGATTCAAACTCGGTGCCTTCATGCCGAGAGGCTACAGTGCTAACCACCGCACCACCGTGCGGCCCTCCAAATCAAATCAATTACGCTTATTGATAATCTGGTAACATTGCTTATGTGCATAGCCAGAGCTTCATCCTGAAGCTTTTTCTTTCTTATTTTCTTGATTCATAATTTCTTTTGGACTCAATCCTTTACGTGCTGGTTTCTCTTTGTACATAATGAGTGCAGTGATTGGGCGATGGGCTGCCTGATGTTGTACTTCACTGCCTGTTGCCATAATTTTCTGATTAAAATTCCATCTAAAAGCACTTATTTTGGTGCAGTTTCGGGAGGGGTGGGTGGGAGAATGCTGCGGATTATAGCGATTGCGAATTTGAAGTTATATTTTAGCCTGTGTTTTAAAATTAATCTAGAACAACTAACCACCTAAACCAACATCGGGCGTGGGAATAACATGTTCCAGTCAATTTGTACCAACGTGTTTCTGCGGCACTAAGAAGATAAATAAATTGAAGTGGACAATATAACAGACCAGCTACTGCTAGACTACTGTCTCAGCAGTGGGAGGAAATGAACAAACACACTTGATTATTGTATCTCTCTGCTGCTGGAGTAAACATTAACAAATAATTTTGTTCAATATGTAAAATACTGTGTTTTATTAGATGTATGCACATTGACAGAATCAATATAAAAATTTTGAATGTTGGCAGCCATATTGGCTTGGCACTGCAGGGACTAGTGTTCTGGAACACTGTGGCACTGCTGAGGCTTAGAGTTCCAGAACACTCTGGTATTAAATGAGTTAATGACACCTTCAGTTGAAAAGCAAGGTGCAGGGGTCGAGTTAGAATTGTTGTGACATCCATAAATTAATTCTGTTTGTCTTCTCTACTGTGGGTTTTCTACAGGCCGAATCACAACTACCCTTCTCCGAGCTTGCCTCTGAGGATTCTGTGTCCATGGTTGCCTTATCTCAGGTGACCAGTCGTCGGACAAGCAACGTCAGCACCTGCACCAGTGGGCCCTTAAAACTCGGGTAAATCTTAAATCTATCAAAACTCAAGATATTAACAGAAACTCAAAATCTTTACACAAACTACAAGAAATAAACAAAGAGCAGGAGATTAATGATACATAAAGTTTCCCATACTGGGGTTTGTGTAATGGAGTGGGTTGGTATCGGAGGACCAGACGCGACAGAAGGGATTCAGATAAAGTATCCCAGAGCGACACCAGTAGAACGGAGCGGGCTCAGTGGAGGGAAAGGGAAAAAAGGAAAACAGAAAGGCTCCCACTCCCAATACAAGAGAGTAGTAAATAAGAGACTGAAAAAGGGGGAAAAAAATTATCCGAATGAATCGGGCGAACTGACAGCAGTGTCAGTGAGTAGAGATAGAAAAGAAAGAATATCTCTGCTCACAATGTAAGAGAGCGATCTAAAGAGATAACAGAAATAAACGGTAACCGAAAACAACCCAAAATAAATACGGGCGAAAAGCTCGTAGGTAACGCTAAAGGCGAAATACCACGTTGCTTCAAATACTAAACGAAGCAAGGCAGTCGACCAGCTCAACACTCGTCCTGTACCTTTACCGGCTACTATGTTAAATGGCAAGAATAGCGCTGATACCGGAAGATGCAGAGTATAAATAGCCGGCGGAAACGCAGGACAGGTGTAATCACTAAGTGCCGGAATGAAAAGAAACCCCGGCGTGGAACACAAAAAATCAGAAAGAGTGCCCTGTAGAGGAAAACAGAACGAGAGACCGCAGAAATAAGAAAAGGCAGGCGAGCCCCATGACAGGTTTGTGTGTGCCTTACTTTATCATAGTGGAGCACTTGGCCGAGAAAATTGATTAGAATGAAGGCACAGTGATGGACTAAAGTCCATCCAATTGAATTTCTCTAAATGGAATAAAGTGTGTTCACTTAAATTTTTAAAGATGTGGTTCCAAGCTGGTGACGTTGTATGATCCTATTGAGGTGTCACTGGTGGTAATTACACAGTTCTTTCACTGAATCAAAACATGCGGTAATGTTCTCTATTCCTCCAATTGCTCAGTCCTAGGCTTTTCCCCTTTCCCCCCAAGGCCCTTTGTTCTGTTTTATACCTGGCCTGGTATGAACTGTCCTTTGGTATAGGCATATACTTTTAACCCCTTGAAAGTATATGTCCACACAAATACAGTAGGAGCAGTAGTAAAGCCGCCCCTTGAATTAGATGTCCACAAGAATTTTTATATACAGGATATAACTTTAACCCAGGTGCGTAGGTCTGGTAAAAGTTAATTCAAAGCACAGTCGGACCCGCACACTGGGATTTGCAAATGACTGAAAATCCAATATTATTAGAAAAATACTTTTTATATACTATTTTTAGTAACAGGACTAAAAATACTATATAAAGTGTATTTTTCTAATATTAGATTTTCAGTCATTTGCAAATCCCAGTGTGTGGGTCCTACTGTGCTTTGAATTCACACAAATACAGTGCCCCGGAAATTCATACCAAACCATTGTGTAAAAGATAAAAAAGGGCCTTGGTAAAAGCCATAGAGTTCAGGGATAGAGTACATGACCATACATTTAGTGTGGACATATCTTTCCTTTTAACCCCTTGCAAGTATATTCAGGAGATGCTGTAAGGTAGCTGGCCAATTAATACCAAAAATAAAAATGTAATTTAAAAAAGTTCACTGACCTGCATACTTATTCTGCCAGAAGTAGCTTGCAATTATGTTTTATTGAAGCATGGATGGTTGTGATTATTGGCTACCTAACCTAAAGGACTGTTTGTTTATCATTGTCAAGTTAGTATAGATAGCTAGTGAAACACTGACTGACATTAAAATGTACTTTTATGCTTCTGTATATTATACATCAATAGTAATTGTATGTTTGTGTGTACAATGTTTTAGATTAACTGTATATGTTATGACCGGTGGAAAATAGGGACCCAGTAGCAGGCAGGGGTACAAAAAACCGAAGTTTAATGTCCAGTAGCAGTACAAAAATCAAAATCCGAAGAATAGTATACAAACAGGCAGAGGTCAAAAACGGGAAGGCACGGCAGAGGTACAAAATCACAGTCCAGAAAATCAGGGTCGTGAGAACACGGGCAGAAGTAAAAAACCGGGCAATCAATGAGGCACGAAAATAAACCAAAAAGACGGACAAAGAAACAAACACAAAAAACTAACAGAACTCGGAAAAACAAATACACGGGGGGACAATGGATTCTCGGAAAACAGATACTAAGACAACTCAAAATAGACTGGCAAACAAACGCTATAAAGTATGAGGAACTCGCGAAGAGGGACTAGAACGACTGGGTTAAATACACAAGGAAGTGGGAGGGGTTACAAACAACGTAAGGTGAACACATTAGGAGACAATAACTCGATAACAAGGAAATCACGAAAACATGGAAGGGACTCGGAAACAAGCATTACAAACAACGGGCTCAAGTAGGAGCGGAACGTGACAAGAATTAAGGAGGCGTGGTCTCAAAGGAGAGACAGTTGAAACGAGTAACCAGTAGCTGAAGGACAGCTTAGTATCGCAGAGATACAGCGAGGAAACTTGTTAATTGTTAGTTCTAACTAAATACAGACAATTAGTATGTTCGTAAACATTTAAGTTAATGGTTTTAGTAATATGCATCTAACTAATAAACACCCGAGTGATTGTTAGCATGAGTTATATAAATATAAACAATATAAACACGGGAAACGTAAAGCAGGAAGTAAACAGAAAACTAAACTTCGGAAATACAGCGTGAACCCTCGGAAAATCCCGAAGTCACCCAAACAGTGCATACGCGAGACAGGGTAAACAAACACACGAATGCGACTCGGACAACCCACGAACAGAGGGGAATGAACTGATGAAATAAAAAGTAATAATAATGAAAATACAAATACAAATCAGACAGAACTCACACTCAGAACATAACAGTATATTTCACTTAGCCATGCATGCAGATTATTTAAGGTACTGTTAAAAATGTAAATGTTCCCTTTTGAACCAAATTAATTTATAGGTCAAATACTGTTGTGACATGACTCAATATAAATTCAATATAACTGATGTGTTCAGTAGGGGTGGGGTCAATTAATTTTCCATTGACATTTATGGGATAGTTGTCATTCTTGTTGATTCCTGTCATGGTTTGTGGGTTGTTATTTTCTTTTCCGTTGCGGTTCTCGTCCTTATTTCCCCGTTCCGGGGTTTGCTTTCACGCATCATTGTTTCCACCTGTGCCTCTACCTGCAGGGTATTTAAGTTCCTCACTTCCGCTTCCCCGGTGCTTCTTTGTCATTCGACATTGCATTGAGCCAGGTATAGCCAGGTACTAGCGACCTTGTGATATTAAACGCTGTTTATGTTCATGGGGGACTTGCTATTAGATTTTAGTTCTGGTATAGGTATTATTCCACCTAGCGTTCTGTGCTATTTATTTTATTCTTTGCTGTTCTCTATGATACAGTTTTCTTTGTTTGTTTCGTTTGTTTTACACTCTTTCGGCCGTCCGATATGTGCCGAAGGTGTTCTTTTCTTTGCTAAGTTTCCAGTTTTGGCTCCAGTATTGAGCTCGGGAGATTTAGATTGTGTTTCACTCTTTATTCAAGTTCGCCCTATTTTAGTGGGTTGATTTTGTTTGGCTGTTTCGCCACAAGGAATTTGTTTCCTGTCTTTTCTTTCTTTGCATTTTATTTTGTTATTCCCTTTATTGGTCCTCACTGCGTGAATGACTTGTTTCTGAGCCCCCTACCTTCGCGTTTGATTATCCGCCACTAAAATCCATTACAGTACAAAGAAGCCATATCATGGATAAATCAGCGAGGTCTTCCAAGGGAGATCAGCCGGGGATAAGAACGCCGAGAAGTATGTTAGGGGATTGGAGGCCCAACAGCAGCTACTTAAGGGTCAAATATGGCAGCTGAATACCCAGATGAGGGCTCAAGAGTGTTACCTCAAAGAGTTGATAGTGAGCATGCGCCTACTCACAGTTGCACACCAAGCACCTCTACCTGCCGCACAGGCTATCACTGTTGCTCAGAGGGGTAGGGAACCCAAATTACAGCTCCCCCTCCACTATGATGGCCGACCGGGCAAGTGGCTAAGGTTTCTTGCCCAATGTTAACAAAATTTTTAAAGCCCAGTCGTCACGGTTTAGTGAACAAGAGTCAGAGGTCGCGTTGGTACTTTCACTACTCACCGGATCCGTGCTTGACTGGGCTACTCCATTAATCAGGGGAAAGTCTCCCATTTTAAATACTACTAAAACACTTATGGACGAAATGGAGTCGGTTTTCGACCATAACATTTCGGGTCGGGAGTTGACTAGATGGCCTTCACCAAGATAGCGATACTGTGGCTGAATTCGCCATAACATTTTGAGCACTGGCAGGCAAGACAATTTGGTCAGAAGCTCCCCTGATGACGTTATTCTCTGAGGCATTAGACGAGTCAGTTCAGGATGCCCTATCCATTCTTGAGCAGTCCGATTCTCTAGATGCGTTGGTATCTTCCGCTATATGGATAGACAATCAACTGTGGGACCGTTTACACCGTAGAGAACACACAAAGGATCACCGGATAAGGTCTTCGGTTATCCCAGTCACGGAGTCCTCTCCTCCAGTAGTTAAACCCTGTTTATCTAGTACTAAGGAGTCCATACAGGTAGATGGGGCAGTTTTTCCACCTGCTGGAGACACCGCTTCTAAAATTGAGTGGTGTCGTTACTGCAGGAGGAAGGGGCATATTCTTTCTATCAGTGTCCAAAACGAGGAACTAGAGGAACTAAGGCACCTTGGACACTATTACCTGTTAGCCTTTCTTGGGGAGAGCACTCGCTTCAGGTCCAGGCTTTTATTGATTCCGGGACCGTGGAATGTTTTATTGATGCCCAGTGGGCTAGAAAAAATACAATTCTGGTCCAGTGTCTGGACCAATCCCGGTTAGTTACCACTCTCGACGGTCGTCCGTCGGGGTCAGGCACTATTAAGGAAGTTACGTCTCTTCTCATCATGTCGACTCTTCAACAGAAACACATCGAGAGCATTCAGTTTCTGTTAGTCGATTCCCCTGCTTATCCTTTGGTGTTAGGTCACACTTAGCTAGTTAAGCACGATCCCCATATTAAGTGGGGAGGTGATAAGTTAGTTATTCGTCAATGGGGTTCCGTGTGTACCGCGCAGGGTCACCTCGCTCCTTCCAGTTTGTCCGGGGAACGTGTTGACATTTCTGATTCCGAGTCTGAGCTGGAGGAGGTTACCTCTTCGCCCAATCACAGAGAGTCTGTCTCAGGTTCTGAAGCTGGTTACGAGGGTCTTGAGTGGGACTCCCTGGCTGACGGATGTTCTAATTGGAGGGAGATTTCTTCTGAGGAGCTCTCCGACTCTGCGATTCAGTGGTCTCCTCTTCCTATGTCCCCTACTCAGAGAGGAGTGACTGGGATTGCAGGAACACTTGAATTTCCTTTGCCTTCCAACATCCCGGCTGAATATGCCGAATTAGCAGAGGTTTTTAGTAAACAGAGGGCAACCACCTTTCCTCCTCACCGGCCTTATGATTGCGCCACAGAACTCCATCCGGGAGATTATATTCCTTATCGGCTCTTGAGAGTGCGGCTATGAAGGAATATATTGATGGGGCGTTGGCCAATAGGTTTATAAGGCCATCTACATCGCCTGCTGGTGCAGGTTTTTTATTTGTTAAAAAGAAGGATAGAACATTAAGGCTATGTATCGATTATCGCTCTCTAAAGGGCATTATCATTAAGAATCGGCATCCGCTTCCCCTGATGAATTCGGCGTTCGAACGTCTCTAGGAGGGCCAAATTTGTAAAAAAAATTAGACCTCCGTAACGCCTATAACCTGGTGCGCATGTGTGAGGGCAATGAATGGAAACCCGCTTTTAACACCCACAACGGCTATTACGAGTATCTGGTCACGCCGTTCGGGCTCACTAGCGCCCCCTCGGTGTTTCAGGCATTAGTAAATTACGTACTATGGGAGATGTTGGAGAAATTAGTGTTTATTTGGATGACATTTTAATTTTCTCTTCCGATTTACAAACTCATCGGTCATGTTAAACAGGTGTTGAAAGCCCTGTTGGAGGCCAAATTATTTGTGAAAGCAGAGAAGTGCTCATTTCACACTAGCACGGTTTCTTTTTTGGGATTCATAGTATCAGAGGGCAAGGTCTGTATGGATCCCGAGAAAGTCTCTGCTGTACTAAATTAGCTTACTCCCAATTCTGTTAAGCAGGTCCAGCGTTTTCTTGGGTTTGCAAATTTTTCTAGGCGTTTTATTCGCAATTTTAGTGCGCTCGCCGCACCTATTACTGCCCTTACTAAGAAAACATCGGCTACTCAATTTCGGTGGAATCCAAGGGCTGACTCTGCTTTTGAGGAACTTAAGAAGAGGTTCAGTTCTGAGCCTATTCTTGTTACGCCCAATCCCTCTTTCCCTTTTGTGGTAGAGGTTGATGCTTCCGAGTTGGGCGTAGGCGCTATTTTATCTCAGCACTCACCCATTGATCGCAAAATGCACCCATGTGCATATTTCTCTCAAGCCCTTATTTTGGCCGAGAGGAATTATGACATAGGTGATCGGGAGCTACTGGCAGTCAAATTGGCTCTGGAAGAGTGGTGCCATTGGCTGGAGCGAGTGGACCACCCCTTTACTGTATGGACCGACCACAGGAATTTGGAGTACGTCCAACAGGCTAGAACACGTAATTCTAGACAGGCGTTGGGCATAGTTTTTTACACGGTTTAACTTTCTTTTAACGTATCATCCGGGTATGAAGAATGTTAAACCTGATGCGTTATCACGCATCTTTGAGTGGACTGACAGTCCTACTATTCCGGAGCACATTGTGCTGGTTTCCCAGATATTCGCTCCTGTGCTATGGGACATTGAAGTGGAGGTGCAACAGGCATTGCTACATAATCCAGGCCCGGGTTGGGGTCCTGTCAATTGCCTTTTTGTACCTCCCAAAGTGAGGCCTCGGGTATTCCAGTGGGGTCATTCATCACAGTTTGTGGCGCATCTTGTACCCACCGTACCAAGGAATTTATCTCCAGACAATTCTGGTGGCCTGGTATGGAGAAGGACGTGCGCAAATTTGTTGCTGCTTGTTCTGTTTGTGCTCGCAGCAAGGGTTCTCGACTCCCACCCTCTGGCTTGTTACGCCCGTTACCAGTGCCCTTCCAGGAGACAGAGCAAAACATGCGGTAATGCGGTGACCAACTCAGCCCTTCAGTGAGCATGACGTGACTGCAATGCCGCAGTATTTTGGTAAGCATCCCAGCCCTAATTAGCTCAGGCTCTGCATCACCGTGGGTTGAAGATTTGTATTGGTTTAGAAAGGATTGAGGGTGTGGCTTCTCCATTTCAAAAAAGGTCTGCATCAGTTGGACCATACCTGGTGAACAAGCAAACCATTCTTCAAAAATCCTATTGTTTTCTATAAAGGTGTTTTTATTATCTGGTTTATAATGGTAAATGTTTAATTTGTTTAATTAAACAAACAATTAATCTGAACTAAATTTGTGACGAAAAGCCTATGCTATCTTTTCCTGTTTAGTAATGAAGCCAATGAACCAGTTTATTGATACATTCTAGTATGTTCTCCTTGCTCAGTACCAAATATATTCTAGTGGACAGTCAAAACAGCAGCATCTAGTGGTAAGAAACAGCTACTACCCTAATAGATAATGGAACAGAAAATGACATACTTCAATGACTCATTACTCAGGACAGGGGAAATAACCATCCCCACATTTTCAGGGTATGTATTAGAAAGTTTGAAGAAGCTACGCTCCAAAATGTATCTTCCTAAGACCTCTGGAGCATAGAGAACTTGTACTACATATTGGCTGTGGGGTGGGCCTGCAGTAGGGTTTGGGTGGACCCTGGATGCGTTTCAAACATGTATATGGATTCCCCATGTTTACATCTGTACCTGGAAAAAGTTTGGTACACATCGGATGTTGGCAACAATGTTGACAGAATTTTATATGAATCCTACCCAGTGGACATGGCAAATTTGGATGCCATAAATTAGCATTTTACTTAAAGGTGTCATGATATTTCTATAAAATAAAGTTCCTGGGATGATTATCTAACCTGTTCCTACCAGCATTATAAGGTTCTGAGACGTATGGTGTTATCCTGTTACAAATGGTAAAATATGACTCAGCCTTGAGAGCAGCGTCTATATATCATCATTTTAGACATTAGACTGACTGGCACAGCTTGATTATGTCACCAACGTTAATCCTGCCCACAAAGGCGCTTATGGGCCGAATTGGATTTCCAACTGAGAAATTGAAATTGAGTATGATAATTCCAGACCCTGAATTGTTCACGAAAAAACAATTGCAAATAGCGATTCAGGGGTTTGGATCCAGGCAAGGTGCCAAGTGACCCAAGAACATGTTCTGCGTTTTTTTCCATGGTTTCTCCCCAGTAGTTAAAGCAGAATAAATTGTGCATTTAAAAAATAAAAATAAACAAATGCAAATCATTAGGATACTTTATATTTTATTTGTAATCATTGCTCTGGACTAAATGCAATCAATATATTGCAACCAGTTTCTTACATTCAAAACTGCTTTTTGTTTCCCGGATTGAAAGAGCTGGCATCCAGTCAGACAGTCATCTCGAACAAACACAAGAGTGCAGATGTGGACAATTTTCGGGATTTTGATAAGGGGGACACTTGGTTTCTTCATCATATTTTAGTGCTTTGTGAACTTTTTGTGTAGGCTAGTATGTATTACTATGAGCAAAACTTTAAATACTTCCACCCAAATTCCCATACTTTTCCAGGTCTGGAAATCAGTCATTCATAATTCCATACTTTTACAGACCTGTGGAAGCACCCTGAAGGTGAGACGAAACCATGTTCTGGTATCTTCTTATCAGCTGCTGCAGGTGCTTTTAACGAAATTAAAGTTAATATTTTCAAAAATAACAGCACCGCCGCGAATTACCGGAACCCGTGCCGGTATTAAACCCTAATGTTAAAGATTATTAATGTGTATATCAAAAAGCATCATAATGGTTAGTCTGAATAATATTTATCATACTATTGATCCATATAGCCTATTCCTTGCTCGCACTACACACGCACGAGCATGTCTGTTTCACCATCATATAAGCAATCCGCCAAGGTGGAAAAGCAGGCTTTTAAAGAGAATGGGATATGACATTTTGATGGGTTTATTGCATGTTACACCCAATACACACCTATAATTAATGAAGGGACTAAGTTCAGCCCATTTGGACCTTGCACCATGCATTTAGGGCACTTGGACACGCCCTAAATGCACTTGTGGCATGAGTTTAGATCAAGCGCTAAGATTGTCACGATAGAGCCCATGGTTGGCTAAATGGCTGTAAGTCATCAAGGTTCTGAGGTGTCAAACAAGCCTGAAATCATCACTCTGCTGCCAGATATGCGATAGATATGGATGGATCACTTTAAGGGTTGTTTTTCTATTGAACTCTATGGAAATTATTTTGTTTTTAATATTTTTGGTTCACAGATATCAGGAAGTCATGGCATGCCAAAGGATATGCAACCAAATATTAAATATGATGACTTTATTTTAAGTTTATGTTAATTTGTCTAATTACTTTTGGTCCCCTAAAATAGGGGGGATCTATGTATAAAAATGGCTATAATCTCGACACGGTTCACCCAATATGGTCTGCACTTTAACCTCATAGTCACTGTTCCATTTCAAATCCAATGTGCTGGAGAACAGATCCAAAACAACAAAAATCTTGTCACTGTCCAAATACGAACAGTATACTGTATTACCTTCCTCAAAGGAAATCCCCTCTCCTTTTTTTTGACTTACAGTATACAAGCATCTCACCCTTACCACATCAGTCTTGTGAAAGCTATTTGTAATGAGTGAGAACCATTTTATCTAAAAACTTGTGAAAAGATGTAATTTTAATGAGAGACCTTCCCCTCCCTCGTCCTCTCCTCATTTAATGGGTTCTTTTTCCGTGGCAGGTTCGTGGCAGGGGTCATCAAGCAGGAGCGTTTCCCTGCTTTCGAGAAGATCCTGTGGCGCCTGTTTCATGGGAATTTTGTCCTTCGCCATGTTCAAATCCAGTTCCCAGAGGAGGAACATATGGCAGTAAGTGATACTGTGATATTGAGTTTTATTTGTATTATCGTTTTATTTCATAACAGTGGATAACAATGTTGAGTATTGAACAGTTGATATATGAATTCAGAGAAAATAATGTACTTTCTACATGCTTTATTAATTGACATTAATAAAGTTAGTTGTCCAATAATGAACAAAACCTTCAATGAATGTATCCTTTTCAAATAATGGTTTCCTATTATTTGAATGTATATAATACAGTCGTAGCCAAACCCTCCTTTTATTTTAAAGTGCACCAAACCATGAACAGGATAATTTACATAATCTGAAATTTGATTCTCACAGAAAAGACACAAGAGGGATTAACAAGCATACATTTTTAGCATCACATTCATCACTTTATGACTGCGTAGAATATACACAATTTCATGCCTTGTAATTGCCTGCCCCCTTGAGGTGTATTGTTGCCACTACGTGTTGATTGAGAGCATTGCATAGTAGTCTATTATGTTGGATTTCTTGATTAACCATTAGTTGGATTGGGCACCATATAATGCAACTTCTTTTTGACTGCATAAATTATTTGTGCATTTTTGATGGTGAAAATATAAAGTTTTCATAAAATAAACAAGCTGCTGTTTCATTCCCAGCATGTTTTGAGAAGCAGACTGATCTGTAAAATGTAAAGGTATACATTAAAATCTGATGTACTTGCAAGATCTAATTGTAACTTTACTTCTGTACTTATATTGAATAATACCCTATTAAGAAATTAGATTTAAAATTTTCTCTGCATTACTTTTCATATGTGGTCCTTATGACAATGATTATTTCCATTAAATGAAACGAAGTTGCCATATGCTGTGTGCCATGAATTTAATCTATTTGTATTTCACAAAACTATCGAAAGTAAACATTTCAGTTTATGAAAATAATGTTCACATTATTCTCATGTTTTATTATGCTGCTCAAGATTTTGAAAATGTCGGTTTTCAGTCATGACTCATGAGACCTTTATCTCTTAAAAATGATACATTAAGCAAAGTTAAATATATAACACATATAGCAGTTATTGTGTTTATTTCTACAGCAGTATTCAAATGCTTAATGGCTTCATGCACACCAGAATTAAAACCTTCAGATCATGCATGACCAGTTTATGACTGACTACCTTTATTGGTTCCCTTCAACAAGCCCTTGCTTGATAGGCTCTGGCATGCATATCCACTCATTTGTTCGTAAATTGTTCTTTCACTCTATCTGAACATGATTAAAATGCAAAAATCGATTGGACCAATAAATTGTGGCACACAATGTGGAATCACAGTGTGTGTGTGTTTGTTTAAGCCTTTTGTGTGTGGGCTTTGCTCTTCTGCGCTGGTGCCACCTTAGACAGCTGACCTTTATTCTTAGACATTTTTGTCGATAGACGTTTTAATTGGGATCGCAGGTATGCCATCCGCCAATTAACGACTTGGCAGGGCATTCCCCATATCTATACAGCACGCGAGTTTGCCACTTTTCAGGGTTTCCTACAGAAATAATCACAATAACCACCCTTTAAAATATTAACTTCTGTACGTTCTAACCTCATGTAGGCTCACACAGAATTCAGGTACAACTTCACACATCCACACATTAAAGCCTCAAGCTTGGGTTATTTTAGCAAATTTTCTTCTTATTTTTCCTGCCGAATTTGTCATCAAAAATGCTCCATACCCTGAAAGAATAATTCTCCCCATTGGATATCCGCATCTGATCAAGTTCTCTCTCATCTCAAAGTACACAGCTTAAAGCACAACTGACGTTTGGTAGAACTTTGGGTTGTGTAGTTACCTGGCTATGATATATGAATCCAAATGGTGGCAAAATATGTTCGTTAGTTGCTGTGTGCTCCCCTGGGGTGATAATCCAGAATAGGGTATTTGTCGCTCTCCATTCACTTCTATGGGGCAGCTAAAACGGTCTCAAAATGACACTGTGAAATGTGAAAGCTCTGTTAGCTTGGTTGTTACAGCAACAGATTACCACACTGTGCACTAAAGTTACATTTTGAGAAAAACTATGTGCATGTTATGCTTTTCAGATATATAATGTTCTTTTCACATTAAACAACTTTTTTTGCAAAGGCTAATTAATTCAACAATATAAACGGTTAACTGTTAAAATTATACTTAAACAGAATTGAGTAAGCTGACATGGTCCGGTACGCTACCACCAAAATATTTACCGCAGGTAATGTAAAATATCCCATTCCACTTGTCGCTACATTTGAAAAGAGTATCACAGGATACACAAACAAATATTGTCCTATATGGCTCTTTGGCTTTGTGGTCAAAGTAACTGCCTTCCATGTTTGAGATCCAGGTTCAATCCCCTGTCAGATACCAAAGTTTAAATTTATTTTTGACAACAATAATGTGCACATGTTATGCTTTTCACATATACGAATGTTCTTTTCACAATAAATATTTTTTTCTTGCAAAGGCAATGAAATGGAACTATATTAATTGGTCACTGTTTCACTTGTACTTAAAAAGAGGTGAAACTGAGACATGGCCTACTGGCTAGAGCCCAACCGATATGGGATTTTTGAGACCGATACCGATTTTAGAGGGGGGAATTCGCCGATTACCGATATGGCAGCCGATATATTGAAGTTTTGAGCTTGAATGAAAATAGACCTTTTCTACGTGGATTGTGCAACTTTATTTAAAAAAAAATTTCATTATTAAATTATTCTAATATTAGCAATATCATCAAGCAATTTTAGAAATTAACACTGATCAAATAAAGAATAGTGTAAGGCTGGAAATCAGTCATAAACCCTTGGAGCTGGTGGTGACTTCCTTGAGGGTGCAATAAAACAATTTACCTGGTGGCCTGAGAACCTTTTCCTCTGACCTCTCATGGCCTCGTAAACTACAGCTGGGATTGAGCCTACAACTGGACATCAGAAGGAAACGGCATCCCTAATGACGCCGGGAACTCAGGCTTGCTACGGCCTAGGTTCTGGACTGAATGGTGAACATATTAAACAAAGCTGTATATGTATATTGCATCATATGTATGTGCATGTAAATTAGTAATTGTGGAAGTATAAAGTAATTGTGGATAATATGATACATGTGGTGAACCTGGATAATACTAATTTAAGTGTGTGGTATGTGAAAGTATAGGATGGGGAGAAATAAAGAATGTGGAAGGAGGATTGTATAGGTTATCAGGGATGCGTTTGTCCATATAAATATCTAGAGTGGCCATCACCGGGACCTCACCTGATATCTAGATATGATAGAGAAGATCATAAGATCACGCGCCGTCGTTCAAAGAGTCTTATTACTGTCACTAGATTGGGAGGAGTAGCTGTTTCTCTCCCTGGAGGGGGGTCCCTGGGTGGTGAAACTTCTCTTCCTGCCAGACCTTATTTGGACAAACAAAGGGACTTGTGGAGTGTGCAAAGCCTGCATTTAAGGAAAGCCCAAAGGGATATTCGGGGAGAATCTGCTTAACAGGTCTCCTGGTGCTGTAGTGGCACCATAGTCATTTTCATATAGGAGAATCTGCTTAACAGGTCTCCTGGTGCTGTAGTGGCACCATAGTCATTTTCATATTGGAGAATCTGCTTAACAGTTCTCCTGGTACCATAGTCACACCGTACGGAATCACTTGGTGATATACTTTGTTCGTGAACTTGTTCATGTTTATGTGTCTTAGCAGCATGTTATCCTGTGTTTAGCTATAGGCATTGAATGTGTTCGTGTTTGCTCTCACAGTTTTAACCAGTGATTATTTGTCATTAATAAATTACCATGTTTTCACATCAACTGCATCTTTCTTTTAATCCCTTTTTCCAGCTTCAATCGCCTGCATGATCTGAGCTGCAGCGTTCCAAGCACTGTGGTGTGTATGCTTGAGTCTCAGAGTCAGAACTCCTGCATCTCTCTCAGGGCTAATTCTAAGCTAATGACCTCCCTGCCTGTTATCCAATTATTTTTATATTTAACGTGCGTGGCTCTCATCCATCTTATACCCTTTTCAGCCTAAATTACGACTGAAGACTCAGGGGGACAATTCTGACCCAGGACCGATTGATCAGCGGCCTGGTACAGACGTGGCGTTCTCAAGTTGGGTAGGCAGTCAAGTTTTCTGCCCACAAACAGGGTTGGGTATTGTATGGTTCTGGTGATTTGATGTGAAGAGAACCCATGGGCGTTCTACGCCGGTTCTTGTCAAATTAGCCTTAAGGAGCCCTTTAAATACACTCAGAGTAGTGCATGGTTCTGGTGATTTGATGTGAAGAGAACCCATGGGCGTTTTACACCGGTTCTTGTCAAATCTGCCTTAAGGAGCCCTTTAAATGCACTCAGACCTGGGCTCACAACTATCTATGATAAATGAATATCATGTATTGTGTTGGCTAGACCCCCAACCTCTGCGTTCGCCACCGAACTGAGCTTCAGCAATAATGTTGATTCCGGCAAACATATATTGAAGTAATGGTGGTACCTAAGGGCGAGTTGAGTGTAACCACTCCGAGCTCCACGCATGTTTAACCAAAATTCTAAATTATAATTATAAATGGAGTCAGATAAACGAGTAAATAAAATAATAATATTTCTAAATAACTTTTACCTTTCCCCACAGCAATAGTGGAATACTTAAACCTTCGCTCCGAGCTATTCCCTCATTGGTCTAGTAATTGCGGAGTTTTACAATTTGGAGAACCCGACATGATTTCAGTTGCTGTTTCCAGATTCTACATTTGGTGACCCCGACGTGATTTCAGTTGCTGTTTCCAGATTCTACATTTGGTGACCCCGACGTGATTTCAGTTGCTGTTTCCAGATTCTACAATAGAAATGAAATAAATAGCTAAATAAACATCAGTATACTTTAAGTAACGTACTGACCATTTCAGTAAAGAATAAATAAAAATAATAGGCTATTTAAGTGCTACACATTTTATGACACAAAGAAAAATGCTAGCACAGAAAAACTTGCTATAGATATTCATTGATATTTGTTATTCTGTTAATTAACTGCTTGATTGATAATTACGAACGGGAAACAGGTTGGGAGTTAGCTATATCTGTATAAAGGTAGTCTAAGGTTACAGGAGGCCAACTTTACAGCCGATCTGTGCTTTCTGTCTGGTCACATAACATTGACTAACAAGGGGAAAAAAGAACCAAACTAAATGGCTCGTTCACCGAATGACGCATCAATTTAAAACCCCTCGGAGCTAGCATCGGAAAAGTTTAGAAAACCCTTAACTGGTTTTAGCCGTGAGTGTTACCGAAACCTACCTGTAGAATCATTTTACTTGGGTCGTAAATAAAGAATGGTACTCCAAAGTTTTGTGGGAATGTCGAACATCTCTGCAGTTAATTTGACAGTTGAACATTTGTGTTTATTTTATTATTATTATCATGTTATCTCTATATTATGGCTACCGATTCTGGCTTAACTTGGTCAGAGGAGGAGATGTGTTGCATCTCCGTAAACACTTGGAAAGCGGCAACTGATCCACGCTGTTAGTTTATTTATTTATTTTCCAACTGTAACGTTAAATGTCGATAGTTACCAAGGAATGCAGAAGATAAAATCCCCTATCGTGCTGGGTGGAGTGCATTCTAGGTATCTGCTGTAACATTACTTTAAATAGGCTACTGTAGCAAATGGCAAGTTTTTAGTTAACTACGACTACATCATCTACCGACATACAAACCATTAGTAGCTGTCTACCTCGTATACAACCCTTTACAAAAGGTACCATCATCCATTAAAAATATTGTAAACATTGTCATTTATTTGTAGTTCATGGTAAATCCACACCTATGTCTTGTAAGTGTGTTTGCAGGTATTGTGTATACACATCTCTCTCTAGATGGAATTATCTTATTATTCATAAATGTACATGCATTATCACACATAGTTACTCACACATAGCCTACAAAGCACTGTCCGTAAGGAATTAATTAGAACTTGCAAAAACTAGGCCTGCCATTAAAAGTATTGATATTAAAAAGAGGCCAAGTTACAACAAACAATATTGGCCATCGTAGCTCCCACTAATGAAACTAGCTCCATTCAAAAGCAATGCTACCCAATCTTTCCTATCTAAACTTGGCCCTTTTTTAAATTTTATTGTGAGGCCCTGTAAGAATGTGGTCATTCTACCACTGAATTTTACCCCCATGTGTAGATGCCTTCATTACAAGACAGAGAGGCTTAATAAATATTTTTAGAAAAAAAAAAGAGTTTCAGCACATTAACGTTAGTACCTGGAGGGTGCTCTCGCTACCGGTGGCTACGGGTATCTAACCTACACCGAGCTGCTGAGTGCAAGTGGATGTGAGGAAACAAAAAGATGTGGGCTTGTCTAATGTCCATTCTTTCAGTCAAGGTGTATTTTCCTGTAGTCATGGACCCCACCTTTTTCGCTCCAATGCATTGCGTTGGTTGCAAAATGGTTGCAAAAAGTACAATGGCGTTGTCCTGTTTAGGCCTTTTTAGGCTTCATGCGCCAGTGTACACGAGCCATAAGATATGAATGGGGGACGTCATCATCACTTCATCCATATTTTTCTAAGGTCTATGTTCCACATTGAAGGTAGGTAATACAATTAAAGTCAAGTAAGGAGGAACCTTAATGAATACTTGACCATCACAGCTAACCACCTTTTTTACTTTTAACCTAAAGGGGGATACCATCAAGAAGGATATCTTCATCGTGTTCATGCAGGGAGACCAGGTCAAAGGGAAGATAACAAAGATTTGTGAAGGGTTAGTGAATACATTTATTTTAAGTAGGAGAAAAGGTATGAAAGCATTGTAGAGATTATCAAATGAATCCTCTAGTGTGCATGAAAAATTCTACAAAAAAATTCAGGATAGCTCCTATGGAGCTAATTTAGTGCCAGAACCTAAGAAACAGAACATGCTTTTTACAAATGCCCTACGATTTATAAACAGTGTGTTTTGCAAATACAAAATATTTTTTTATATAAAAAAATTTGTTTTGCATTTGTAGAACTGGTTGTGTTTGTTAGAAAAAATGTGTATTTTATAACCGTGCTTTATTTATTTTCTTCTTTGTGAACTGTGTGTAACGTTTCCCTCAACTGGTATGGACCCAAATGCAGGACTCGGATACAGACATTTTATTAATATCAGCAAACAACAAGGGAGAGGGAGAGCAAGGTGAGGGTCTGGAAGCGGGGTTGGCGATAACAAAAGGGGCAGAGCAGATGAGGGGAATCAGGACAGGAGCTGGGCAAGCGCTAGACAAACCGGAGACAGAGCTGGAAGCTGGATGGGCGAGGGCAATGACAGAGTGGGGAATGCAGGCGGGCGGGCAAACTAGAAACAAACTATAAACAGGTTAGCAAGACTTTAGACGAGACACAGGTCGAGTTCCAAGACAACAACAAGCATGACAAGGCGACAAGGGAGAATATATAGGCGAGATAACGAGGCAATCAACGAATGAAGCGTGGGAATGTATGTGACAGTGAATGAGCTGATGAGAGAGCGTGTGGAATGCGAGTGGGGAAGGTGAGTGGTTGGCTGAGTGATAATGAGAGGGGAAATGTGGGAACGAGGAGGAAAACCACACCCAGCCTGCATGCCCAGGTTGAATTAGAGTATGCCAGCCAAAGGAATGCGGTAATGTTAATAAGCCCGACTGATATTTCTGTCCCTCCAAATGCGGTAAGTTAAGTTAAGTGTAGGCTACAGCGTCTTCTTACTAACGTTGGCTTGCTAACGTGATGGTTGTGTTGTAGCCTCAAAGATATTTACTTGAGTTGTTTTTGTATCATTAACCATAGTTAACTAGCCAGTGATATTTCACTGCCTTTTGTGTATAAGCTATAACGTTAGGTTTGACACTGCGTTGTCAATCTTACTGGCCTGGGGTTTGCATCAGGAAGCAGGAGTTACGGAGTTACGTTTGTTGGATAACAGTTAACTGCACTATCTGGAACCCCCCACGGCTGGAACATGTATTTACTGAAATAAAAATGGTACAAGGTACAAAGTGATACAAGCCCCATGCTGTGGTTATGTTAACTTATGTCTTAGTTAAGTAATTTGGATAGCTACATAGCTAGTAAACGGGCATTTGTAGATAGCCAGGATAGGTGAAAAAACAAAAAACAAAAGCCGTTCAGTTTCACCAACGTCAGAGTGACCACGTCTCTGGCAAATTGCGGCAAAAAAATGCCAAAATCAGGGATGGGAAAGATACTCAGGAAAAGGTTGGGCTCGAGTTAGCAAGCCACGCCATATTTAAAACAATTTTTCATGTGCATGCTTATTCACAGCTATAATTAGTTTTGTTCGAGCCGCTCGCTCTGACTGCTGAGCCTGGACTGATCCCACACACTTACTACCCAGTGCAGAAGATTCATAGATCCACAATTTCCTAAATTATGTCGTGTTCTAGGCTATGAGCCTGTGGCACTTTTTTATTTGCAGTTTTGCTATCTTACTATAATGTGGAGTGTAAGATTCAGAGAATCAAATGCGACAGCTAAGGGTTCTAAAAGCACACACCGTAGTGTGCACCAAAAAGACGGACGGGTCCGAACTATGAGAGGGGGCTATATACAGGTGCAGCTCAAAAAATTTGAATATCGTGAAAAAGTTCAATATTTTTTGTCACTCATTTCAGAAAGTGAAACTCATATATTATATAGATTCATTACACATAGAGTGAAATATTTCAAGCCTTTATTTTATTTCTTGTAATTTTGATGATTATGGCTTACAGCTAATGAAAACCCAAATTCAGTGTCTCAGAAAATATTGTGAAAAAGTTCAATATTGGAAACTCATGGTGTCACACTCTAATCAGCTAATTAACTCAAAACACCTGCAAAGGTTTCCTGTGCCTTTAAATGGTCTCTCAGTTCTGGTTCAGTAGGCTACACAATCATGGGGAAGACTGCTGACTTGACAGATGTCCAGAAGACAGTCATTGACACCCTCCACAAGGAGGGTAAGCCACAAAAGGTCATTGCTAAAGAAGCTGGTTGTTCACAGAGTGCTGTATCCAAGCATATTCATAGAAAGTTGAGTGGAAGGAAAAAGTGTGGTAGGAAAAGGTGCACAAGCAACAGGGATAACCGCAGCCTTGAGAGGATTGTCAAGCAAAATCCATTCAAGAATTTGGGCGAGCTTCACAAGGAGTGGACTGAGGCTGGAGTCAGTGCATCAAGAGCCACCACGCACAGACGAATCCAGGACATGGGCTACAAATGTCGCATTCCTCGTGTCAAGCCACTCCTGAACCAGAGACAACGTCAGAAGTGTCTTACTTGGGCTAAGGAGAAAAAGAACTGGACTGTTGCTCAGTGGTCCAAAGTCCTCTTTTCAGATGAAAGTAAATTTTGCATTTCATTTGGAAATCAAGGTCCCAGAGTCTGGAGGAAGAGTGAAGAGGCACAGAATCCATGTTGCTTGAAGTCCAGTGTGAAGTTTCCACAGTCAGTGATGATTTGGGGTGCCATGTCCACTGTGTTTTCTGAAGTCCACTGTCAACGCAGCCATCTACCAGGAAATTTTAGAGCACTTCATGCTTCCTTCTGCTGACAAGCTTTATGGAGATGCTGATTTCATTTTCCAGCAGGACTTGGCACCTGCCCACACTGCCAAGAGTACCAAAAGCTGGTTCAATGACCATGGTATTACTGTGCTTGATTGGCCAGCAAACTCGCCTGACCTGAACCCCATAGAGAATCTATGGGGTATTGTCAAGAGGAAGATGAGAGACACCAGACACAACAATGCAGACGACCTGAAGGCCGCTATCAAAGCAACCTGGGCTTCCATTACACCTCAGCAGTGCCACAGGCTGATCGCCTCCATGCCACGCCGCATTGATGCAGTAATTCATGCAAAAGGAGCCCCAACCAAGTATTGAGTGCATAGAAATGAACATACTTTTCAGAAGGCTGACATTTATGTTTAAAATATCCTTTTTTATTGATCTTATATAATATTCAAATTTTCTGAGACACTGAATTTGGATTTTCATTAGCTGTAAGCCATAATCATCAAAATTACAAGAAATAAAGGCTTGAAATATTTCACTCTATGTGTAATGAATCTATACAGGAGCAGCTCAAAAAATTTGAATATCGTGAAAAAGTTCAATATTTTTTGTCACTCATGTCAGAAAGTGAAACTCATATATTATATAGATTCATTAACGTAATGTGCCAGATTTAGCCATTGGGGCAAATTTTCATCTGGGCAGGTTGATGGAAAAAAAAACCGTATTAGACTAGATTTCCCACATCATAACAATAAACGACCATTTGCCTTTGAAAAGTTGAAAAAATCGTATTTCATACGGGCAAACTGTATGGGTTGACACCTATGCTATCCTCTCTCTATCAATAGCCTGTCGCTCACACAAATGCTCCTCAGTCTCCACAACTTGCTGGATTAAAGAAAAAAAAATATATATATTTATAGTACAAGGTGAAAGGGCGTAGCCACACGCACACAGTTGGTGTGACATCACATGTACTGCCACGTCACATATACTGTACAACAGCCAATAGTAAACACCTGTACAACTGCAATAGCCTACGTTTCACCACAGTGGCACTAGTTAGCCAAAATACACTACTCTTCCTATGTGATGCTAAACACTGCAACGAAACGTTGCGATTTGCAACAGGATCAACCTCTAGCACATAGGTGTCAAACTCAAGGCCCGCCACGTCATTTTATGTGGCCCGCGAGAACTTAATTATCTGACGCGTGTATCTACGTGGCTGGTTAACGGGGATTTACTTTTACGATATAACAGACAAACGCAGACGCGGACGCACACCCGCGGTACATACGCTAAATAAACCGTTAAATAAAGTTTGTATTAAAAAAAAAAAAAGGCGATTGCACCCCCCCCCCCGTCAACAATTATAATCGAGGTCCGCGAAAATCAACCAGCCCTTTGAGGGCAACCATAATGCTGATGTGGCCCGGGGTGAAAATGAGTTTGACACCCCTGCTCTAGCACATGGATAGAACTTTTTAGAGGTTGAAACCCTTTAGAATTTACTGAAGGCTGCTCATTTGCTCAAGCTGCTTGCTCAAGGAAGGACCGTCGTGTCTGCAGAGAAAACTCATTGCGCTAACACTGCTGCTCTGATCATTATTTTGCCATTTTATTGTTTTACTATTTTTAGCACGATTTTAGAATTTTATTATTTTACTTTTTTAGCATTTCACTATTTTATATTTAAAAAATGGAAGAGAAGAACAGCCTGGCTGCCTTGAGAGCGCCGCATGTTGCATGTTGAACGCGAGGGCTCTCCAGCGACGCTAGCCCTCCGTCTTCTCACACAGGTGCTGTGCCTGTTGCTAATCAACCTAGCAACCGTGCCATATACGATGGTGATTGCTGTAACGGACAACTTGAAATCTTAATTATTGGAGATTCTATTACCAGGTTTATTAAAGTCCCGTGTGGCATTACGTATTGTTTTTCTGGTTTTAAAGTCACAGATGTCTTAGAGTAGGCTCCTGTCTTTTTGGATTACACACTTGGCTACAGAATTACTGTATTACGGTCTTGGTTTTTTAAACAACTTTGATTTCTTTTGGTCCAGGGAGGCCCTGTTCAAACAGGATGGTATTCATCCTAATGATATAGGGGTGAAGAAGTTTATTTCAGGCTGTATCAAATTTTTAGCGTCCTTGGCCTGACAATTACCTTCCGCCAAAGGTAGTCTACCAAATTACTGTTCTGTTTCTAATCTACTTAATTTCATACCTACTGTTTCTCTGAGCTCTAACCATTTTGTTACTTCCTGTAATATCCCTGCCATACGTCCAGACAGCCAAGAAAGCTCGACACCGATCACTTGCGGTCTCAATGCCCTTCCGGTCTGTAGTGGTTCGTGGCTGTTTTGTTTTCTTTTATTTTGCGGCTCACGTCCTGCTTTCCCGATTGTGAATCAATCAGATTTTTTCCACGTTCCGTTTCGTGGTTTGTCGTCCTCATTATTGTTTTCACCTCTGCTTCTACCTGCAGGGTACTTAAGTTTCTCACTTCCTCTTCCCCAGTGCTTTATTGTCTTACGACATTGCATTCAAGCCAGGTATACTAGCGACCTCCTGATATTAAATGTTGTTTATGTTCAGGGGGGATTTGCTAGTTAGCTACTTAATCGGGTATAGGATTTGTTTTACTCCTGGTATCTATTTAGCACTTTGCTGTTCTCTCTGAGACAGTTTTTCTTTTTACTTTTGTTTTGGTTTTACACTTCTCCGGCTCTGAGCTAAGGCAGTCGAGGGTGTTCTTTTGTTTACTATGTTTCCCATTCTAGTGTCATTATTTGGGTTCGTAAGATTTAGTTGTTATTTACTAGTTTTCTAGTTCGCCTGTTTTTGTGGGTTTATTTTCGTTTTGGCTGTTTAGTTAGTTTTTTCTTTCTTTCTTTATTATTTTCTCTCCCTTAATTATTGGTCCTCACGTCTTCTGAGCTGACTTGTTGAGATTCCTCCCACCTTCGTGTTTGAATCTCTGAACAATTAAGAAACCCATTACATGGTCTCAATGCCCATAATTCCTATTACTAGTCAGCGACCAGTCATAATTTGTGATCGTTCTCCCTGCTGCTGTGGCGATCACAATGACCCAACAGAAACTTAGCTAAAAAAGTGTTTCTGATTTTAATTAGGGATGTTCCTAACGACTAATTTCCCTGACGTTTAAACGGAAGTTTAAACTTAGACTAGTCGACTAGTCTAAAAGTAAGAAAACACTCAGAAAACAGTCAAAATTGGAACACAATTTAATCTATAAGGTTAAACATTGTCCGAAAAAATATTGCGCATATTATAAGAGCCATTTGAAACCGTTATTCACATTCTTCAATAACCAAATCGTATTTTAAATGTCGCTGAAATGTGTGGCACTTTGCGCCTTGCATTCTGAACATTGCACATTATCCTAGAAAACATGACAACTCACTAAATAAAAGTTAACAAATAACATTTATTGAAAACAATATTCAACGTAAGAAAACATTTTTAGGAAACGTGCCTGATTATTACAACGGCATTTTCATTGGGTGAACGCGATCGCATAGCAAATACAGTAAAAAATAATAAACGGTCATCAGAAAAGCTACCGATAATAGGAACACAAAAAAATAACAATTTTGACTGATCGACGTGACATTAGATTAGTTTTATTGTGCTATTCAACAATGCGATAGGCCTACTTACTCTTTCCACCTCGCTGGTTTAACTTGCAGGGCGAACAGGCTAATGTTGACTGGTCGACTAAACGCGCACATCCCTAATTTTAATACAGTCGTACGTAGGGCTAGTGAGCCTAACAAAGTTAAAAACCTTATTAAAGGTAGCTTGGGGCTGCAGGGAATGAGGGAACAGGAGAGGATGTGTAGAAGTAATTGTCTGAAGTGTCTCTGTTTCAATGCTAGAAGCAAGTGTCGGGGGGGGGGGGGGACCTGCAACCCGCAACCCGCAACCCGCAACCCGCAAACAGGGAATCAAGTTAAGTTCAAGAAAATAATAAACTCTCCTTACAATGAGAGATACCGCTACCAAACTCAAATCGACCCGTATAGGGCGAAAACTCTAAAACTATATATTAAGACAAACAAAGAAAATCCTATAGCTCACAACGAGGGAGCCGAAAAACACAAACGAGGTAACAGAAGACGGCGAAGACAATCGAGAGACAGAGGTCAAGAAAAGAGACAGGATAGAAACGAATAACCTAGGCTAAGTTTCTAATAAACTCTCAAACACCTGCAACAAGTCCAGTCGAACCACAACACGTTGAGGTGATACGGTCGTTACAAACTGTCAGTTCTATACCGTGGATTACTGGCTTTCTTTGTCAAAAGATTGGCAATATGGAAGCATCAAACAAAGACAAAGCGAGGTTTAAATAATGACAGGAAATACAGAACAGGTGAACACACTGAGTAGAAGAAAACCCAAACACACAAAACGGACAATGAAAACAAAGGGAAGAAGCGCAACAAGAGAAGAGCAGGCTGAGAAACCATGACATAAAGAATACGTTTTTGGAACTTGAGGCTGTTGTGAATAATGGGGGGCATAACATAGTTGGGATTACAGAGACATGGCTATAAAGAAGATGGGGACGAATATAATATTGAAGGTTACAAACTTTTTAGGAGGGATACATCCGGTAAGAGAGGTGGAGGTGTAGCTCTCTATGTAAAAGAAATGTATAATGTGCAAGAAATTCCAGAAATTGATCAACTCAAGCCTAGTGAGGCTATTTGGATCAAGCTCATAGCGAAGCAAGAGAAGGGAATTAACATAGGTGTGTGTTACCGACCACCGGCTTTAGATAGTAGTGTGAACTCAGTTCTCGGGGAAAACATTAAAAAGGTTTGTAGGAGAAGTCCATTATTATGGATGATTTCAATGACCCTACTATTAATTGGGAACTGGTGTCAGGACATGGAAAATGTGAGGAAGAATTTTTAGATATTATAAATTATCAGCTTTTGACACAATATGTAAGCCAGCCTACAAGAGGTAATTCAATCCTTAATCTGGTGTTCTGTAATGATCCTGACAGAATTTTTAACATAGAGGTAAAGGAGCAACTTGGGACTGGTGATCATTCCGCTTCAGTTTTAATATTGTCATGGATCGCGCCTTCCTTTCCTTATCTCTGCGTTTTGTATTTATTTTTTCTTTTACCGGTAATCTATCTGATTTTTCTGTGTTCCACATCGCTTTTTTCTCATCGCTTCTAGCCGGTAAAGGTATAGGAAGTTATCGACCGATTTGCTTCTCAACGCGGGACTTGTTAGCAGTTACAATTTAGTAAAGTGCGCTTTTTTCCCCGTTCTTTATTCAGAGCAGAGGTTTATGGGTTTTGTTTCTCACTCAGACCTACGAGTGCTCTCGCCCTAAAGTTTAGGTTCCCCCCCCCCCTCCTTTCTTTTGTACGCTCCACATTTGGAGTTAGATAAGTGTTTCACTTATTTCTTTTGTTTGCTCGGTTATCAAGCTCCTCGCTTTGTTGTATCGCAAGGTTTTTTCTGTTATCCTTATTTTTCCTGTCCACTACGGATTATTGTCCGTCTTAGTGGTGTTCGACTTGAACACTTAGTGATTCCTTGTCTGTCGCACCTGGACCTCCAATATTTACTCTGTGTCTCTGGGCATAGAGATCCCCTACAAATGTACTTTGGCAAATTAGGATGATCTCCCCTGAGGCTAGAATTTTAAATTTTAGGCGAGCCAATTTAAAAAAGATGCAAGCAAGCGTAAGCGAGGTAGACTGGGTGCAACTTCTCGACTGCAGGACGGTTAACGAAATGTGGTGCTTGTTCAAAAGGGTTATACTAGATGCACAGTGTAAATTAATTCCAAAGATGATGAAAAGTAAGTTGAATAAGCAGTCTCCACAGTGGATGACTAAAGCTATACGCAAGAGTTTGAGGAAAAATAATAAACTTCATAAGATATACAAAAATGACAGTTCTGAGTGTAACAAAGCAGCATATTGTATTATCCGAGCTAAGGTTAAAAAAGAACTATGGGTAGCTAAAAGGCTGTTTGAAAAGCAAATCTCCAAAGATGCTAAAGATAATCCTAAAAGATTTTTTAAATACTGTGGTAAGAAAAGTTAAAGAGGGGGTGAAGTACATTAAGAATAAGGAAGGAACACTGCTTTATAAGAATAGGGACATAGCTGATGCCTTAGATAGCTACTTTGTGGAGAGTTTTACCAGGGAGGATGTTCCTAATATGCCAGATAGCATATTCGGTGCTCAGAATGTCTTCACAGATATTGAATTTGACGATAATGTTGTACTAGATAAATTAAATAAACTAAACACAAATAAGGCAGCTGGCCCCGATGGTATATACCCATGGGTACTCAAAGAACTAGGGGCAATCATCTTTAAACCTCTGGCATGTATTTTCAGACAGTCTCAGAAAACTGCAGAAATACCAGAAGACTGGAAGCAAGGACATATAATACCAATATAAACATCGAACAAAAAGTTCGGAAATTTGTGTTTGGTAGATTATTTCTCTGTTGTAACAATGCTTCTTGGCAATAACTTTTATACCGTTGGAAAGCCTGTTTATTTCCCTTTTAAATGGTGCTCCATTTGTAAGGAACATGCATTTGTGGGATGAGCAGCACAGCTGAGTATGTGGGTTGCGCCCATGTAAAATGTGCCAAATCTTCTCTGCCAATGCCAAACAGCTTATTCTGCTGTTGCTATTGGCTCTTGTTTGGTGGATTGGATGATTGAAGTCTATCAGTAACAAGGAAGAAACAAGACATATTGGCAATTTTACAATTTATTAATTTAACAAACAGTCAGGAGCCTCAGTAGCGTGTGGAAGAACCATACACAGCCACAACAGCCTGGCACCTCCTCCTCATGCTGGTCACCAGCGTGGTCACACACTACTGTGGGATGGCATTCCACTCCTCAACCAGGATTTGTCGGAAGTCAGCCAACGTGGTTGTGTTGGTCACTCTAGCACGAACAGCACGCCCAAGCTGATCCCACAAGTGTTCAATTGGGTTGAGGTCAGGACTGTTGGCAGGCCATTCCATTCTCTCTACTCCAGGGGTGTCCAAACTACGGCCCACGGGCCAATTGAATCCCTGCAACGAAAAACCATATAAACGCCATTTTTTTCAAAATTGAGATAAGCATCATTTATAGTACTTTTATATCCACTTTGTATAATGAAGTGGTAAATTCAATATTTCACGCGACTTCTTCCGAGTATTTTAAAATTCAAAATAGCTTCACGCGGAAAAACCGTTTATATCCACAAGCAAAAATGGACGGCCAAACTCTAACTCTAACTGCTGCTGATCAGAGGAGGAGAAATATTGGTAAAAAAAGAAAGACTAAAATGAATACATGGAAAGATGTTCAACGTAAGACCCTGAGGGATGCAGGGAAACCTTACATCAACAGGAAGGGAGACGTGAAAAGGGGGAAAAGTCCGCCCAGACAGGTATGTGGAAGAACCGTATATGTGATACATTGTAACTAGCTAGCTGGACTGCCATAACGTTGCCGCGCTAGCGCAAGTTTCACTGCCCTACCCAACGTTATAGCTAGCTAACGTTAACGTTACATGTAGCAAGTTTTGTATATGCCTAATAGATCATTAATCATCCTTCTGCCTGTAGGGGTTGGTGTGTGTCTGCACGAAAGACTGCAGTAAGTTAACGGAGGAGCGCAAGTTGCAGCTGTTTACTGAGTTTTATGAAGCTAATTACCAGAAGCAGCAAGCTATCATTCTCTCTGGGTTAGAGCAGGTGAGATAAAACGATGTAGGCTATATTGTGTTTATGATAACAAACAATGCTTCTTGTCTAGTCTCCATGCTAAAGATTGTGGCTAATAAACTGTGACACCCATAGGCTACAATATGTTTTTTAATCTGTTGCTGTATTCTGAACGTTAATCATTTTGAATAGGTTTGCGATAGCTTGCCATACACACAAGTTAGTAGGTGTTGATAGTAGCAATCTATTCAGATGAATGCTTTATTAGTGTGATTCTCTATCTCCACCTCCCAATAAAAAATCAGAATCAGACGAGATGTATTTGTATATGTAGGGTAAAAGTGTAGGGAACAAAGTAGGGAAGTGGTGTGGGTAAACTTGGTGCAGTTGATTGCCGATGGCATCAGAGGCAATACTCATGATCGGACTAATCTTACTAAATACCCTTCTTTGTAGCCAAAATATTTTCTGACAAAAGAATAATTGAAAGAAATGTGTTATCAATAATTTTTTAAGCATAATGAGGCTCAACAGTATAACGATTTTAAACTGTTGTACTGCATGGGATATATACTGTTCTTCCACAATTTCCAATGGTCACTGGAGATATACTGTTCTTCCACATACCAGACATTAAAATGTTCCTAAAATCAAGAGAAAAAAACTTTTGCAGAAAAAAACAATCATATTAGAAACATGTCACTGTGTTTTAGTGTATTGCTGGGGAAAAAAAGATTAAGTCATATATAAAATAAAATAAACTATAAATATCTGATTATCTGAAAATTGAAAAAATTGATATATATGGTTCTTCGTCTGTGTGAATCAATTGCGGCCCTTGAAGCGTTTTAAAGCGGCCCTCGAAACATTTCAGAAGAATTATTAAATCTGGCCCGCTGCTACAAATGAGAAGAAAAAAAATGCTGTTGTTTTTTTAACACTAGGGGGCAGCATAGTAAAAGCCCAACTCTAAAAACAGATGAGCAGTTTGCGCCCCCCCCCCCCCCAAACAAAAAATTATCTTATGCATTAGCTAGCCAACGTTCCTGTAGCCTACTAATCGTATTATTATCAACATGGCGACTGCAAAGAATCGAAAGTTGGATAGTGAATGTAGGAAATTCCAGCCACGATGGCAAAATTAATACTTTTTCAGAGTGTGTCTGTTTAATTTGCCAGGAATCAGTAGCGGTAATGAAAATAATTTAACGTTAAGAGACATTATGAAACGAAACATGATGCGTCTTTTAAGGCATATACTGGAGCAGCCAGAGAAGAGAAATCAAAGCAGTTGGCGGCAAGCCTATCATTGCAACAAACCCAGTTTTTTCGTGCTAATCAAACGCAGCAGAATGCTACCAGGGCTAGCTACGAGGTCGCTAAGCTAATAGCGAAGTATGGAAAGGCCTTTGTAGAGGGTGATTTTATTAAAAGAGTGCGTCACAAAAATTGTGGAGATTGTATGCCCAGAAAAGAAACAAGACTTCTGCAATGTTAGTGTTGCGAGAAACACAGTGGGCTGGCAAATCGAGGATTTATCAGCTAACATCAAGGCGCAAAATATCAGACAAAGCTCCGTTGTTTCTTTTCTATTCAATTGCGTGTGACGAGAGTACCGACACAACAGATACGGCTCAGCTACTAATTTTTTTTGCGGGGGGTTGATGATGATTTTTGCGTGACTGAAGAGCTCCTCGACCTTCGGAGCCTGACTGGAACAACAAAAGGAGCTGATATTTTTGAAGCTGTGTCAGTTGCTATTCAAAATCGGAATCTCCCTTGGGACAAGTTGTGTGGAGTTACAACAGATGGTGCTCCAGTCATGATAGGTGAGCGTAACGGAATGGCTTCCCTGGTTTGCAGAAAAGTTAATGAGTCTGGCTGTTAAATTGCTGTATTATACACCAGGAAGCATTATGCGCCAAAGTCACGAAACTGGGCGATGTCATGAATACAGTCGTGAAAACTATTAACATAATTTGTGCGAAAGCACTCAATCACAGAGAATTTCGGGCATTCTGTCTGAAATGGATACAGAATATGGGGACATGATCTACCACTCTGATATACTCTCACATATGTGAGCAAACATTTTCCCTGATGACGCTAAACAAGAGCCGTTTGCGATCAAAGATAACAGACAGTCACCTTTGCGATGTCCTGCGAATCGCATCTACAAACCTCACGCCCGACATCACAGCGATTCTTCAGTCCAAGGCACAACAACACTGTTCTCATTAGAAGTGTCACTGGTGAGTGAAATTCTTAAAATCTCTTCAAGCTCGCCTTTTAATAGGCTATAATACTATTCGCCTAATTTAAATAGAAATCTAAGTGATGTTGGCAACTGTATGCCACATGTCTGAGCGCACTTGTATTTATTTTACACACACACGCACACATAGCCTATATATATATATATATATATAATAGCCTGTGGCCCGTGGTAGTCATCATTTTTCTCCATCTGGCCCTCAGTGAAAAAAGTTTGGACACCCCTGCTCTACTCCCAAATTCTGGAGGTAGTCTCTGATGAACCCTGCTCTGTGGGGGCGAGCGTTGTCATCTTGGAGGATGGAGTTCGGTCCCAGACTGTGGAGATATGGGATTGCCACTGGTTGCACAATCTCATCTCGATATCTCTCTGTATTGAGATTGCCTCCAATGATGACAAGCCTCGTTTTTCCAGTGATGGAGATGCCGCCCCACACCATCACACTGCCTCCACCAAAAGGTGTTACTCTATCGGTGCAGCAATCAGCATAGCATTCTCCCAGTCTTCTCCACACTTTGACCCTACGATCCAACTTCCGTAGACAGAATCTGGACTCATCGATAACGTTCCTCCGCATGTTCAGGTTCCAGTGCAGGTGTTGCCGACACCAGCGCAAACGGGCTTGACGGTGAAGGGCAGTCATGCCAGGCCTCCTGGCAGCCCTATGAGCCATGAGATTGGCTGCGTGCAGTCTGTTCCGGATTGTCTGGGCCGAGAGTCGTGTGCCATATCGTCCTGCAAACCTTGACTGCAAATCTGTAGAAGACAGCCTACGGTTCCTAAGTGCTGAAAGGGTGAGGAACCAGTCTTCTTGGGGTGTCGTCCCCTGTTTCATGGAACTTGGCCTTCAGTTTGGAGATGGTACTCACTCCAGGGCTCACTCCAAATAATGCCGCAACTTGCTTTTGCGGAACACCAGCTTGAAGTTGCCCTATCGCACGGGCCTTATCAAGATCAGACAAAACGTGGCATGCCGATTCTTGGAGCAGACACCAATTGACCACTGTAGCAGGGCCCATGCTCACAGGTGCTGCCAATCAGGCACCTGATTGTCAGCACCTGGGGGTACCGGATGCTCAAAACAAGAGTCAATAGCAACAGCAGAATAAGATGTTTGGCATTGGCAGAGAAGATTTGGCAGATTTTTCATGGGCGCAACCTACATACTCAGCTGTGCTGCTCATCCCACAAATGCATGCTCCTTACAAATGGGGCAACAGGCTTTCCAACGGTATAAAATGTATTGCCAAGAAGCATTGTTACAACAGAGAAATAATCTACCAAACACAAATTTCCGAACTTTTTGTTCGATGTTTATAAGAAAGGGGACCGCACTGATCTAGGTAACTATAGGCCTCTCAGTTTAACCTACATAAGCTGTAAAATATTGGAATATATAATTAAAAACAAATTAGAATTATTTATTGAAAATCATATCATACGGGATAGCCAACATGGTTTTCGCAAGGGAAGGTCATGCCTGACAAACCTTTTAGCATTCTTTGAGGACGCTACCAAGTGTTTTGATTGTAATAGGGCTTACAATATTATATACTTAGATTTCCAAAAAGATTTTGATAAGGTACCACATGAGAGACTCATTAGTAAAATGAAGATGGTAGGAATTACAGGAAGCAGTTCAGAGTGGGTTCGGAACTGGTTACAGGATAGAACACAAAGTGTAGTAGTTGGAGGGAGCTTATCTGAGCAGGGTACTGTGGGCAGTGGAGTCCCACAGGGATCGGTACTGGGACCACTGCTCTTCCTACATAAATGATCTTGACAGTGACATTGAAAGCACATTGGTTAAATTTGCAGATGATACGAAACTGGGAGGATTAGCCAATAGCTTGGAATAATTCAGGAGGATTTAACTAAAATTCAGAGATGGGCAGACTCCTGGCAAATAAAATTCAACATGGCAAAATGTAAGGTTCTACATGTGGGTAATAAAAATATAAGGCAGGATTACTTTATGGGTGGTACAAAATTGGAATGTGCTCAAGCTGAAAAAGACTTGGGGGTAATAGTTGATCAAAGCCTTTCTGATTCTAGTTAATGTGCTGCAGCAGTCAAAAAGGCCAATGGGATGCTAGGATATATAGCCAGGTGTATAATATAAATCGAAGGACGTTATACTCACGTGATAAAATACCCTCGTCAGACCACACTTAGAGCATTGTGTGCAGTTCTGGGGACCATGCTATAAGAAATATATAGAGTCGCTGGAAAAGGTTCAGAGAAGGGCAACAAGACTAATCCCAGGTTTAAAAGATAATAGCTATGAAGAAAGGCTTAAAATACTTAATCTCTTCAAATTTTGCAAAAGAAGATTTAGGGGAGATATGATTGAGGCTTTTAAATTCATTAAAGGGATTAACAAAGTCAAGTGCAGGCAATTCTTCAAGGTGAGCTCGGTCAACAGAACAAGGGGGCACAATTGGAAATTATCAAAAGATAGATTCTATACAAATATAAGGAAGTATTTTTTCATGCAGAGAGTGGTTAATGTATGGAATAGATTGCCAGGGAATTTTGTGGAGGCAGAAGCCTTGGAGGTTTTTAAATCCAGGCTGGACAAGGTACTGGATTTTATTTAATTAAAATTTTAGGTAACTTATTTTATTTATGTATATTTTGGTTGTTTTATTGCTCTTAATGATTTATTGTTTTTATGGTTATAAATTTTTATGGTATTTTATTGGGTTTATTGTTTATTGATTGTAATTATTGATTGTTTTATTATATTAAAAATAAAATCCAATGACGAGCCAAGTTGAGCTGATGTCCAAATATATCAGTAATCAGCAAAAAAAAACAAAAACGGTTTTAGGGTTTACTTACCCTTTAAGCACAGCCCTATTTTGTCTTACGGTTTCATCATTTTTATTACGGGTCGAACGTTTTTTTATGCCTGAAGCCTTTCTCTCTCGTCAGTAACATTCTCTAAGTTATACTAATTAATACCCAAGGATTAAGCTTTACCAGTGCACTCACATGTTCATTGGATTCTGCATGACAGTAGCCTCCAATCAAGATGTTTGATGTTAAATCCATGTTTTTCCCATGTCAATGTTCCACTGCATCCGGCACAGAACAGTAGGCAGGCTAGAAAGTATCTTGCTAACGTTAGCTAGCTAATAAGATTGTTAACCGTGCCAGAACTAGCTAGCCAGCTAGCAAACGTTAACTTAAAAACATTAGCAATTTAGCTAACGTTAGTGCGCTCGTCCAATTTACCTTTTGCTACCGTTGATTTTACTAAATAAAAATAATAATTAATCTAAAATGTGTTTATTTGCGATAAATAAATAAAAAATTTTGAATGAAATAATCAAATATTTGAACGTTTCAATACAGGTCTACTACTTGTTTGCTCCTTCGTATTCAAAACATACTTGACTCTATCACTGAATAATCGGTAGCAACCCAACCGCTTAAAATTTGAAAAAGTGGGAGGGACTCAACATTGTTGTTGTTCAATCCACTATAAGGCATGGTATGACTGTTATTTTAGGAAACTGATTGGGCTAAAGTGCTGTCTCCCCTCACGTGACTTTTCACTATTAAAGAGCAAGTACTGTCTCAGCCTGTCTCCGCCAACTACACAATTTTGAAAAATACTTTGTGGGGTGAGCGAGGGAGAGGGGTGGGGGCCTAAATTTGCATAAATGAACATACATTGTACAAATTACTTTGTATAACTCAGATCAAACTGTCTAACTAGAGGTTCCACATCAAATATGAATCAAGATTCAGCAACTGCGTGGTCTATTTCTCACCTCAAATAATTTCAACCATTAGGGGCAGCACAAAGACGCTTTTCTACCAGTTTCTTATATACAATATTATTTCAGAATTGTTTAAATAACAGAATGCATGGATAAGTTGTATTATAAGGTAGGCAAACAAACACATTTACAGCGAAAAAAGGTGATCTAGAGTGTACTTACCCTTTAAAATGACTACTTTTACGATCTCTATAATGCGTTTTTCAATACTTCTAACACTTTTCCTAAACTCTTAACACACCAACAACACACAATTGGCAAAACGGTTAATTTCATGCTCAAAATCACACATTGTAAACTAAACACCAACACTAATTTTCAAAATACCAGAATACACAAACACAATACATTAAGTCTACCAAAACACTGCAAACGTCTCAAAATCAAATAATTCTTCCAAAACACTAACACATGTTCTCTTCAAACAGGAACATTTAGTCAATCATAGCACAAGGTCATACAAAACACTAACAGCAGATGGAATGACAGAAACTGCATTACTTTACATGTGTCAGTTCTACCCTTATACAATCGACAATATATTGTATTGATCATAAATTGTCTTTTGCACTGCAGTTTCTTTTGAAGCCTCTCTACATTTTTCTTTTGTTGGGTTTAGTAAACGCATGCTTTTTTTTTTTTTTTGCAAACATTCAATACCAAAAGTGAATGTCCCATCTCAGAGTAGCTTTATAGAATGTACAGTTTATGAAAAAAAGAAGACAGTACGTGACAGAATTGCTGCAGTAAAGGCTTTATTTGCAACGGTAAATTACTGCAAGAGAACAAAAAAATTAAAAATAAATAGCTGAAATATACAAAATATACAAACAGAAAAAGGCACAGAAGAAATTAAAAAAGAAAAATACAAAGTCCTCTTCTAATCTGCCCGGTCTTCTGCATTTAGCCACATGTTCTCATCCACTTCACACCTTATATCTTCTCTGGCAAGGCACCTTGGGAAAAATCTTTTGGTATGCCTTATCCACCCCTGGCAGTGTTCAGCTGTGATGTCTTGGCATGCAGCATCCATTGCATCCAGGAGGGACATTTGGTCGTGTGGACAATGATCGAAAACCTTCCATCTCCAGGCTGAAAAAAAACTCCTCAATAGGGTTGAGGAAAGAGGAGTAAGGGGCAAGGAAAAGGGACATCATCCTTGGATGGCCGTCAAACCAGGCTGTGACTGCACGGGAATGCTGGAATGCCACATTGTCCCATGTGATCACATATATTGGCAAGTGGTCCCCCACCTGTCCCCCTTTCTGCCTCCGGCACCAGTCTTTCATGCAGGTCTTCTAAAAACAGGAGAAGGCGGTCAGTGTTGTAGGGGCCAATCTCACATTTGTGCAGGAGCGCACCATTGTTGGCGATTGCGGCCACATGGTGATGTTGGCTCCTCTCTGGCCCGGCATGGCAACTGTGGCCCCTTTACCAATTATGTTTCTTTTCCGCCGACACCTTTTCGCCAAGTTGAAGCCAGCCTCGTCAATGTAGATCATGTCATGTGGGGCTTGATTGGCCTCCAACTCCATGACTCTCTGCAAGTAATCAAACACACTGTGTAAATGCTTTACTGTATACCTACTGTATGTCCTACTGTACCCCACGTTTATAGTTTACTGCAAAACACACTACATATAGTACACTAATCACTGTATTGGATAACCTTACCTGGACATATTGGTGACGGAGTTATTTGATGCGCTCACTGTTCCTTTCAAAAGGAACTTTATACAGTTGTTTCATTCGGACTCTGTGTTTAGCCAGAGTCAGAGAAATGGATGTTATGCTGATTCCTTCAATATTCCCAAAGACAAGGTTGTCCTCTATATCTCTGGCCTGAATTTTCTTCAGTTTTATCTCATTGTCAGCAATCACCATGTTGACAATGGCAAGCTCCTGTTGTTCATTTAGGAGCTTTTCTCTGCCCCCTGTGGGAGGTAGATGTTGAATCCTTAGAGGAACAAAATACAGTTACATATTAGGGATTGGAGGCATACAGTTACTGTAATACATGGTCAAATTATTTACACTGTGCAGCAGGAGAAGCCCTTATACAATATCCTACCTGTTGGTTTCTTGAAAAATCCGGATAATGGATGCCACTGTGTACTGGCTGAGATTTGGCTGTACTTGTTCACCAGCCTCTCTGATTGATAGCCCATGGTTAATGACATAGTCTATGATGGTAGCTCTTATCTGTTACCCTAGCTCTGGCCCTTCTTTGAGCGCCACCATGCATTCTAACTCCTCTCCCTCTACCTTGTCCTCGTCCAGCCATTCCTCTCCCTTGTCCTTGTCAAACTCCTCTCCCTTGTCCTGGTACTCGTCTTCCTCTCCTTCGTCCAGCCATTCTTCATTCCCTCTTTCTGTTACTCAATATTGGTCTTTGTACACACAAGATCAGCCCAAAGAGGTCCCCTTTTTTATACTATATGGTCATGCGATTGAAAGAACCTCAACACCTGAGTGTGTTTCCTAGACGGGAATCAGCTGCGATTGATCTATTTGCATAACTTCAATCAGCTGTTTCTTAATAGCAATGGAAAAAAATACAGGACATATAGGTGCAGCTCAAAAAATTTGAATATCGTGAAAAAGTTCAATATTTTTTGTCACTCATGTCAGAAAGTGAAACTCATATATTATATAGATTCATTACACATAGTGAAATATTTCAAGCCTTTATTTCTTGTAATTTTGATGATTATGGCTTACAGCTAATGAACCAAAATTCAATGTCTCAGAAAATTAGAATATTACATAAGAGATATATTAAACAGAAATGTCAGCCTTCTGAAAAGTATGTTCATTTCTATGCACTCAATACTTGGTAGCCAAGCTCTTGTTACGATATTAATTTCACATAAGCTAATGTAACAACTTTAGCTAGCAAGCTAGTGGCTATACACCATTTTAGCCGCAACTAAGCTAATGGTATCTCGCTTACTAACTTGAGAAGCAAAGCAAAATAAAATATATATACTAGTTTATATTGTAGTATCTCGTGGAAGATCTATTCAAGGGAGATCAGCACAATGTAATGCAACCTGTTCAGGACAGGGTTTCCCCATTTCTCTTCAGTGCAGTCTCTCAATTTTTAACCATCTCTGTTATTTCTTGATTGAGGGATTTCTTTCTCTCATAATAAATTTACTTCAATTAAAAGTTGGAATTTTCTCATTTTTTAGAGTGTGAGATTAAGCTAATTCACCAAATTTTTACTCATCTTTACCAAGGGTGAAGAGGAATAATAGAGGAGGGCACTGTATCTATGGTAAACAAACCAACCTGTCGACATTTTGCTAGTCTTTTCTGGTAGCTTGCTAACAACACTGAAGGAAATTTTAGTTAGAAGTGTCATTGTCACACTCCTGTGGTAGATCAAGCGAGCTATCATTGCTTTTTTATTATAATGTCAGACAATTACATTGACATGTTGTTTCCCAAAGATATTTTGGCAAAATAAACCAAACAGGGCTGTCCTTATGTGGTTACAGAGTGGACAACTCGGTGGCCTACGGTATCACTCCCTGACATCTCCTCTGCCTTATTAAATCCCCCGGTAAGGAACCATGTCAACTACATTATGATCTTAAAAAATCAGTTAAAATACAAAAACTCATGGACAAAACTCATATATATGAAACTGAACTACTGGCACCACAAGGGGGAAAAAACAAGGTATCACATTTCTACAACATTCTCAACACAACCGTTCATCACTCATTCGAGAACTGTGCCAAACGTTGGACTGAGGACCTAAATATTCCCCCAGATGGACTCAAAGTCAAACGCCTGGAAAAATGCAAGACAATCATTCAGATCAACCAATAATAAACTACTCCAGTTTAATATACTCAGCAGGCTATACTGCATCCAGAAAAATTACAAAAAATGATTCTACACACAGATGGCACCTGTCCAAAATGCAAATCTCACAAAGGCTCACTAATACACATGTTATGGGAATGCAGATACATTGACTAATTCTGGAAAACAACAGCCAAAGAGATAACTAGTCATCTCAAAATATCGGTACCCATCTCCCCAGAAACATATATAATTGGAGATTTAACCAACTGCAACATCCCAGCAACCCAAAAAAACATATTTTTAGTCATGTCAATTATAACAAAAAAAGTAATTGTAAACCACTGGACAGATACAGACGCACCATCACTTAAGGAATGGGTAAATTGGGCCATTTCTACAATAAAACTGGAAAACATTGCATTTAGCCTGGAGGACAAACTCACCAAATACAAAGACTGCTGGGGGGCACTAGAACAACATTAATCCAACTGTTTACACCACAACAACTCAATATACTAAGGACTAAGGGAGCAGAAGAAACAATAAATAATAATAATAAAAGAACTGAACATCCAAGACATCAATATTAACCTCTATTTAAAAATAAAAAAAATAGAGGACCAGGAGGATAAATGAGCAAGTGTTGCTTCTGGCTAGGCTAGATAAAATGTTTTCACAAAACCAAAAGTAGATAAATGAAGGGCTGTGTTTTCCTAAATTAATGGCTGTATTTGCCCCCGTTTTTCTGAAGACTCCAGCTAATGGTGGTGGTATTTTTTCAGTAGAACTGTAACATTAGTGGCTAACTTGCCACTGCGGGACTAGTAGTAAAATGCCCAGCCCCTCCGCTCCGGTTGTATTCAGTGGGAGTGTTACGTTTATGTCATGTTTATGCCACGTTTCATGTTTAGTGTTTGTCACAGTTTATTTTCTGTTCATGTCATGCTTGTGTTCTGTTTATGTTACGATGCAGTTCATTGTTTGCATACACATTTCCGTGTTTTTCCGCAGCCTTGCATTCATGCTTCTCTTGCTGTCGCTCACACTTCCCTAAATTGTTTCATTCGACCATGTCTATTTACTAATCTACTAACATTAGATCAGGATTGGGTAATACTAACTCTCTAACCATGTGTTCATGTTTACCTTACGTTTCTTGTGCGTCATTTACTAATGTCAGGTCTAGGATAGGATAACTACTAACGATTTACTAATTGCCTTGTTACGTGTCTCATTTTCTCAAGCTGTTGTTCATTTCCTGCTGCTCTCAAGCTAAGTGTCTGCACCTGTCTACACCTGCATACACCTGCATATAAGATCAGTGTTCATGTCATGTCCTTGTGAAATTGTTGCCTTTAGCTCACGACTGTCACTTTTGAGCGGTTTCCATTGTTTTGACTACCGTTATTAATCTAGCCTGTTTACTGACCATCGTTACTGCCTGCCTATTGTTTCCACTGCCTGTTTTTGACCACGAGTTTTGCCTGCTGTCTGTTTTGTACCTCTGCCCTGCGGATAGGACTTCGGTCTGACTCCTGCTACGCCCCACGACTACGAACTTTGCTTTACCCCCTCCCTCGGTACTGTATCTTTGGTCTGGCTGGATTTATTGGTTTTTGGACTTTGCTTGTGTGACTACGAGTCCAACTCGCACACATCCGTCTCAGGGAGTGGCAACCTGTGACTGGCATTGTCTGACACCGCCCATAAACTGTTGTAGAAGTTGTAGTTCACAGTAAAGCAGGTGCCTGGTACATGCGCAGTAGTTTCAAAAAATTTGAATATCGTGAAAAAGTTTTTTTTTTTTTGTCATATTTTTTGTCACTCATGTCAGAAAGTGAAACTCATATATTATATAGATTCATTACACAGAGTGAAATATTTCAAGCCTTTATTTCTTGTCATTTTGATGATTATGGCTTACAGCTAATGAAAACCCAAATTCAGTGTCTCAGAAAATTAGAATATTACATAAGATCAATAAAAAAGCATATTTTAAGTAGAAATGTCAGCCTTCTGAAAAGTATGTTCATTTCTATGCACTCAATACTTGGTTGGGGCTCCTTTTGCATGAATTACTGCATCAATGCGGCGTGGCATGAAGGCGATCAGCCTGTGGCACTGCTGAGGTGTAATGGAAGCCCAGGTTGCTTTGATTGCGGCCTTCAGGTCGTCTGCATTGTTGGGTTGGGTGTCTCTCATCTTCCTCTTGACAATTCTCTATGGGGTTCAGGTCAGGCGAGTTTGCTGGCCAATCAAGCACAGTAATACCATGGTTATTTAACCAGCTTTTGGTACTTTTGGCAGTGTGGGCAGGTGCCAAGTCCTGCTGGAAAATTAAATCAGCATCTCCATAAAGCTTGTCAGCAGAAGGAAGCATGAACTGCTCTAAAATTTCCTGGTAGATGGCTGCGCTGACTGGACTTCAGAAAACGCAGTGGACATGGCACCCCAAATCATCACTGACTGTGGAAACTTCACACTGGTCTTCAACCAACGTGGATTATGTGCCTCTCCACTCTTCCTCCAGACCTTGATTTCCAAATGAAATGCAAAATTTACTTTAATCTGAAAAGAGGACTTTGGACTACTGAGCAACAGTCCAGTTCTTTTTCTCCTTAGCCCAGGTAAGACGCTTTGACACAAGGAATGCGACATTTGTAGCCCATGTCCTGGATTCGTCTGTGCGTGGTGGTGCACTGACTCCAGCCTCAGTCCACTACTTGTGAAGCTCCCCCAAATTCTTGAATGGATTTTGCTTGACAATCCTCTCAAGGCTGCGGTTATACCTGTTGCTTGTGCACCTTTTCCTACCACACCTTTTCCTTCCGCTCAACCGTCTATGAATATGCTTGGATACAGCATTCTGTGAACAACCAGCTTCTTTAGCAATGGCCTTTTGTGGCTTACCCTCCTTGAGGAGGGTGTCAATGACTGTCTTCTGGACATCTGTCAAGTCAGCAGTCTTCCCCATGATTGTGTAAGCCTACCTAACCAGACTGAGAGACCATTTAAAGGCTCAGGAAACCTTTGCAGGTGTTTTGAGTTAATTAGCTGATTAGAGTGTGACACCATGAGTTTCCAATATTGAACTTTTTCACAATATTCTAATTTTCTGAGACACTGAATTTGGGTTTTCATTAGCTGAGACACTCAATTTGGGTTTTCATTAGCTGTAAGCCATAATCATCATTGAAATATTTCACTCTATGTATCATGAATCTATAATATATGAGTTTCACTTTCTGAAATGAGTGACAAAAAATATTGAACTTTTTCACGATATTCTATTTTTTTTAGCTGCACCTGTATATCTGCTCTCACTACAGGTAGAGAGTTGGCTGAGGGCTCATTTTAATCAGGAGGACAGCTAATTTTGTACAAATCAAACATAATTTTTTGGTGGAATTCCCCTTCCCAACTATATGTTGAAAATAACTCGCTTTGCCAAGCCAGGTGTAGAATAGTTTTAAGTGTGTCAGGCTTACCACTGCACATTACTACTTGATTAGCTCCTCCCAGCTGTATACCAGACATCCACATGCCACCACCTACCATTAGTAAGATATGAATCTTACCTCTGGTACACACTAGGTCACCTGTAGTACATTATGCAGCCTGTGGTGTGGGAAAATAGTCATTGGGTATGTTTACGCGCATGCTAATACTACAAACTTACCCCGATTAGGCCCTATGGCAAAACTCTGATTATTGACATGGTCATGTAAACACCTATCATCAGCATATTCGAAACCCGATTAACACACCTGGTTTTTTGGCGCATGTAAAAATCTTACTCTGATTTATTTTGGCTTTTTGAAGGCAGAAGTGGGGAGAGGGCTGGTGTAAGGTAAAAAATGTTCTGCCCGTCAACATTTGCCTGGCCCGGGGTTCCTTCGGGATCTCACTTCCAGAATTTTATTACTAATTAACGCATTCCAATGAAAATATATTGCTGAGCTTATGTTTGGACTAGCTAGCTGGCTAACACATTAAATAACTGAAATTATTGGAAAATTTAGAGATTGGTAAAGCTAGCTACAACAATACTGGCTGTAATATTATAAATCAACCACTATCAATTAGCTAGAAAATAACTAGGTACAACTACTAGCTAGCTATAATAATAATAATAATAATAATTTTTTGACGGGCGGATAATTTTTTCCCTTACAATGGGAAGCAGTAGTTTCCAGAGTCGATTCTGGAGAAAATCACGTTGATGCGGCATTTGGAGTAATCACATTTACTTATGGCATTCACATGGGCATAAGAAAATACTGGCATAAACTGATAGCTTCCAATAATCGGATATTGCTGTGCATGGAAATATACCCATTGGCTCATGGGAAAGTGAAGGAGCGACTTTAGTTCAGCTGTAGTGATCCTTTCACAAGTACAGGTGGCTCAACAGTAACTTGAGAGGCCTGATTAATGGTGTGGGTGTGACTAATTTGTGGTGAAAAAGAAACATGTAAACCAATAAATACTAATTTATTGTCACAGTTGTCTAATTGCTTTTTCATTTTTTCAACAGGTTTCATGCCAGTTTGTACCCATGTCCCAACACAGTGAATGCACGAAAGGAGATGAGAATCAACGTTAACACTCGAATCGATGATCTTCGAATGGTATGGACTTTTATTTATTTTCTGAACCCCAGTATCCAACATGGTGGAACCCATACCCAAGGGGTACAGTTTATGTTTCTGAATTTACTTTAATCAAAATGTTGTAGATAACATAATTTTGAAGGATATTTTGTGATTCTGCTTATCAAGCTAAAGCCATCCATTACCCTGGTTGTCTTTACTCCAACTCAGATCACATAATTTTTTAAGTTCACAATTAATTAAATCTCTTGGAGGAGATTCTGTTTCTCAAAGGCCTTCAGAAAATGAACTGAGTAATAGCGGCTTTGCCTGCATGCAATTACTGCTGGTGAGAACATGTATTCCTTTACTCTCAGAGGTTCTCCTGCTTATCGCATGAAGCATCTTTGGCCTGGAGATTAGGGTTTGAGGGTTTTAGGGCACACTGTGTTGACATAAGCCCCAAAATACTGGTGTGCTTTGGTTAAGATTTTACATGGATATACAAGGTTGGCATATTTCAGTAGAAAGTCGTTTTGGAAAAAAACGTGTCATTATATTTGGAAACATTTGGATTTGGACATTTCTTGAATGTACATTTTGGCGCTTTGAGTGCCACAAACTTTGGACCCATTGAGGTCTGTTCTATCGGGGTGATATCACAGTGAGCTGCAGCTGATATCTACTAAAATAGCGAGTTCTCAGTGAAACTACCTGGATGGATAGATATCACTCCGGGTATGTGGAAACATATCAACATTGAATTTCAAGGTGAACTGTCCCTTTAACAACCGTGCCTGCATGTCACCTAACTGCACTTTGCGTGTCAGCGGATCTGTGTGCTTGTTTGCCTGTGTCAAGGTCTGCATTAACAGGTTATGTAATGCCTGGAATAATTAATGAGTCCAAGTCAGGAATTACTGCTTGACTGTCAAGGGCAGTGAATCTGTCAATGTCAGTCTGGTCCAGTGGAAGTTGATGCTATGCTTGCGGATAACTTGTCCTTGTGGAAGCATAGAGAAAAGCAGGTCCAGGACCAGACCCTTGTGGTACTCCTGCTACTCCATATCTAACCCTAGATTGGTTAGAGGATTCATTGGTAATGTGTACAAATTGATGTCAGTCTGAAAGGTATGATCTGAACCAGGAGAGAGTTTGTCCACGCAAGCCTACAAGGTTTTCAAGTCTATCGAGAAGGATGAGGTGATCAACAGTGTCAAAGGCACTTAAATCTAAGAGCACAATTATAGGAATTCAGGTGTAGATTGTTAAGAATTTTAATTGGAGCAGTGAAAAGTACGATTTACAGCAGGGGAAACAGACCTGCTCCTGCATGAAGTTAAAGCGCACATGCAGAAAAGAGCATTAAAATGAATTGTGAATTAATTATGTAATGTGCTCCAAATTTGTTTTCATTTCTAATTAGACTCTTAAAATCGTTTTTTGGAATAACAGGTGAAATTAGCAGGGTTTTAATAAGAGGAGAGTATGGAAACCTGGTCACTGTAATTTAAAAAGTATGAAGGACAAGAATAAGGTTAAAATACAGTTAACATGGTGAAATTTTAATGAATCTCCATTTTTTTAACCATAGGCTATCGAAAGATCCGTATGCACAGCGAATCCCGGGAACTGTAGCCTAGGCTATTTTAACACGAAATGAAATGAGGGGCTGTGTTGCACTTATTTGAATGTACTTATGTTTGCACTTGACTGTGCTATGCACTTATGTCTGTTACTGCACTATAATTGTATGTATTTATATATTTTTATGTGGCAGCCTTTATGTCCAAGACAAATTTCCCTAGAGACAAATAATAATAGTAATCTTGAATCTTTTGAATCTTGAAACACAAAGTTTGTTGTTTCCACTCATAGTTTGGTTGCAGGAGAAATTAGCAAAATTTCATGGCGCCAGTGCCATAGCCAATACAAGATCTGCGCGAAGGGGTTAAATTGAGCATTATTGTGGAAAAGAGTTGGTTTCTGACAATGGAGGGTTTTAATGATGCAGTAGAATGTAAGTTCCTTTGTATTCCCTTCAAATTCCTTTTCTCTCTAACTGAAAATGAGGAGATGGTGCATATTCAGTAATATTGAGTAATATTAATGGAAGGCCTCAGCCAAACACACCTCAAACACAATTGTTATGATTGTAAGACTTGTTAATGGTTATGAAATAATGTACTTGGCCTTTTTACTGAGCATTACTCAGGGGGCATGACAAAGTTATAAATGTTCATAGGTTGTAATTCCAATGTGGCACCATATGGACATGCAGAGAAACCAAAGACTGTAAAGTCATGGAGTTAGCATGTCCGTTTATGTGAGCCGGATACTGTGGTGGTGTACATCACTGGTAATAAGAGAAAGCAATGTGGAGAGAAGAGTGAAACAATGAGAAAGCAAATCAATTATGCATGAAGGTTAAGGAGTCTTGGAGGTTGCATGTACTGAGAGCAACTCTAGCTCTGTGACTGAGCTGATGATTTGTTTCCATCAGTCTACAAATTAAACCGCACACAGGCGCACCGTATGCGGGGGAAAGGTTAGAACGAGGGCCTCTGACTGACAGGGGTCCTAAAGAATTATTAGAACATTAGGTCAATCTTTTTAAATATTAAATTATTAACCTATCATCATTAATAGAATATTTTATTTACAATGTACTAATAAAATAATTGTTCTTTTCTTGTTTTTGGCAAAAGGTAAACATCCAGAGAGCCTCTGTAGTTTTTTTTAGCATGATAGTAGGCTATGGCAGAGGATAGCATGGAAGAAGGAACTTGATAAGAGTCACACGATGTAAATAAGCTGTGCCACACAAAGCTCAAATATTGTAGGAATACCACAAACATGTGGAACCACATTGTGCGGTTTCACCCAGAGATGGAGGAAAAACAACACCCTGTTCTCGCCAGCAATCAACGCACTCTAGATCAACTTCTTGGAACACATGCACCCAACTGTGAGCGAGAAAAGAATATAACTAAATCGATGGCATATATTCATATTGAAAGGCGAAATATTTGCACCTGTACAATGTGGTTGAAAACCTGGGCTTTCGCTATGTTTCGTTATGTCATCCCATCTCATCGTTTTTTTTTTTTTGTCAAAACGATGATACCCAGTGCTTGCGCTATAATCAATTATAATCCATCAATGTGACGGGGTTGAAGAAAATATGTTAGACCGTTACTATCTATTTTTACCGGTCATAGTTTGTTTTAATGTTTACCAATTTTATATTGTTTGCGCTACAAGATTATTAGGTTGAATTATGACATGAGCCTACTGTTTTCTTGCACTGTCCTTGTTCAGCAAGTGTTGCAAATAAAATTGGGGGTGATGAATTGCTTATATGAAGTGTTATATTTTCACAGCTCACTGTCAGTAAATATCATACAGTAAGTATTGGACTACAAGAGAGTTGCAAGCCTGCAAAGGTAGAGTTATTTAAAGCTTTGAATGGGTCAATTTGGTTCTGGAGGTGTGTGGTTACAGCAATTACACAGGGTTGGTGTGGCCTGTGGTGGTGGGGCCCAATGTGATATATCTTTTCATGGGGCCCAAAATCCCTGGCGGCGCCCCTGGCCACACATACAAGCGTTTAACATAGGCAAGCAAGCAAAAGTGAAAATACGGTCTAGATTTTTGTTCAAGGCATTGCGAGAGAGAGAGGGAGAGAGGGAGAGAGAGAGAGAGAGAGAGAGAGAGAGAGAGAGAGAGAGAGAGAGAGAGGGAGAGGGAGGGAGGGAGGGAGAGAGAGAGAGAGAGAATACAGGAATACAGATTCAAGCAGCGTGTAAATTTGTAAAAACGTGAAAAATAGCCAAATGTTATCGTCTAGAAAGACACCATTAAATGCAAAGCATGCCATTTTTAAAGAAGTTACAGATTTTAGAAGTTAAAAACTAAACTAAATAGTGGGAGTCAAAAATACTTTTACTGTATTTTGCGGAGACCGTCTGAAGATCCTGGGCTATAGTGAGAGTCAAAAATACGTAAATACTTAATACTAAGTATATAAGACTTAAAAATCTATTTTCCGGGGTCTGTCGGCCTATTCCGGGGCGTTTGTAGTGGAGGCTAGAGAGGTGTTGACAGTTTGGCATGTCATTGTCATTTTATGTGGCGCTGTAATGGCGACATGTAGTCCAGCTGTCTCTCGTGTTCACGTTTGTTAATTTGAGTGGGTTTTGTTGTGTCTGGCTTTTGTCTTTGTATTTTTCATGTGCTGTGTGTCTAGTGGGACAGGAAAGCGGGCTGGAGATTTTTTTAGGGCACTCCTGATGCTCGTTTTGATAATATTGACGAATTGTTTAGTAGATATTATTTTGTTTGTGGTCGTCACCATGGAGACGCATTTGCAACATATGCTCGGGAATGTCCGTTGGATCTGCAGACAGCAGCAACAAAGTTACCATCGCTCGACACCGGAGTTGACTATCTGGGAGTGCAGGAAATCTTCAAAAGGTAACCAGGGAAGGAGAATATAATGGGGGAGGAGTGAGGAGACGACTGGGAAGATTGATGCAGTTCGGTGCTCCATTTCGGTGGTGTACAGAGACCGTTGCGTTTTGTGTATGGAGGAGAGTCGTGGAGGCAGAGTTTGTGTGTTGGACTGCTTGGTGACACTGGACATCTCGGGACAGCAGGGGCTATTTTTAATCATGGCTGTATTGCACTTTAATTCACTTGATTGATGTAATGATTTTTTGATATGTTTGTGTGTTGTGGGTCTGCCCCACTGTCTATGTATTTTTTGTTGTTGCTGGGGCTACAATAGAAGTTCCCTAGCGGGAAATAAAAGCTATTCTATTCTATTCTATTTAGCATCTGAACTAGGCTATGCGTGGTGTGTCTGTGCATACAAATACGCCCCACCGAAGCCAGTTTTCTTGTGTAGCATTGATGATACGCCCCTCCACTTCATTCCAGAAAGTGACAGACAGTTACACAGTCCAATGAAAACTGAAATATTCAAAACGGTACATTTCAAAACGTGATTTATTGAGCACCCCCATCAGAACACGTGCAATAGGCCTCGCAAATTGTATAAAGCTCAGGTTTTTAAACAGGTCTAGCATATAAGAAATAGACTGTAGTCTACATACAAATTTGTTGCACCTTACGTGTATGTCTACCTCTGAAATGTCAACATCTACCACTCCAGATGTGGTCACAGATAACAGGACTGTGTTGCAGTGCCCCAAGAAGCCTTTCACCGCAATGTGCTGGGTCCAAGCCCAGTTGTACAATGAGTGGAGAGCTACAGTGTCTGACTATCTACGTTGTGGATATCATCATCGATATGGATGGCGACGCACCAAAAATGATGCTTTTCAACCTGTGTGCTGGCAAGGTGTTCAACTCCAGTACAGACGCGGTGGTGTTCGAGCATTGTGACTGGGATAATTTCACAAGCAGCTACAAAGAGATTGTCGACGATTCAAACAGGAATAGTGAATTTTTAAGCTGGGACGGTGGTTGCATATTTTGGATCACAGCGCTGCAATCTGATCAGAAAATCAGAAAATACTGCTCATTACTGACTCCTAGTCCCCAATGGACGGTGTTGAATATACAAGGATTCACGTTGTCTTTAATTTTGAAGACCTGGATTTGTTGAACAAAGTGTTTGAACAAGCCAATAAAGGTTTTGAGCATTATCGGCTTTGGCGAACATTGGGCTCTGTGAAAACTAACCAGAGCTGTGTCAGAGCTTTGAGGAAACTCTAGACAACACTAAAACACCAGACGTGTCTGAAGAAGAAGAGGCGACAAGTTTGTGCTAATAAGTTGCCTTGTCAAAATGTACAAACCCCAATTCCAAAAAAGTTGGGACAGTATGTAAAATGCACATAAAAGCAGAAAGAAGTGATTTGTAAATTCTCTTTTACATATATTTAATTGAAAACAGTACAAGGAAAAGATATTTAATGTTTTACCTTGTCAACGTCATTGATTTTTGTAAATATACGCTAATTCCAAATTTGATGCCTGCAACACCTTCCAAAAATGTTGGGACGGGCAAAAAAAAAACTGGGAAGTTCAAAAAACACCTGTTTGGAACATTCCACAGGTAAGCAGGTGATGCTGTGATGACTGGGTATAAAAGGATATCAAAAGACCCTTGATATCTTATTTTTAAAAAACACCATAAACTCTCGTTTTCAAAGACATGAAACTGACCGAGTGGTCACTGGTGTCTTGTAATTTACGCTTATGTTTAAAACATATTTTAAATAACCTTTTAAAGATTTATATAACGATTTTCAATCGCCATACAGCCATACGTTTGTAAACCTCCGGTCAATGGATTTAATAAAATGATAAATAAAACCCGATACGAAGCATACTTTGCGACGATTTTTGTGTCAGAACATCAACGGACACCAGTGACCACTCGTGAGTTTCCCGTCTTTGAAAATAAGTTTTTTTTTTTTTTTTAAAGGATTTTCTATATGCCCGTCCAGATCCATTGTGTAAGTTAGCTGTGACATGAGCAATAAATAATATATCTCAAGACTGCAAAGTTCGTCAAAATGTTGATATGGACCGTAGTATATGATCATAAATAACCTTTTAACTGGGCTTCTCCTTTAAGTATACATTTCCATGCGGTACTTTAACTTTTACCCAAGTTTTTTTTTTATGTGGGAATTTGCACTTTTACTTCAGTAAGAGATCGGTGTACTTCTTCCACCTCTGGTCTGAGGTATTAAACAATAATTTTTTTGTCGAACAAAGATGTGTGACGGGTATATCCCAGTCGTCACTAGAAGGTGTGATCATTTTCTCAATGCAATGTATTAATATGTTCACTGCCTACCCCTTCACGCAAGAGCGACTAAGATGCACAAAAGCAGGATTTTACAAGGCAAATGCGGCTATTAAAGGCACTGTCACTGACACGTTGAAAATGTATACCCCCACAAACATTTTTTAGTAGAAAGCTGGCAACCCAGGGGGCAGGTACAAGAAACAGGTCATATTACATTGGTTCACAGCAAACTATTGCTTTAACTGGAAGCAGGAGCAAGTTTGCGTGGGACAGAGCCCAAGACCTCGAGTTCACTGCGGAAATAATCAGCGCGATTTTGGCATTTTATCATTATTTTACTCCCACCTCAACCTCCTGGGATAGGAACAGTGGGGGCTGGTATCCCAAGGCAGGGAGTTGATGGAATACTCGACCCATGGTAATTAGCGACTCCAGGACCCCGGAGGTAAGGCAACGCAGAATGGTCTCCAGCTGCTGGTTAGCCTGCTCGGTCTGACCATTGGATTGTGAGTGGAAGCCTGAGGAAAGACTGACAGAAGCACCCAACAATTTGCAAAACGGCCTCCAGAACTGAGACTGAAACTAAACTGGGGCCCCCTAGCTGACACCACATCAGTCGGCAGACCGTGGAGCTTGAATACGTGTTGAACGAATAGTTCAGCCATCTCCTTTGCTGACGGCAGCTTGGGTAAAACCAGGAGGTGGACTGCCTTGGAAAACCTCTCAACAATGGTGAGTATGGTAGTGTTACAGTCAGATGGGGGCAGGCCAGTAACAAAGTCCAGGGCGATGTGCGACTAAGGTCTCCTGGGGATTGGTAGAGGGCGTAGCAGACCAGCGAGAGGGGCAGTGGAGGGTTTGTTCTAGGCGCAGATCGAGTAGGCGCAGATGAAGTTGCGGATATCCTCATCCAAGGAAGGCCACCAGAAGCGTTGAATGATGAGGGCCTTAGTGCGTGTGGTTCCCGGGTGACAGGCTAGTTGGGAAGAGTGTCCCCACTGCAGGAGTTTTGAGCGGACAGTCTGGGGAACAAAAAGCAGATTATCAGGACAGTTACTGGGACCCGGGCCTACACGCCGAGCTGATTGCAGCAGTGCCTCGATGTCCCACAGCGCCGCCGCCACGCAGCAGTGAGAGGGTAGGATGGTGTCCCTCTCAGCGGGTTCTTCAGAGGGCTCCGCCTACCTGGACAGAGCATCAGACTTCCCGTTCTTGGAGCAGGGCCGGTAGGAGAGGATAAAGTTGAATCGGGCAAAGAATAGTGACCAGCATGCTTGGCGGGGGTTGAGGCGCTTGGATGGGGATGCTGGTCAGGTGTAGCTGGGAGACCAGTTCCGTGTCCATGAAGTTCCCATCCGCACCAGAGTCCATCAGCACAAAGACCACCTGGATGAGACTATCAAGCAGGAAGGAGGCAGACAGCAGATATGTTAGGGGATTGTTGAAGAGGGGTAACGCTCACCTGTAATCCCCTGGCTATGGGTGAGCATTGGCTTTTAACGGGCATTTGGCGAGGAAGTGGCTGGGGTCTCTGCAGTAAAGGCAGGAGCGGGACTTGATCCTCCTTTGGCACTCCACAGGGGTCAGACAGGTACGGTCAATTGCATGAGTTCAGGATCATTAAGCGAAATTGTGGGTTCCAATGGGGGCGGAACAGATGACTGGAATGCTGTGGGTGTGGTCTCAGCCTCTTTGTGGAGCGGAGCAACCTCTCTCTGCCATGAGTGGAAAGGTGTCAGTCAATATGTATGACCATCTCGATAAGTGTGTCGAGGCTGGCCGGCAGTTCGGGAGTAACGAGCTCATCTTTGATGTCATCGGTGAGACCATGGAGGAAGGCGTCATACTGGGCCTCCTGGTTCCAGCCAGTGGTGGTGGCCAGAGTGCGGAAGTCGATAGCGTAGTCTGAGACCGTGTTCCTCCCCTGGTGAATCCGGACACCCAATGGACGAGCAGACAGGAAACCGTGCATCCCACACTGTTCCTGACTCCCTGGTGGTGAGGAGGGTGATGATGTAGGCGATCTTGGCGCGGTCAGTAGGGAAGGTGGAGGGTTAGAGCTCGAACACTAGTGATCACTGCGATAGGAAGGAGCAACAGGTCCCCAGCTCACCCCGAGCTGGAGATGTTGAAACTGAGCAGTCAGGTTATTCATGCTTCCAGAGAATGTTTCGAAAGTCTTGCCGAGTAAATCTAATTGCATCTGGTGCCGTCCCAAAAGCACTCCTTTCCGGTCCAGAACGGACTTGAGCTGGCTGCTGTACGCGGAGTCCATCTTGACGAGTTCGTACTGTCAGTGTGCAGTAGGGACTCAGGCGCAGACTGCACGTCAAAAATAAACCAAAGTTTATTCTGGCAGAAAAACCAAGACAACAGGCAAAATCATAGTCAGGAAGGCAGAGGTCAAAACCAGGAAGACACAGCAGCATCATAATCAAAAAACCAAAACAGGAACACAGGTAGTCAGATAGCAGAAAACAGGTAACTGGGAAAAAGGCTTGTAGCGAAACAGAGACAAAAATCAACTGAGATGAACTCGCACTGAACACAAGACAGAGTGGAACTTAAATACACAGAACTAACGAGCAAACGAGAGACAGGTGAACAGCAGGGCTTGTGGGACACATAAGTGATCAGTGGGGTGTACTACGAAGCAAGATTAAAAGGATAGCGGGCTAAATTGAGCTTCAACCCTGGGTTTTCTGTATCACGAAGCTGACTCACTTTTAATTGGGGTATATTGCCACTGCAACTTACTCTGCACGGCTAACCTGCTCCAGGGCAGGTTATGTTCAGGATAACAGATTGAAATTTATAAAAGCACCGCCCTTTGACCAATCAACTCCTTGGCTTTAGAAAAAGGTGTCTCCGTAGAGATATGTGCGGATACTGAGGGAATCTCTTTCTGCAGTAGATATGGATGGATCACTTTAAGGGTTGTTTCTCCTGACTCATTTTTCCATAGAGTTCAATAGGATGATTAATAAGGAGAAACAACCCTTAAAGTGATCCATCTATATCTACTGCATACAAAAAAAAATTTTGTTGCATTTGTGACACTTTATTTTGACTTAAATTATAAAAATAAACAAATCTAAGTTTTGTAAATGGTACACTTGTCTTGTTTCATTTAAGCCATTTACCAAGTTTATGTGATGCTCAAATCTGGAGTAATAAAGCCTTAAACAGAACACCCCCTAAATGGTGAGGTGAGAATTGACCAAATTTGCCATCTGCGCGAAGGGGTTAAAAAGCTTAGGGTTCAGAGGGTTAAAGGGAATCATCTTTAATAACTAAACATCTGACAAATGTATCGCATGACTGAAAATGATCACAAAAGTACGTAAATTAAGTGACTAAGTTGACCAAAAAACCAATGCCGAGCCTACGTACTGCAAACGCATGGCCTGGTTGTACATTCTCAATGTGCTTTGTTATGTTCCTGTGGAGGTAATCAACTCAGGACAAATTGTAGTGTGTTTAAAGCGACTGCGTATGCTGCATATGTTTTTCGTTCCAACCACAATTGCAATGCCAGAATTTTGAAAAGCTGTTAATTTTTCTTAATTACGCTTTTCATGTTTTGAGGGATTATTTACCCTCTTAAGCCCTTTGGTGACGTATTTCCAAGGTTGGACCAAGGGGTGCAAGTGCGTAAGGGTGCATAGGTAAGAAATGGGACACCCTTGCATGACATTCGGTTGCTGTGGTTACATACACACGCACCGCCATGTTTCCTGTCGCGGCTATATAGAATTATATTGAAACCCACTGACCAAAATCGCGTCCATTAGTCATCCGTGGAACGTCGCCGACATCGGCCGTGTTGTCTGTGTGAAGTCGCCTCCGTAGGCTACGTCGTTTACATCACTTTTTAATTGTGAATTAGGGTGAGTTAGAAGACATAGTTTTACGTTTAACAATATTTTAAAGTTGAGCTATGGTTTCGGTCAAGATAGGCAGATCCACAGTCTAATGTGGATGTCCACTTGAAAAACCCGTTTGGTTTTATTTAATCTGCTCGTCCATGCAACGTCGCAGGACAGATCAGATCGATAAACTCCTCTTTTTACCTGTTTTACCTGTTTTTTTAAATCTGTAGGCCTACCTCTGTTGAGCTTAAGTTCAATATATGGCACGTTGAGATTAAAATAAATAAAATAAACGCTGGACATTTGCTTTGTAACGTTATAACCATTTAATCTTCTGCATAATAGCTAGCTAGAACAGCAAAGCTGTTTGGGAAAACCCAGTGCCGATTTAAGTTTAATAATTGTATGTTAACTGTACTTTAGGTCCCATATTTGTTATTTGATATAATTAGCTAATGTTACCAGCCAACCTGAGAAGCATTTCTGCTGCCCAGTACATATCAGGCTGCAGCCCTACAGCACCGATGCTTAGCTATATTCTAATAAAATGTGAATTTACAGGAAAACAATCGCATTACTTATTTATTGAGCATCATACATAACTATAATTAGTGGAAATGCATGATTTAACTGGTTTTCACTTTACACTTGAAGATGATTTTCTTCGCCATCGTTGTGCACATACCATTCCTATGCTCGATTGTGCAGTAGTTCTTGCACACAGAATGCAGCTCTGATTGGTCAGAGTGTCAGAAGTCATGACAACGCAAAGAACTATGGGCAATACGCATCAGCAAAGTTTGGTTTGATGTGAATTCACAAGAAGGCCACATCAAGGGCTCATAAAGTGCGCAGTCAAGCACTCGCACACTCGCAAAATAAGAAATGGGACAGACGAAGCCCCTGAAGGTTCTCGCGGGCTCCCGCATTTGAAGTGCGCAAGTGTGAGTATTGGGACAGGGCCTATGTGAGCGAACATGCTCAGCGAGAGATTTGTCAAACTGTGCTGCCATGACAGTTCTGAAAGACAGAGCGGAGGGAAAGCACAAATCGAAGAAGACAGCTTCTTCCTGTTGTTGCCTGCTATAGCGTCCCTCACTGCGATGCTTGACACTGCAGCTCGTACTTGCATTGTGTTAAGAATTTCATGTGACACATTTTAGAATGCCACGACGCGTGAAATTGACTTTGCGTAGCTAGAAGCGTCACCGTTTGTGTATTTACGTGAGGTATGTTTCCAGCCTAAGGGCAAGAGTGTCAATCAGGATTCATAAAGGGTGGTCACCAGTGACTTTCTGACCATGGGATAGTTTTAACATTTTTTTTGTAATGAGATTGTCTCACCTCAAAGTGGGTGTGTCATAACAACAAAATGCGGTGGACTAAATCTAATGACCCCTTCACCATTACTCGCACCCCGTGATATAAAGACTCGTATAGAGTTAAATGGCTTATCAACTGAAGCAACTGTTACGTCCGCTGTTTCCCTTCCTTTCCACCTCCCTTTCGTTCTCCTTGTTTTCCCCATTCCTCTCGTTCTATGTCATGTCTTTCTTTTTACCTCGTTTGTCTTCTCGTTTCGTGCAGGCTGGGCGTGATTTCCTTGCTCGTTTCCTCTTTGTCTCCCCAATTATCACTCAGCCAATCACTCACATTTTCCACTCGTATACTGCACGCACTTTCATTATCTCATTACACTTGCCTACATTCCTCACGCCTGCACTCATTATTGATCTCCCACTTCACCTGCTTCTTCCCTATATGTATCGCTTTCTTTGTCATTCTCATTGCCAGTTTGTTCCGTCTGTTGGTCATGTTTGACGTTACTCGGCCATTGTTTGTTGTTTCTAACCTGTTTGAGTCTGATTCCAGTTTGTTCGTCCAGCCCACTTCCCTGTTCCAGTCATCCTGCATTCTACCCTCTGCTGCTACCCATCTCCAGTCCAGTCCTGCTTAGTGTTTCGCCAACCCCGTATCCTGACCGTCACCAGATCCCTGCTTGTTCGTTTGTCACCTCCCGCCTGAATAAATACACTCCTGCCGGAGTTTTTGCCTGAGTCTGTCTCCGAGTCCTGCATTTGGGTCCATTCCAGTTTAGGAAATCCTAACAGCAACATTGAAGCAGTATCAACTACTTCCGATCTGGTCACCTGACCGATGACGTAACATGATGTAATTGTAATGGTAATCATGTTTTGTTTTCTCTCACTTTTGCTCTTGATTACATTTGTGGTCAAACCCTTATTACACTTGAGGGCATTATTACATTTGTGGCTTTTACAGCCTTCCATAGAAGCAAGCCTATTTAGCAGTTTTAATGCCTATTTGAAGTTCAACTGACAAATCCTCATGTAGTTTGTGCTGCTCAAATTTTATGATTAATCAACATTGAAGTACCTTTTCTGTCATTTTGCCCCCACTTAAAGGTCTTGATGAGGACAGAGGAGTACCGGAAGACCATCCTGACAGCTGCAGCAGCTAATCTTCTCCAGTGGAGCAACACAGTGAAGAAAATGAAGGCCATTTATTACACTCTCAATCTCTGCAACATAGACATAACCCAGAAGCTTATAGTCGCAGAGATCTGGTGCCCAGTGTCTGACCTCAGTGTTGTGCATGGAGCATTAATCAAGGGATCGGTAAATTCAGTCATATGGAAGCATTCAATATAACCAAAATATGCTTTTGCTTAAAAGCATACTGAACTTTGTTGGAACATAATATTGTATAGCTACCTGGCCCCGAAATGAGTCATAATATTCACGCTTATCTTCATGACTTGCTCCAGTGGTTAGCAACTGGCCAACGGAGAATGATGTTTTTTTCTCTCTCCATTCACTCCCATTGCATGGCGAAACAGGTTTCAAAAGCACACTTTTAGTACATAAACTAATGCAAACAATGCGGATTATGCCGATATATAAAATCATGACATCCAGAACCAAACGTTAAAAATAATAATAATAATAAATGGTAATTATTACACATAATTCGTTTTTCATTAGGTAGTTACATATATTGTGTATATCTTATTTTAGGTTGTGTCATGCTTGCATCATTATATGGTGAGAAGTTAAGATGTTGGGTGTAGTACAGCAGTAATGTTTAATTTATAATCATTGAATTTCAGAAGGCTTAAGAGAGAGTCCCTCTAGATAAACATAATAAACATTTGTGTATGTGTGTGTGTGAACATGTACAGGAACAGAGTGGGTCCAGTCTGTGTCCAGTCGTGAACAGAATACACACCCTACAAACTCCTCCAACATTCAACCGGATCAACACCTTCACTTCTGGATTTCAAAGTATCATTGATGCTTATGGTGTGGGCAACTATCAGGAGATCAACCCAGGTAACCCCCCCCTTCTCTCTGCGGAGAGACTAGTGATGCGCGGTTTGACTGAAAATTGGTTGGGCTGATGCAGGCTGATGTTAGCATTAGGGCTGATCAATTACATTTCCTGTCTTTTGAGGCTTTCGACATGCACAAACATGTCACTTAAAACATAGTTTTTGTGATTAACAGCCTATAGGTCTGTGCAACTGTTTTGAGTTAGCATGTGGAACATTGCGCTCTCTGGCTATTTGGTGTGAGAATGAATTTGTGCAGTGAGTGCTTTCTGAGGGGATTCTTTTCCCTCAGCACAGCAGTAGTGGACGGTCCTTAGATGAAATCATGTAATGGATGAGGAGTCGGAGTCAGTACCTGCACCACGGCATCTTTCCTGCAGTGCATCCATGAGATAAAATTAATGGGCTGCTAGGTTATTTAGTAATGCAAGGCTTCTTTTGTTAGCATAATAATCAAACTGTCATTTTGGGAGTGTGATACGCAATGCAGTTTAGGAATGGGTTCATTTAGGGTTTGGTCTGCAGATTTATGAGTTTGGGGCTTTGAATTCATGAAATCATGAACTAGTAAATGTCAGAAATGTGTCTGGTTAGCTAACGTTGGGTCATTCTTTATTAACCTGATCCATGTTGGCCCCCTAGTGATAGTTGTATCCGTCCCAATTACAGTAGTCATGATTGTCTGAAATTATAACCTACAGCTTTAAGAAAACCCCGTAAATTTCGAAGCAGGATTGTTTAAAAGGGCTTAAAAACTTCAGCCTCTCCAGTTGAACTACCGGACATATACTTTCCTATTAATAGCCCAAAACGCTTATGACCCTCGTCTTGCCACAGCCACATACGCTATACACGCTAAGAAAATTATGTTCAGATATAGAGACAATAATATTTTAAAAACCGTTGTACAACGGCGTTTTCCCTTGCTTACTGTACTATGTACAGTACCTGATGTGCTATCGGTTTAGTAGACAAATCTTTTTCTCCAAAATTTTGTAATGTTTTTGAATCTTTAAATATGTTTATGAAACCAAATATCCTACCTGGTTATGAAGCTACAACTGTTTTCTGATTAGCCCTGAAGAGTTTAACTTGTTAAATTTCCCCGAAGGTCCCGTACAGTCGACATTTCCACAGCGACCACCTGTCGCACTTAGGGCTGACATACGTATGTTGCTGTTGTTACGTAAAAAACACATGTGCTTTGGTACGTTTTTTTAAAAAGTATTTGAAAACATTAGGCTACATATTTTATGCATATTATGTATATACTGTATGTGACGATTCTAAAATAAATGTATTCTCTTGCAAAGTTCTGAATGATGCAGCTTCTTCAATTGCAACTTTAAACCATGGATGTCCAGTAAATATATTGTGAGGTATTGACACTAGGTGGAAATTGCCTCCGGAGGGCCAAAGGTAACTTTCTTTATTTTCCACCAATGCCAGTAATTGATCAGGCAAGGTTTTGATCGGGTGGGATTAAAACGTGACCAGTACACGTCATCAAGTTCTCTCCGCCAATAGAGAACTGCGGTCAGATGTCACCGAAGTGTTTATGTGAATGCCATGCCCGACTTTGGGGGAATAATTCAGACTCGATCCCAAAGAAAACAACTGTGCAGGAAGAATACAACAAAGATTTTTTTTTAAAAACATAATAAAAATAAAATTCCCAAAAGCTGTTGCATTGTGAACTGCACAGCCAATGCAGTTAAAAAAACAGATTTGCATTTTGCATGTTTTTTATGTCCAATCGGAAATCCAAAAAGACGAGCTCTGTGGCTACATGCTATTGCAAGAGAGCAGGTGGAAGGAAACTATGGTGTCCTGCATCTCCACTCTGTCTGCGGAAAGCATTTTTTAACAGGAAGGCTAAATAAACGTCACATAATATGGATAGTTAGAACTACAGGCTTCAACAATAATTGCCGCCAAAAACTTGAGCTCACTGTTCTGATTGGGTCCGTGCACTTAATTTGCCCTCATTAGGCTAAATGTAGCTGGTGATATAGCTAACATTAGCTAACTAAGAAACATCCAGAGACTAAATTGTTGCCTTTAGTTCACTACTGTCACTTTTGAGCGTTTTCCATTGTTTTGACTACCGTTATTAATCTAGCCTGTTTACTGACCATCGTTACTGCCTGCCTATTGTTTCCACTGCCTGTTTTTGACCACGAGTTTTGCCTGCTGTCTGTTTTGTACCTCTGCCCCGCGGATAGGACTTCGGTCTGACTCCTGCTACGCCCCATGACTACGAACTTTGCTTTACCCCTGTTTTGTACTTCTGCTCCGCTGACAGCTACTCTGGTTAATGAACTTGTGCACGGATACCGATTTCGAGACTGCCTTCTCCCTCGGTACTGTATCTTTGGTCTGGCTGGATTTATTGGTTTTTGGACTTTGCTTGTGTGACTACGATTTTGGATTTCCCCATAATAAAGCCCTTGCGGGTAATTATTACCACGTCAGTGTTCTGAGTCGTGCATTACGGGTCCAACCCGCACACATCCGTCTCAGAATGCTCATTTGTACAACATTTAAAATATATATTATTGTTTGTATACGTCAACATGATTTAATTAGTGTGTATAAATGGTACATTTTATGCATTTTACAGTCTGTGGTGAGAGGATCGGTCATAAGTGCTTTGGGCTATTAATAGCACCCTCCTAATTTATTGCCCTGCAGTGTAACTGGAGAAGCTGAGGTTTTCGCAAGCGGCTACCCTTTGAGGTATGTCACAGGCCGACAATATGGCTACCTACAACACCTTACTGTTGTAACTGCGGAAATGCCACAGTAGCGTGGTGCCTACAGCCCCACTATCTTAACAGTTAAGGCATGAGCCCGAGTTACGTGAACTCCTGTGAGGTTATGTTTAGGGGTTGGGGGTGGAGTACGGGAATCACAAACTCACAAAAATCAGGGGTTCTTTGAATTCAACATATATCTTGGTTATGACTTTGTAGTACATTCCGGTTCGTGTGCTCCCTTCGAGCCACGTCTTTACCCCGAGGTGTGCTTGAATGCTACGTAGGGCGTGTCTTGCCAAGAAAATCAGTGTGATCCATAATAACGCCTGACGTCATATCCTACTACCCTCACACGTGATGTTTTCGGCCTTTCACAGCCTTAGCTTATGCATACTAATGACATACCATTCTGCTGTTGTAACCGAGAAACAGGGTACCAGACATAACTCCTTTTAAAATATGCAGATGACATGGCACACGTTAGTCTGTTTAACACGGATAGTGAAGGAGATGAAAATTTAGATTAGGTCTCCTCCCTGGAACGATGGTGTAGTTCCAGTGCCTTATTGATGAATGTGGAGAAAATAAAAGCTGTAACCAACATGTAGCGATTGTGGACAGTTTTAAGTACTTAGGGACATTTAATGATCACAAGCTGAGTTTTACAAGTAACATTGATTTTATCTGTAAAAAAGCAAATCAACGACTGTTTTTAATTAGGAAACTGAAAGGGTTTGGGGTCAGTATGGATGTACTACAGCGAGTCTATGCCAGCCTGATGGAGAGCATTTATATTTTTAATATCTGTGTTTGGTAACCTTAGCACAAAGTGCAGAAATTGATTAGCTAGAATTGTTGCCCAGCTGGAAAAATAATTTGGTTGACGTATATAACACGGCAGTACACAGAAAGGCTCTGGCTATAGTAAATGACACCAGTCACCCCGTCCACAGTGAGTTTGAGTTGCTTCCCTCTGGCTGACGCTTCCGAGTGCCCGAAGCCAAAAAGAACATCTATAAGAGATCCTTTGTCCCAACGGCAGTCAGTGAACTGAACAAAATCAGATGAGCTTTTATTTTTGTATGTTGTCTGTGTGATTGTACTGTATCTTTTTTCACGTATGTATTCTGAATTTCTGAGGTGAGACTAAAAGACAAATTTCCAGCCTTTGCTGGACAATAAAGTTCTATTCTATTCTATTCTGCATCAAAATTAAAGTTTTTTTTTTAAAGGGTAACAAAACACGCTGGTTTCGCTAGACCCCGCCCCCTTTTGAAATAAAATAAAAATGCCTAAATCTGGGCGTGATAAGGTGGTAATATAGCTCCAGGTATCAAACGACGCCCCCGCAATTTTTTTTCACTAGTAGCCAAAAGCTAATTTCTACTCTGGACAGCACTCACACCGCCTGTTTTGCTTCTCTCTCTCTCGCTCGTTACCTCTCACAGCTTATAATGATGCGGCCTACAAACAGAAATCCAAATCCCACGCCATGTAGGCTACTCATTTTATCGTTTTTGCCATCAGTGTGTACAGGATCGGTACCAACCTTTAGAATAATTTTGCTTGTGTCATAAATAACGTAATCTACAGTTCCATTGGTGGTACTTGCAAATTCTGTGGGAATTTCAAACATCTTCACAAAGTTAATTTGACAGTTGAACATTTGTGTTTATTTTATGATTATTATATTATTTTATCTCGATATTGTGACTGCCGTTCGTGGTTCAATTTGGAAGGAGGAGGCGCATTTACACCACTTGATCGCGGCAAATGATCCATGTTGTTTATTGTATCAATATGGATACCAAAGAACGCAAAACATCAAATCGGTTGTCAAGGAAACGTGCATCGCGGAGAATTATAAAACCACAGAATGCCTGCAAGTAGGCTAATGTGTACTTTGTGTACTGCAGGTCAAGGTAGCGAAAACCTCTAAAATAAAACCCCAGTGGATAGCTACGAGGCCGAAGAGAGAATGTCTGTAGTAGGGACGTACATTGCAAAGGTAAATGTTTCTGTATAGCTTTATTAAACTGAGGTTTCCCCCGCGCATGCCCTCATACAACATCCGGGTCTTACATGCAACATTTAAGAGCACCCCTAGGTGTCCCTGTAACACAGGCTACTAACATATGCCTATATGTAACAGTAAACATGTAGCATGCATAGGCTACAGAGAACAGGCACGACGTCACACCAGCGTTGCCATTTTTGCAGATACGCAAACCATAAACATTAACGGTATGTATTTATTTATTACTGAGGTAAGTTATATTGATGTAGCCTATTGGTCTAATGTCAAAATAAAGACCAATGTTTCAAGTTATGGTATTCTTGACTTTTGATTGTAAATAATTGGTATTACTCTGTATTATTTACTACTGTAGCCTACTGACGAACCGAGTGACTTTTAGCTAGCTAGCTACTTTATTCAGCAGACCCCTGGTTTTGTCACTCACGCTAACAAAAGAGTAGAACAGAACTGTAACCGACGGTGAAGCCTAAAAGAAAGACTGACCACATATGCTTATTGAAGCACTTACGTTTTTGGGCATTTTTAGATCTTGATTCTATTACTTTTTACTTATTCTTTACTTTGTGCTTTTCAATTTATCCCACATGGATTTATGTGTGCAATAGTTTTTGATTACGTCACGTGATTTGATTGCTGACGTCACGTGGCGCTGTAATGGCGACATGTAGTCCAGCTGTCTCTTGTGTTCGTGTTTGCTAATTTGAATGTGTTTTGTTGTGTCTGGCTTTTGTCTTTGTTTTTTTCATGCGCTGTGTGTCTGTGGTGGGACAGGGAAGCGGGCTGGAGATTGTTCTGGGCACTCCTGCTGCTCGTTTTGATAATATTGACGAATTGCCTCGTCGATATAATTTTGTTTGTGGTTGTCACCATGCATTTGCTGATCCAGGAGTGCAGGCAATCTTCAAAAGGCAACCAGGGAAGGAGAACATAATGCGGGGGAGGAGTGAGGAGATGACTGGGAAGATTGACGCAGTTCGTTGCTCCGTTTCGGCGGTGTACAGAAACCGCGGCGCTGCGTGTATGGAGGAGAGTCGTGGAGTTTGTGTGTTGGACTGCTTGGTGACACTGGACATCTCGGGACAGTGGGGGCTATTTTTAATCATGGCTGTATTGCACTTTAATTCACTTAATTTACTTGATTGATGTAATGATTCTGTTGGATGTCTTTGTTTGATATGTTTGTTTGTGTGTTGTGGGTCTGCCCCACTGTCTATGTCTTTTTTGTTGTTGCTGGGGCTACAACTGAAGTTCTTTAGCGGGAAAATAAAAGTTATTCTATTCTATTAAATTACTTGAATAGAATATATTACTGGAATGTATCACTGCCACTGTAGCTACAGTACTACCAGTTGCACTGTGAACTTCATTACACTACCCCAAACAAATTATATTATCCATTTTGAACATTTCATGCAAGTAATATATTTTTTGCTAAATAAAGACATTCAAAATTGTATTGATTGTACATAATTTATTGCGTGTTACAGAACATTACACTATTAGGTGTACTTGCGGTTTCCCATTAGAATCCACAATACTCTTTGTAATATAATATGTATGTATATGCCGTGAACACGGTCATGACGGTCATGACTGCGATTGTGACAGTTGATAACACAGTTAGTTTTGTTACTGGAACAGTGAAACCAAAACACAACAATGAGTGCTAACACAGTAACATTTACGTTATTAGTTATGACTGCCGCCGCTTCCGTGTCTGCAAATCCCACAATGCACTGCGTGGCTTACATCACGATCCTGTTCTCTATAGGCTACAAACTCCTGGCTCAACTATTTGACCCAAATCCCCCCTTTCTGCAGGAAATGCTACATATATCAATAATATACCCTAAAACATAAAGTCAACAATATTTTGGTGACTTCATTAACCAACAAAATGTAAATAACTGCTGTAGTCCACAGCGAGCACTACAGCTCACACTGAACAGTGTCATGCAGCGCGAGTAATAATTTGTTTTCAAAAATATTTGACATAAACAGGCCAGCAAGAGCGCAGTGTGAACAATGTAAACAATCGATACTTTACTTATCTCGTCAGAACGTAAAATTTTGTTTTGTTTTAACATAAAATTATAGGAAATATCCACACCTTGCATGCAACGCAGAGAGTAGCTCTCCGCGTCCCTGTCAGATACGCAGTTTTCATATGCTTTATACTATATAGCCAAATTATTTTTAATAAAGTAGCCTATGTATTTATAAAATAAAAAAACTAGCTCGCTACTTGCTAAGCTAGACTGAAAAAAGAACTATCAAAAAGCAAGGGACTATCAAGCTATCTATAAAAAAATAGGCTACTATAACTAGAATATTCAAAAAAGCTCAACTGTAAGCTAGCTGTAAACTGAAACTGTAATCACTCACTCGCTCGCTCGCTCGCTCGCTCTCTCTATCTTCTGATTCCCCTCTCCAGTGTTCACGCAGATGAACCGCTGCCCTGAGATTAGCTTTCTTAGCTGCTGCCTAGGCCGCCCTTGTTCCAAAACTTCAGGGCGTGGCCACGGAACTATCGGTGGGCTTAGCTGTACAGGTTTCTAGTTTGTCGCCGAGGGAGAAATATGTAGGCAAAGACTTTTCTGGCCAATCACAGATTGAACATGCAGTACCGTTTTACCACAAGAGACACTTTTGAGCCAGATTTTTAAAGGGTAACTACACCGGTTTCAGCCTGTCTCCGCCCACAAAACAATATTGAAAAATACTTTGTGGGGTGAGCGAGGGAGAGGGGTGGAAGTGGGGGAGCTGTGTCTATCGTCATTTGCATAAATGAATGTACATTGTACAAATCGGATAGGAACTGTCAAACTAGACGTTGCACATAAAATATGAATCAAGATTCAACAACTACATGGCCTATTTCTCACCTCAAATATTTTCAGAAACATATTTTAGTGGACAATTTAGGTGGAATAAGAGAGTTTATGAACAGGAGGGAACGTTGTTCTCGTTTAAAAACGTGGAGCCGAAACTAAAGTAACGTAGTGGGTCTAACCAATCAGGTGTCGGCTGTTTCTGTTGTGGGTGACAACAATTATTCATATGATGTAGAGGTACCTCCAAAGAAGTTCTCTGACATCACGATTTGGGCAGGGGCAGTGTGGGGAGCAGAAAGGAAATTTTAACTGTTAGGGGCAGCACAAAGATGCTTTTCTACCAGTTTCTCCTGATTTATGTTATTATTTCAGAATTTGAAATAATGGAATGGATGAATAAATTTCATTATAAGGTAGGAATACAAACACATTTACAGCTAAAAAAAAGGTGTAGTTACCCTGTAAAGTAAATGCTTTTTTGCGCTGACTGCAGTAATTTGTCAAGATTTGGACCAGGATCAATGAGTAATACTCAAATGTATCAGTTATCTAAAATAAGTGGTTTTAGTGCTTTGTTACCTTTTAAAGCAGCCAAGTTTATAATTTCAGGCAAACATAAATACTGTCATTGAGACGTATACGTCTCAACCAATAGGCGTTAACGGTACTATACTGAAATGTCAAAGAGAAAAAAAATTTGTTGATGTTTATTTCACTGGAACTTGGAAGCCAGAGGCAATTCACCAGATCAAGTCAAATTTAGCATTGTATGTTGCTCGCTCAATGCTGGGTAGTTATGTAATAGAATTGATTGACATTTTATTTATATACATTACAAAACATATCTTTTATTGATTGTCTTTTTTTATTTATACAGGGATTTTATTGTTGTGTCTCAGGGCAATCCCATTAAGTTGATACGTAATAGCGCATGCTACGCTGTACCGGTAACTGAGACGGGTGCGTGAGGGTTGGACAAAAAGACAGCAGGCAAAACTCGTGGTACAGGCAAGCAGTGATAACAGACTTGGATCATAACAAAAAGACAGGCTTGGGAAACCGCTCAATAGTGCACTGAATAAACAGGGGCAACAATTTCGCAAAGACAAGACATGAACACTGAGCTTAAATGCAGGTGTAGACAGGTGCAGACACTTAGCTTGAGAGCAGCATGCGAATGGAAATCAGGTGTGGAAGGCTGACAAGATAACAAGATAATTAGTACTCGTTAGTAATAAACCTATCCTGACCTAGCGTCAGTAAATTAGTAAATGACATGCACGAGAAACTTAAGGTAAACATGAACACATGGTTAGAGAGTTAGTATTACCCAATCCTGATCTAACGTTAGTAGATTAGTAAATAGACACGGGAAAATGAAACAATTAGGGAAGCGTGAGCGACAGCAAGAGATGGAGAAACAGCATGAACGCAAGGCTGCGGAAAAACACGGAAATGTGTATGCTTAAACAATGAACGGGAAACATAACATGAATCAAACATAAAACGTGACAAGACTAGAAAATAAATCGTAACAATAATCAAACGTGACATGACATAAAGATGAAACATAACAAGAATAAAACATAAAACCTGGCGTGACGAGACTAAACACAATACGAGAAACAAGAAATCTAACAGACAAGAAAAAAAAGAAAAAAAACGTGACATGACAGTAGATTTGTGACAGTCACATTACTATTTGAAAGACATGGGTCTCTGAGATTAATGTTAGTCTGCTTTTATTATGTGAACGGATCTTCTTGAGTTCAGTGGCTCAAACATATGGTATGGTTGCACCACACACCTTTTTTTATTTAGCTATTGTTTGTTTTGCTAAACGGTGTTTGCATTTTCCAATTCCCCAGTCTGCGCGTAACTTGCCTAGAATCTCTTGGGCGTGGCCTGAATATCTTTCACGTGCACCCAGGCCTGAGAACGGCATAGTCGGCAGAAAGTGACGCTCTTCAATCTTCATTTTTTTCCAGCTGTAGAGGTTTTTAAAGGCTGAAATCTTGGTGGATGATTATTTTAATAACGAGGAGTAGTGTCAAATAAACAAAACCATGTTTTAATCACATTTGGATTAAATACAGAGGAGCGGCAGTGTAGTATAATGGTTAAGGAACTGGACTTGTAACCGAAAGGTTGCAGGTTCGATTCCCAGGTAGGACACTGCCGTTGTAGCCTTGAGCAAGGTACTTAACCTGAATTGCTTCAGTATATATCCAGCTGTATGAATGGATACATGTAATAAGAAGTTGTGTAAGTCGCTCTGGATAAGAGCGTCTGCTAAATGCCTATAATGTAATGTAATGTAATTTGGCAATCCCTTAAATAGGGTTCAAACTGAACAACGTAAATTCATGATAATTCATAAAATATAAAACTCCGGCACACTCCACCAGGGATATAGATAGATACTTTATTAATCAACTACATCAAATAAGATTTTAAAACACCATGGTGTTTATCTATATCCTGCTGGAGTGTGCTGGATTATTAAATTTTTTGATTTTGATCCCTCCTGTTCCGGCTTCCACCCAGGAGAATAGCAGTGCTGTGCACAGGGTACTATCTATAGTTGATTCGTGAGAATTCATCTTGAACATCTATCCCCTGAAATCAACTTGAAAAAACATGTAGCTAAATTAAGTTTTTACTATGAATGAGTCTTTATGTTATTTAAAGGGTCTTAGTGTAAAAAAGTAGCGTTAGCCAATGTCTGGCATGGCCTGTTAGGACCCAGCTTCCTTCCTTGTAATCCAAGTCAGGACAATGCAGAAACTCACAAACACAACAAACACTTTACTATAAAAAGTAAAAGTTTATTGTACGTCACGCCGGCCAGCGGGGAGATCACTGAAACCCAGCACAAGTTGACATTGTGGTACAATCCTCCATACACTGGTCACCTAATCAGACTTAAATACCCTCAGAGGTCTTGACTTGATGCACCTGTCGATATTATCTGTGAGGGCCTATCTTTTTGTTCCAGAGTGACATGTGACTTTGTTCAACAACCCACGCCATTAGTCATGCCCATGGCACCTAGATGTCCGGTCAGGGAGGGCAGAGGCCTGTCCAATCTCTGCCTTTGCCCTCCTGCCATATAATTTACAACCAACTCATTTACAACTCATTTACAATACTAACTTAGATTAGTTTATTTTCATAATTTAGGTCAAAATAAAGCATGGCAAATGCAAAGAAAAATGCTAATACATTTTTTTTTTTAGTTTGCTATAAAATACTGAGAGCTATATACACTGCCTGGCCAAAAAAAAGTTGCCGTTGCACCCACTGTACAAGCCTCTGGAGGCAGTGTTATGATCTGGAGTTGCTTCAATTGGTCAGGTCTAGGCTCAGCAATGTTATGCAGCAATAAAATGCTGAGTACCTGAATGTACTGAATGACCAGGTTATCCCATCAATGGGCATATTCCAGGATGACAATGCCAAGATTCATCGGGCTCAAATTGTGAAAGAGTAGTTCAGGGAGCATGAGGAATCATTTTCACACATGAATCGGCCACTAGAGTCCTGACCTTAACCCCATTGAAAGTCTTTGGGATGTGCTGGAGAAGACTTTACGGAGTGGTTCGACTCTCCTGTCGTCAATACAAGATCTTGACCAAAAATGAATGCAACTCTGGACGGAAATAAAGGTTGTGACGTTGCATAAGGTTGTTGAAACAATGCCACGACGAATGTGTGCCGTAATCAAAGCTAAAAGCGGTCCAACAAAATATTAGAGTGGGCGAATTTTTTTTTGGCAAAACAGGTAAAACTATATATTTCCTGGATCACAGACTCCTTGTTCACAAGTCTGAGGGTGATATGCAGAACTACTAAAGCTCTAAATTGATAAATGTAGGCAGTGTACCCTGTTGTCTCTTAATGTCTCCAAAACTATCCAAATGGATAAATTGTTCACTGGTTTAAATCATAAAATAATCCTATATTTAACTACAAATGAACTGTTTTGGCACATAAAACTAATTTTGGCATAATTTTCAAGTGGGAATATATATTTTCATCAGTATAGGGTGATAGATGTCTATGGGTCCAAAAACCTTTCCAGAGCCTGTCATAAAATGAATACAATATTGTCCATTATAAATCATATACACATTCATACTCACTCCAATAAATATTTTACATTCATCTCGCACATATGCACAGTAAATTTGAATGAGTGTTTTCCATACCCAAAGTAACAAGTATAGCCCATGGAGATACTAATATGCTAATATACTAATATACACTAAAATGTGTGTATTACGTACAATTAGATTACAATAAAATTATATTCCACCATCAGGCGTATTCTCCGACAGAATCAGTGCAATGGTATCTATGATATCTTGGTAACTACGGTATCTTCTTCTGACCCACTCCCAAAACCCATGTAAACAGGCAAGGATTTTCTCTATCCATGCTGACGAGTTAGTAAATTAGTTGTTTGCGTAAAACTAAACTAATAAAACTAGAAATTCTGTTATGCCCGCCTGTTGTTCAAAGCATCCAATAAGACATTGCAAACACCATTGCTAAGTTTATAATGTCCTATATTGGATAAAATAGTCCTCAATGAAACCAGAATAAACTGGAATGAATGGGACAGGTTTGCAGAGCGTGGAGGGTATTATATGTCGACGTTTTGGATAGTGTAATAGCGTTCTAAAGTGCTGTGTATTTCTCAAACAGATTGTCCCAGACAATAAATGACCACTGACTTTTGAAAGGGACATGATTCTGCAGTTTGAACGGAACAATAGGGTAGATCCGTAGGCTTGAGGTTAGCCCATGACATACAATTTTGACAAACTTGTGGAAATAATTGTTGGCAAATTAGTTTACAAAATACTCTTGTGGAACTCATGCATGCAAAAATGTCTTATGCCTGTTTATCAGTCTGTTATACACCTACTCTATTCGAGATACATTTTTGAGGAGGGTTTAGTTCAAAAGTCCTGGTATATTAGATTAGTTTTCTTTCACATCTCACTCAAGAGGATATTGTTTCTCATAAGATTTTTCATCAGGTAATGTAGCAAATATTATTCAATCAGTGGAACTAAAGTATCTCTGTTAAACTGTATTTACTCTGTTCAGTAGTTTTCAAAGCTCATTATATAATCATATTTCTGAGTCGGTTCCAATGACTGGCCTATATCTTCTAAGTGTTGTTGGATCCCAGATAATCTCAGCAATACAGAGGACAACCCAATTCAATACAAAATCCAGTACAAGCAGTTATTTTTATGCATGCAAACAGAAGCAGCATCATCACACTGCCTCCCCGAATATTCAGTTATTTTATATGTGTAATATGGTTCATGTGACCTTTTGATAAGGAGGATTTGTCAGTGGATTTTTCTCCTTAATATTGCTCACATCCAAAACATTATTAACTTAAAATAAATTATGCAAGCTCTGGCCTCCTTATCTATGTTACACACTTCAAAAACATCAACACTTTACTGTAGTATAACACACACACACACACACACAAGTTTGTATTCCTATCATTGTGGGGACTTCCTAAACCTAACCCTACCCCTAACCCTACCCCTAACCCTGACCATAACCATAAGCCCTAAAAAAACCTTTGACCCCTAATCCTAACCCTAGCCCTAAACCCTAAAATTAACCTTTCCCTCATGGGGACCATTCCCGAGTCCCCACGAGGGAGCATTTTACAGGCTTTTCTATCCTTCTGGGGACATTAAGTCCCCACGAAGTATGCTAAACATGCTCACACACACACACACACACACACACACAGTCAATGTATAACTAATTGCTCATTTTTACTGTGACCCATAAGTATGAATCATGTGGAAATGTGTTTATCAATGTCTCTGTCTGTCTCCCCAGCTCCTTACACCCTTGTGACATTCCCTTTCCTGTTTGCTGTCATGTTTGGAGACTGTGGCCATGGACTGGTCATGATGCTCCTTGCTCTCTGGATTATCGTGCAAGAGGAAAAGTTCAGAAATCTGAAAAATGAGGTATGGAAAGACTGTCCTTAAAATAATTCTGCAGAAAGGTTGTATAAGTTGTACCTACATGTGAATTTCAATTGATATAACTGATCCATACTGTAACCAAAAATGATCCTATTCTACTTGGGTGGCTTTGTAATGTAGCTCTGTATAAGGATGAGGATTTAAGCCACTGTCGTCTTACATTTGTTGTTCGTGGATGTTCTGCAGGCTCTAATATTTCAGCCCAAGTATACAGTATTCTACCATTTTTAAAGAACTAACTTTAAAGAACTCCCTGGAGTTCCACCGAAAGATTATGTTTGATTTGTAGAAAAGTAGCTCTCCTGATTAAAATGAGCTCTCAGTCAACTTTCTACCTGTAGTGAGAGCAGATATATAGCCCCAAACTACTGTGCATGTACCAAGTACCTGCTTTACTGTGAACTACAACTTACAGTTTATTGGCGGTGTCAGACATTACATTACATTATAGACATTTAGCAGACGCTCTTATCCAGAGCGACGTACATAGTGCATTTTCAAACTAGGAACAAGAACGTTTAAAAACAACCCTAAAAAGGCAAATACGAATCTAAGTACTAGGCGCAGTCAGTATGATTGGGGTGTTTTTTTTTTTTTTGGGGGGGGTGGGGGTAATTACACAACATTAATAACAATAGTCACAGGGAGGTAGGGAGGGGTGGAGAGAGGTGCAGCTTGAAGAGGTGAGTCTTCAATCTGCGCTTGAAGGCGGTCAGACTTTCTGCTGTTCTGACCTCCACGGGGAGGTCATTCCACCACCGTGGGGCCAGGACAGACAGACGTCGAGACCGGGTGCTAGCATGAAGAGGGGGGGGTACCAGTCGTCCTGAGGAGGCGGAGCGCAGGGATCTGGCAGGTGTGTAGGGTCTGATTAGTTTTTGGAGGTATGGAGGGGCAGATCCTCGGACTGCCTGGAAGGCGAGCACCAATGTTTTGAATTTGATGCGAGCCATCACCGGTAGCCAGTGGAGGTCAATGAGCAGGGGGGTGACATGGGAGTGTCGGGGGAGGTTGAAGACCAGGCGTGCTGCTGCGTTCTGGATAAGCTGAAGGGGTCTAATGGCCAATGCTGGCAAGCCAGCCAGGAGAGAGTTGCAATAGTCCAGGCGGGACAGCATCATCGCTTGGACCAGGAGCTGGGTTGAGTGGGTGGTGAGGAAGGGGCGGATTCTCCTGATGTGGTACAGGAAGAACCTGCATGCCCGGGTTACTGCTGCGATGTTCTCGGAGAGGGACAGCCTGTTGTCCATCACGACTCCAAGGTTCCTGGCACAGGGCGTTGGGGTCAGTGGAATGTCCCCTAGGGAAATAGAGAGATTGAGAGGAGGAGAGGTTAGAGCAGGAATGTAGATGAGCTCAGTCTTGCCAGGATTGAGCTTGAGATGGCGGTTGTCCATCCAGCTCTGGATGTCTCTCAGGCAAGCGGAGACGCGGGCTGATACCTGAGTGTCAGAGGGTGAGAAGGAGAGAAAGAGTTGAGTATCGTCAGCGTAGCAGTGGTAAGAAAGACCATGAGCAGTGATAACAGGGCCAAGGGATTTGGTGTAGGTGGAGAAAAGGAGGGGACCAAGGACTGAGCCCTGGGGGACTCCTGTGGTAAGGGGACGGGGTGCCGACAATGCCAGTCACATGTTACCACTCCCACTGAATACAACCGGAGCGGAGGGGCTGGGCATTTTACTACTAGTCCTGCAGCGGCAAGTTAGCCACTAATGTTACAGTTCTACTGAAAAAATACCACCACCATTAGCTGGAGTCTTCAGAAAAATGGGGGGAAATATGTATAGTAGTACATGTGGTAACTGCCACAATTTCAATTGGATTGGAATGGAAATGTTTACTACTGGACAGTTTCATGCCGAAGCAGTCCTAATTGGCAACACGTTCAGCCCAGGATCCGGCCGTGTATTTGGGCTCAAAACAGAAGCTTTCCACCTACAACAAAATGTAATAATAGGCTATATTAAAAACTGCAATTTTCGAAATGCCAAAAAGATGATGTGTCTTAGCTACTGCATGGCACACAGATTTAAAAACCTGCATTTGCTCAGAGTGAAACCGTTCAATTATGGTCAGCTCGCTAATGACTATGTTAGTCTACTTTTTATGGACATGGATCATAATGTAGTTGGCATGGTTTCTTACCGGGTGATTCACTAAGGCAGAGGAAGACTGGTGTTGTATCATTTGCCCACTCTGTAACCGACAGCACTCGAGTCCTGTCTTAGTTTGCCAAAAGATCTTTCGGAAACAACGTATCAATGTAATTTTCTGACATTATAATAGAATATCAATTATAGCTAGCTTGATCTCCGATGTGTCCTTACTCAGAACAGTGACAGATGCAGCACTGTTTCCTTCCTCGCAGGCTCCGCCTATGTGCCTATGTAATTTACACGCCCACTTGACAACACTGTAGTCTTTCAAAAATGAGGAAGTGGTAGAGCTGTTCGTCCTTTGTAACACTAGCTGTCAATATTTCGGTTGGCATATTGTTTTGGCCAGCGACAAAGAGAGACTTAATTAGTTGCCCTTGATCTGTTAAATAAGGTTAATGTTGTTTTTCGGTGGAACTACCCTGTAATGTGCATAATGTATTTTCTGTGTTGCCTTCCCTGCAGCTCACTAATGTCCTTGTCAGTGGGCGATACATTGTTCTGCTCATGGGTGTCTTCTCCATCTACACCGGCCTCATATACAATGACTGCTTCTCTAAGTCCTTCAATTTATTTGGCTCGGCCTGGAGTGTCAGTGCCATGTTTGGCCCCAGTGGACCATGGACGTGAGTATTATATACGTGCCATGCCATTCATTATTACATTTTGACAATGAAAGTTTACTGAAGAGAGAAATGGTAACCTTGCGAAGAAGCTGAAGGCATCTTTCACCTTTTATTGGAATGAGCAGTTGTCTGTTGAATCTCATCATTAGCTTGTTCAAAGAGGCATAAATTAATCTAAGTCACCAATGTATAATGAAAGAAGGTGGAAAAAACTTTCAGTTGTACCTTTAAGCTATTAATAATTAATTAGAATTAATAAAATATTTAGAATTTGATTTTGAAAGACCTAGTAAAATAACTCTATGTTTGTGGATTAAAAAGCTCTTGAGTGTGTCGTTTTTATTAGTTTGGTAATGAATACTATTAATGACACAAAGCGGACTAATATCAAGTGGTTTTTTCCTTGATCTTTTATTTCAGCAATGAGACGCTACATGGTTCTAAACACCTTCAGCTTGACCCAATGATTCCCGGGGTCTACTCAGGCAGTCCATATCCATTCGGCATCGATCCGGTAAGCGAGTGAAATCTCTCCAGATTTAGCTCAGGGATTTCCAAAGTTATTTAGTATGTTTCATTCTACTTAAAGTTAAATCTTTACCCATTATTGTTTTCTGAGTATCTTCAATTTATAGATCGCTGTGGTGTCAGATACAGTATCAATTTCTATTAGCTTTCAATGATGATCATTAAATTTTACCGTGATAGCTCTGTGCTGCCTACACTTAAAATATAGTGCAGGACACTTGATCTCTTTCTTCTGTCACATTATGATAAGCTTCAATTTTGATGAGCAATACTTTGTTATGTTTTGTTTTCCTCTTGGATGTGCTGGTCTTGTCCTTCAATCATTTTAAGGGATATCATCCTTATGAAAACCCCATATTTATCAATATTAACAGTTCAACATACTTCAAGCCTACCTTGATAATATGTGACATGGTAAACAAAAGGCCAACTGTGATATGTAATAGTTACATGTCAAACTGAGAGAAAGAAATAATAATAATGGCAAAGCACATGCAGACAAAGCAATATATAATAAAAGTTACAGCATATCATAACTCGGGTAGTCATGTCAAGCAACGTTTTTTAAACAACCAAGGTTTAGGGACATTTATTAAAACTTCTGGCAGGGCATTCCACAGCTGTGGAGCATTGCAGCAAAAGGCTCTATCACATATGGTCTTCAGTTAGGATACTATTTATGTGGCTGTGGCCCACCCTCACCCACCAGTGTTTCAGAAGTGTGTGTTGTGTTTGCAAGTAAAAAAAAATAAAAAAATTTATTCACTGAGCAGAGAATCAATGAGTGCATGATGGAGGGATTGGGAGCTTGCAGAGCAGAGAGAGCAACTAGGGGTATGTGAGGTAACTAGGAGCTGTGCCATGGACTACATATGTTGGTGGGGTGTGTGTGTGTGTGTGTGTGTGTGAGCAGCATAATTTTGCACATACTCAATCGTATTCAGGGACCAGCTCAGTATGTAAAGCTGAGTGTAAACCAATGGAGAGGGCACTGCAATAATCTATCCTTGAAGTCATGATGCATGTACCAGCCTTTCAGCATCAGGGAGTGAGATGAGTGTCCTAAGCCTAGCAATATTGTGAAGGTGATTAAAGTACATTTTAGTGATGTTCTTTATGGGTGTTTCAAAGGACAGATGTTTATCAAATACAACTCCCAAGGTTGCATGCCTAGACTTTCATATTATCAATCGTGAAATGTTCGCTTTACAGGTGCCTGAAGGCATGCCAATTTGACTTTAGTCTATGAGTGGTTCCGTTTTAGGACACTATGTCACATCTTGATTTCATGGAGGCAGTTATGCCGTTAGTTCAGTGCCACTAAGAATTGAAACTGGGGAAAAAAATTAACATTTAAAAAATAGTTGATACTGGGGAAAAAAGTATAGATCTTGAAAAAAACAAGAAGTGAAAATTTTTTATGGGAATTTATCTTCTCAATTTGAAGTTGTATGGAAACTAACAAAACATAATAAATACATGTACTTAGTATTGTAATATAATCATAAAAACTACAGAAATAATGGCAATGTTAATTAAATTAACATTTTCTTTTTATACTCCGATCAACAATTTTTATTTTCCAGATTTGGAATATTGCAACAAATAAGCTGACGTTTTTGAACTCGTACAAGATGAAGATGTCAGTCATACTGGGAGTGGTCCACATGCTCTTTGGAGTTACCCTGAGTCTGATGAATTACATGTAAGTTTCAGTGATGTACAGTAGAGTATCACTGTGTCAAAAAATATATATATATAACCAATATTTTCATTCCTGTGTGATCGCTGCTGGGGTAATCACTAGCATATTTAATTCTGTTAATCCATTTTTCAAGATTTTAAATTAGGAACACACTTAGGAACTGCGGAGGTGCTTATGATTTGAGAAATGCCTTTTTACCTGCTTTTAGACATCTAGAAAATAAGGTTAAGGAAATTGTTCTAGTCAGTAGTCCCACGGGTTAAGACCAGGGGCTCTTTCTTGGCGCATGGCGTAAAGATCATTTAGGGCGTGTCCAAGTCCATTTTTGCTAGTTTACCGGCGTGTTTTTTGGGCGCTAAGCACGGCGCCACGTGCAAATAGGCTTGATATTTTTAGTCATGCTTGTGCGTGCCCCTGTGTGTAACAGACAGCGTTGTGCACACGCCTATGTAGACGCACTTATATGCGCCGTTAAAATAACATGTAAACAACTGCGACATGACTTTAGACCAGGTTTGTGGTGGTTTTAGCGCAAGCGCTTTCTGCTGCCTCAAGATAATAATACGCCAAAAAGAATCCTGGCCAAACATCATCTTAAGACCAACACGCCCAGTTCACTTGTAATGGGCGCAAGAATACATGGTATTTAAACGACATGAACGCAAGGCGTTATAATGAACCATGCGCCGGGTGTAAGATAGGGCCCTAGGGCTGGACAAAGACTAGACGCCTATAAAAATCCAATAAACGTAACTATGCTATACTGTATGTATTAATTCATCTCCTTATTCAATCATAAAACAGTTTTAGTGTTGTGGCTTGGTTTGACGTTCAGGGGACATCACACCTTCAAGTACAGTAGTAGAGCAGCTCCTTTCCATATCAGTATGGACTGCCTGGGGCTTGAGATATCCCACGTCACAGAACTGGATTGCCTAGACAACAGACTATTTGTTATAGGCCCAAGCTAACCCTTAAAGCTAGTTTGAGGAAGGAGCCCACATTTCAGCCTCTATGTCTATGTAACTGGTACAACTGTAAACTGTGCTCTGTAATTTAGCTTTGCATATAATATGTACAGTTTTCAAACACAAATTCACAGTAAATGGTTTATTACTCTGATACATGTCTGCTTCAAGGACAGCAGCATAGCCAGAAATATTCACACCGGTGGGCCTGCATAGAACTAGGTGTGAGCTAGAGCTGCATTAACTAAATATAATTGGGTGGGCCAGGATACTATTTATGTGGCTGTGGCCCACCCTCACCCACCAGTGTTTCAGAAGTGTGTGTTGTGTTTGCAAGTTAAAAAAAATAAAAAAATGTATTCACTGAGCAGAGAATCAATGAGTGCAAATTGTCTCAGCTTCCTTCATACATTAGCTACAATAAGTGTCTGTCTGACCATTTCTGTTAATGTGTGGGCTTAAGTATGATCTGTAAGCCTGTCCCACTGAGCTTGTCTCATAAGTAATATAAGAATAATTTTTATATACAGTACCAGTCAAAAGTTTGGACACATCTACTCATTGAAGGGGTTTTCTTTACAAATTATTTTACAGTTTAGAATAATAGTAGAAACTATGAAATAACATAAATGTTATTATGCAGTTACCAAAAAAGTGTAAAACAAATCAAAATGTATCTTATATTTTAGATTCTTCAAAGTATCCACCCATTTCCTTGATACCAGCTTTGCACTCTTGGCATTCTCTCAACCAACTTCATGAGGTAGCCACCTGGGATGCTTTTCCAACAGTCTTGAAGGAATTCCCACATATGCTGAGCACTTGGTTGCTTTTCCTTCACTCTCCGGTCCAAGTCAACCCAAACCATTTCTATTGGGTTTAGGTTGGGTGTTAGATTAGATTAGATGCAGCACTCCATCACTCTCCTTCTTTGTCCAATAGCTCTTACACAGCCTGGAGGTGTGTTTTGGGTCATTGTCCTGTTGGCCCAACTAAAAACCAGATGGGATGGCGTGTCACTGCAGAATGCTGTGGTAGGCATGCTGGTTAAGTGTGCCTTCAATTCTAGATAATTTGTCCAACAGTGTCAGCAGCACCCCCCATGCTTCACAGTGGGAACAGTGAAGTTCTAAATGAAAACTGCTTGTTGGGGATGCATTTGCTTTTTTTGGGGGGAAAGAAATTCATACATAGGCATCAACTTCACTATTTATATTTATATTTCTAAACGGTTCATCCGATATGGATGAAAATACCCTAAAATTAAAGCTGACAGTCTGCACTTCAACCGCATTGTTATTGTATCCTTTCAAACTCAAAGTGCTAGAGTACAGAACCAAAATAACAAGAAATGTGTCACTGTCCAATTAATTATGGTGCTCGCTGTACATTACATTGTTTCATTAGATTTCATTAATTCTCAGAGATCTGTTACCTTGGGGGTTTTTAACTGTATATGAATGTTAATCAGTTATTTGATTAAGTATGGTACCATTTATTTATATATTTTTTTAATCATATAAATTGATTGGTTAGTGGTGTCAATGTTTTCCCTCTACAGATATTTCAGGAACACCAGGAATGTTCTGCTCCAGTTTGTTCCAGAGGTGGTCTTCATGTTGGCCCTTTTTGGATACCTGGTCTTTCTTATCCTCTTCAAGTGGTGTGTGGTAATGAAGTCCGACACAGCTCCGAGCATCCTGCTCCTCTTCATCAACATGATGCTTTTTGCATACGACACCTCTGACGATGCCTTACTCTACAGTGGACAGGTAGCGTGCAAGATGCAATTTGAAATGTTCACTTTACTTGAACCCTGCGACATAAGGCTAACATAACACTGTCATACACGTGACATTGCAGCTGTCATAACATGGCATAACAGTTGATGTTAGTTTATGTCAAATGCCATAAGGTTGCTTTTTGATTTGTAATTCTACTGAGTCCTTTCTTGATGAATTTATATCCTATCTCAATAGCAGAATAGAATCAATCTCTTTTAGTATGGTGAAAAATAAAAGCAATATTCATTTTCTTGATGTACTTGTACATAAAGAGGCTGGTACTATAATCACCTCTATCTATAGAAAAATAATCTGCTAATGTCAGAGTCATCATAGCACACAATTTGAAAATGTTTTCCAATTAGTTATTTGTATCGTGTTAAAGGGATTTGCAGTAAAACAGAAGATTTTTCTGAGAAAACCCCCTTCAGCCCCGAAAGTTGCGTTAACGTTACTTGGCTGGGTCTCATAACTGAAAAAACAAAACTTGTTAGCTTGTCATATTATGTTTAAATGCTTCACAACTATAGTTTCACATTGGATTTGACATCAAGACATGCAGATAATGAAAGCCAAGACATTTTTTGAGTAAAATGAGAAGAAACTGAATAACTTTCATTACCTTGTCGCCGCAAAAACGGAATACTGTGTGACTGGTTACAAGCTGGCTATAACACTAGCCTCCAAACGTTCAAAAGTCGGGTGATATAATGTGACATATGTTAGCCTACTGTTTTTCTCCGTATAAGTTTTTTATTTACCAAACACCATGTACTACCAGTTTCTCAAGATATATCAGAGCGTCCAGATGAAATTGTAAATTTTTTCACACGAACGCGACAGACACCGGAAGTCATTCATTCCAATGGAGGCTGACTAACGGACAGTTACAGATGTGCGCCCCCTTGTGGCCGATGGTTCCGTCGGCCAACGGATGACGGTTCCTTTGGATTTTTAAAAAATTTTGCGTTGCTAAACAAACCATCGGAATTGGCGGAAGTAGAAAACATTTTTATTTCACCGCTTGTTTTTTTGATAACAAGGATTTATGGTACGTAATAACAACGGATGAGTTGTGAACACAGCATTAGTGTTCACTCCTATATTCGCAGCAATTGTCAGAAAACGCCCACAACTAACCTAGCTAGATAGCGTACATATCCCTGTTCATATCCACGAAGGAATGTCGGAAACAATGGCAGATGAAGAAAAAAGGCTCTTTTGCTAATTGTGAAACGGAAATTTTATAAAGAAAATAAATGTTCTTTATGCAGTGGCATTAATCACTGTGGCAGGAATGCTGTGTCAGTTCAGAGGTGTGCACATTAAAACCATATATTTACCATATGTACAACCATATATTTACAACAACTAATTTGTCATTTCACTTCAATCAGCTTCATATGACACTCGATATCAGCCTGTCGTCAAGCGTTGGCAAATTACGGTGTTGATGACTGAGGTTACCCCAACATAACCACCTGTGCCCGCCAAAACTAACGCGAGCTGGTAAAATGGTCCGCAAGTTGCACTTCTGAAATTCACAGTACGGCGCAAAATGTGGGTGTTGTTTTTTTTTTCATATAAGGAATGTTAAAGTATTTTAGAAGTTTATATATAAGTTTATATGTGTAATATAATATAGAATATATTTAAGATGGCTAAATACCAGTGATAAGTAGCACAAATATGCTTGTTAAAATGATGTTTGCCGGGGGCGGGCTTCAAGTTTGAGGGTGCAGACTATCAGCTGTCCATTAACACCTTCCTATGTTTCAATTGACTCTGAGTTTCAGTTTGCCTCGCCCATAAATCAACTCACATGGCCTCTGTATACTTACCATTGTGGGGGAAAACCCCGTCAGTAGTCTGGGCCAGATGGACTGTTCAGGAGCTCCACTCACACTTTAATTCAAACTTCCAAACTTTTTCAAAACAAACACGATCTTCAGAGTCTGATGCAATTGGATTTATTGTATTTGATTCAAAGGAATACCATACAATAAAGCTGATCTGCGCAGATTGATATAAAATAGTTCTAAGTATTTTCAGTACATTCTCACTCTCTCGGTCCGTCTGGGTCAGTCTGTCTCACACACTCTCCTTCATACACTCTCTCTCATACACTCTCTCGGTGTGTCTGGGTCGGTCTGTCTCACACACTCTCCTTCATACACTCTCTCGGTATGTCTGGGTCAGTCTGTCTCACACACTCTCCTTCATACACTCTCTCTCCCCGTCTGGGTCAGTCTGTTTCACACACTCTGCCTGCAGTCTGGACAACTGCACCTTTTATTTTGTTTTTAACTCTAAACCTCCCCCCATGGGGCTTGTCCTTTTTCCCTGATATGTTTTTGTGCCCTTCTTCTTTTTCATGGTCAACAGCGTCCTCTGCTGGTTTTAAGTAAGCATTACATATGGTATTTATTTATACTATAGTTTGATAAAATGCTATGATTTTAATTATATAGGAAATGGCCTTGCCATGGTTTGACCATAGTAGTTCAATAATACAATTATCTAATAGGTTAAAATAATACTAACTGTAAGATTTTCTAATCTTATTTCCACAGACTAATGTGTACGTGTGGGTGCGTTATGGAATACAAGTGAACATTTTCTCTATAATATGCAAGATTCTTTTGTATTAATATAATCCTTAATACTGATGTTTATAAAGAAGAAGAGACATTTTTTCTTTGGATCTAATAAACTCTATAATCCTCGAACTTCGGGGTTCGCGTCTCCCATTCTATCGCCCCTCCTCCTCCCGTATCAAAGAGCACCACAGACAGAAGTACAGAGATGTAAAATCCAGGGATCAGAAAGGAAAAGCCCTGCTATGTGTTTCTTCCACCCATGAACTCAGCCAGCTGATTTCACTAATTAGTTCTACCTCCTGGCTGAAGAATTGAAAATGAGCAAATCCAGGTGATTGGAACTAAATACTGGGGAGGACTTTTTACTTTCTGAACCCAGATTTTACACCTATGGTTAAGTAGCACTTAAGAGGTGACTGCGCGTTCATGCTTTAAGAACTGTTTTGGGAAACGCATGTTACAATTTTGAGGTGAGCAATTTATTATATATTATTCAATTAATTAAATATATAGTTTAATAACTTCCGTAATGCCCGCGTTGCCGCTAGAAGACATTTGGCATTAAGAAGTTAACTTTAGCCCAAATTTTCACCTAGTTTCTACTAGTCTTATTTAAGTGTCAATATCAATAAATATTCACTGCACATTCATGGTTTGCATTGAAGAGGCTGTATCATTTAGAAATTTGCAACAGAATACATTTATGTCAGAATCGTCACATACAGTATATACATAATACGCATAAAATACGTAGCCTAATGCTTTCAAAAAATGTGCAAAAGGATGCATGTTTTTATATAACAACAGCAACGTATTACAGCCCTAAGTGCGATAGGTGGTCGCTGTGGAAATATCGACTGTAAGGGACTTTGGCGAAATGTAACAAGATAAACTCTTCAAGGTTAATCAGAAAACAGTAGTAGCTTCATAACAAGGTGTAATATTTAGTTTCATAAACACATTAATTCGAGAGATTTTGTAGAGGAAAATTAGGTGTCTACGAAACCAAAACTACATTGGGTACTGTACACGGTACAGTAAGCAAGGGAAAACACGAATGCTTACTTGGACAACATTTCTTTTTAAATATTATTGTTTTTTTATCTGAATATGATTTTCTTAGCGTTTATAAATGGTGCATTTTATAGACTGTGGCTTTGGCAAGACGAGGGCCGTAAGCGCATTGGGCTATTACAGGGTTTTTTCCTGGCTGAGAATTAGGCTTTGGTGATACCTATTCGACCCCAAGTGCGCGAGCAGCAAAATTTTTAGCATTAATTTATCGTAAATACAGTTTTTGGAGTACAAAGAGCCCAAATATGCATCCTCAAAAGGGTGTAGGGGTCGTATTCGGATCAATATTCACCGCACATCCATGGTTTAAAGTGTGAATTGACGAAGAGGCTGTATCATTCAGAAATTAGCCGCAGAATACATTTATTTCAGAATAATCACATACTGTATAATATGCATAAAATAAGTAGCCTAATGTATTTTTTTACAATTTTTTTTTTTAAATGTACAAAAGCACGTGTGTTTTACATAACAGCAATGTATTTCATCCCTAAGTGCGATAGTTGGTCATTGTGGAAATGTCGACTGGACTTTGCTGAAATGTAACAAGATAAACTCTACAGGGTTTTATAAACATATTTATATGAAGAATTTTGGAGAGAAAAATTAGGCGTTTTCTAAACCGAAAGTGCATCAGGTACTGTATATAGTAGCTACAGTAAGCAACGAAAAACGTCAAATGCTTATTTGTGCAACGTTTTAAAACAATATTAATGTTTCTATATCTGAACATGATTTTCTTGGCATGTTTAAATGCTACCTTTACACTAGAAACTGATAGATGATACATAAAATAAATGAGAGGATTTAGAAGATTTTTTCTATATAATTTTGCCGAAATTACTAAATTTGCTCATTACATTCCAGCAGCTACCAATAAATCAAGTTTTCTGAGAAAAAAATCCCGTTTCTGTGAGTGTCCTGGGCTCTGTACTAGACTGTCAAAAAATCTCAAGCCGGTCTTTCAAAAACCGACCAATCAGGGCTAGCTATGTAGCTACCAATCAGGGCTACTATCTACAAGCAAAAGATCCTCCCCGTAGAATAAACCCCGCTCTGTCTCCGCGCGTGCACTGGAGCATCATTTGGTGGGAGGGGCTTAGGAGAGAGATAGGAGGGAGGAGAGCAAAAGGGGGAAGTCTTTTTGCCTTGTATATTTTCAAACTTGCCTACTGCAGCTTTAATTAGGAATCAAATAGAAAATAAAAAAATAGAGAAGTAAATGACTGAGATATTACACTGTGCTCATCTGGTGGAGTGAAGGGTATAAGAATCCCCCCCCCCCCCCTGCCAAAAAAGAAAAAAAGGTTGATTGAAAAATGAAATTGTTACATATGCATGAGTGTACATATTGTTGTTTAATTTTTAATAGAAAAATGTATTATTGCTTCAAATTAAAGAAAAGGGAGAAAGATTTTAGTCTCACACCATGGTCTCTGGTTTGGTCACTCTATAACCACTGCCTCCCATCGCAACCTAGAGCATTCTGATGTAGAGCATTCTGATGTACCTAACAACGCAAAAGTTAGCCACTCGCTACATGAGTCAATGGACTACATTCACAAAAATTACCATAGACATCCAGAATATATTCCTCTCATTTGTGTAGAATGTGTATCATAACACAGCTGCATGTCTTATTGCTCTTATATTCTTAAATGTCTTATGTACTTGACTTTATTTAGGCTATTAAGGGCTCAAACTCCAAATTGCCACTTGCAGCTATATTCTACAAACATAATTGCTGCTGTTGTGAACATTTTTAAATATCAATGTAAAAGATGTTGTAATTATCATGAGGTTTTCCTTACTTGTAATTATGATTATGATTTCCCCTGTATGTAGTGATGAAAATATAATATGCAGAAATACTTAATACATGCAAATACATTTTTTCACTGGTAATAATGAAAGATTCCCAGAATCAGATATTAGAGTTCCATTAACCTTTGTATTGCCCCCTTACAGAAGGCTGTGCAGATCTTCCTGGTGAGCATTGCCTTCCTCATGGTACCCTGGCTGCTGCTGGTCAAGCCCCTACTTCTGTACAGAGAGCACAAGAATGGCAAACAACAGGTTGGTCCAAGAAAATAAAAGTTTCTGATGGCATTACTTCACACAGTGCACAGTTCAGTATTTTTGAATGATGCATTTGACCGAGGTCCTTCGTCCATCCCAAAAAATATAAAATATAAACAATAGCTTACCTCACATCTTATTTGACTCTAGCTTCATTGGCTCGGTCACATTCCGGTCTTTCCTTTCTTGTTATTGCAAAAGACAGAATCGCAGACCTCGTTGTAGAGCAGAAGAAGTAGCTATTTGTGCAGAAATTCATGCATTTCTTTTGCACACTGTATTCAGTCACTGAACGATAGATACCATTACCATTTAATATCAAAAACATTCACACCAGAGTTTCTAATGATATTTATTTCCTCTGAAGAACACACTACTGATTTGTTAAAAACAAAATTGTTATAGTCTGTAGTCAGCTGAGGCTAGTTCTACACTGTTCCTTGGCCTGCAAAGATTGTGGTTTGACCTAAGCAAATAAAACTCATATTCCAGCAGAAAGTCTCAGCCAACAATGTCCTCATGCAGGTATGCAGTAACTCCCAGACAGACCAGGGAGTTGCAGAGGCCAATGCTATTCACAAAACCAACAACAACACAGAGACAGTAAGTTGATGAGTTGCTAGTTACATTCCCAGCTGTTTTTGCCCCGATTCAAGGGCTCTGAATTCATTAACATTTTGTCCATTGACTATAAATATTTTTGTTCGACCATGGTGGTCATTAAGACCTAGGCCCTGAGCCGACCAAAGGAGGATGGGTACCTCCCTTGAGTCTGGTTCCTCCCAAGGTTTCTTCCTATTTACACCAGGGAGTTTTTTCCTTGCCACTGTTGCCTTTGGCTTGCTCTTGTGGGGGTTTAGGCTGGGTTTTTCTGTGAAACGCATTGTGACAACTAGTTGTGAAATATGCGCTATATAAATAAATATTGATTTTATAAGTTTTTTTGTGTATGACTGTCTCTCTGTCTGCATTAAAGAGGAACAGTATTTTTTTTTTAGATTAAATCCAGGGGATGAGACTTTACAATTGCAATGCCAACATAACAAAAATACACTGCAATATCATACAGAAATAATTACATCCATCCATTATCTAAGCCGCTTATTTCTGGTAATTTGGGGGGGGTGTGACTGGAGCCTATCCCAGCATGCATTGGGTGAGAGGCAGGAATACACCCTGGACAGATTGTCAAACCATCACAGGGCACACACACCATTCACTCACACACTCATTCCTATGGGCAATTTAGAGTCTCCAATTTTCCTAACCTGCGTGTCTTTGGACTGTGAGGAAATTGGAGTACCCGGAGGAAACCCACACGGACACGGGGAGAACGTGAAAACTCCTCACAGAAAGGCCCTTGGCTGGGATTCAATATAATTATTATTATTATTGAACTATACATTATGTAATGTGCTGTCACTGTGTGGGCCGCTCAGCGGGGGGGCATTCCAGGAAGCAATTCCAGATTTTGTTCAGAAAAATCTCGGTATCGGTAATAGCTACCAGGATGAAATTGAATAGAAATATCTAACTTATGAGTCTCTTTTTAAATAGTCTGGGTGCATTCCACTGTTCCCCCATCGTGTCCTGAGAGTGGCCCATTGGAGTTGGGTTCTCATTAAAATGAAGAAAATGTAAGAATGTAGGTCAGTTGCGTTTATTTATTATGTCTTGACCCACAAAAAACTGTCTAGTGAATGCCCGTATAATGCTGATGTATACCTTGGGCTAGTTTCAGTTTATACTTACTGAGATTCAAGGTGTTCATGGTAACATTTTCCGTCTTAAAAATTCAGGGGTCAGTTTACTAAGTTCCCAAATAAGGGATGTTATTTTGCGGGCGCAGCCAAAGTATTTGCACGCCTTATCATTTCACACTATGCTGGTGATCAACTAAGAGTCATTATGTAAATTATTCCAGCCGCAAACAGCCATATTTAAATGAGATTTTGCGTGTTTGGAATGGTAATACTGTAAGAAAATGCTGAAAAAACTGCCAGCAATGCTGCCATTTGTATGGTATTTTTTTTAGTGTAGGGTATAGGCTACAGTTACATTGAACAAGCTGGCAGTTTATTACAAACTTTTTCACTGGATGTCTCTTAGTTTCTGCTGGGAGTTACAGATGTTTGTCAAGACTGAAATTATTATAACTATGCTTACTAGCACTAAGCCTACTCGCGCCAGAAATGTCACATAAAATCACATTTCCATTTAATCATGGGTTTTATTTTTTATTAAGTTTGGATTTTCTTGTTATTCATTGTTTGTTATAGTAGACGTTGTATTGCTTGTTTTATTCATATAATAGTTATTCTTGTATTATGTAACACAATTTACTTCATGATTTTAAAAAAATGCTTACTGTTCGTAATGTAGGCTATCCAAGAATTATCTTCTTGTGTATTCTGCGCGTTACCTAGAACGGGCCAGTTAATTAGCCGTCATTCAGAATGTTCGGTTAAGGATATTCCAAACACACCTGTACCGTCTTGCTACAATGACAGCCGTCATCTTATCGATTCCGTTTCTTTTAATATCGGCTTTCCATTTGTACTAAAATGCACCCGCAAATAACTTCAGGCTTACTAAATCACTTTAGACGTGCTAAATGAATCTATTTGCATGACCACCTCCCACTATTTTGTGACATAACGTAGGCATGCCCAATGTTGCATATTCATTCAGGCTGACCCACAGAAATGAGAAATCAAAGTATCTTTCAATTTTACCACGTGCATTCCTCTTTCCACCTCCGTTAGTTGATCAACTCAGACAAGTGGTTTTGTAAACATAAACCTTTAGTAAATCGACCCCTTAGTGTGCAAACAGAATTATGTTTGAGTTAAGTGTACATACAGTTAAATGTAAAAGTTTTAAACAAAACAATGAATATGAGATTAAAGTGAAAACTTTAATTTGAGGGTAGTTACATCTATATTGTATGGTGGCTCTGATGTGCAAAACACAAAAACAAATACTTTCGGCTCTGAAGTGCAGATAGAGCCACTGAAGTGCAAAACGCAAAAACAAGATGAAAACACAAAAACTAAAAATTACAGTTTTGAAATGCAAATCAGTGAAATGACAAGCATAAGTAAAAGGAGTGTGCGAAAGAAATCCTGCAAAAACTAGCGAGGAAGTAGTTTGTAATATTTTTTTTATTTTTATAGTTTTAATGAGGATGTCAATCAGTTTACATACAATGGTGTTACGGGCCGTTGTTTTGTGGAGATGACCCGATTACAGATGATGCGCACCTGTGACGACCTGACAGCCAAATGAATAAAAGTTCATTGTGCAGAATCTTTCTTCCATTTTCTCTCGCTAGCTCATTTTCTGCATCATTCATTGGCTACTGTGTTTTGTCGCTAGATTAAATTGTCTTGTCATGTATTTTTCTGTTTCAAGTTGCAGGTGGATAGACAGTTATTTTCTTTTGATAAACATAAACACCTTTTTAGCTAGGCTCAGAGTAGGGAAGCAATTGCTGGCCCAAGGTTTTTGGGGGCCCTAAACAAAAAGTCTATATGGGGCCCTCTGTTTCAGTCAAAAACCACCCCCAAGCCCCAGCCTGCAAGATTTGGCACCAATAGAAATATATTTAGATTAATAAAAAATCCATCGTCTTAGGGAACACAATTATTTATTTAAAAATATATATTAAAACAACCTAATGTAGCAGATTTGAACAAAGTGCAAAAAACAACAGGCTATAAATCAAATTACAAATTAAACTACAATACAAAAGTACAATAAAAAATAAAAACTATAGAAGGCTAGGTTAGGGCAGGGGATTATCCACCTTTTTGCGAGAGCACGCAGTGCGCGAGCAGCAACATTTTTTGCATTAATTTCACCGTACTGCAAAAACTAGGCCTGCCTTTAAAAGTATTGTCATCAAAATGTGGCCAAGTTACAACAAACAATATTGCCTAGCTCACACTAATTAATCTATTCCAAAGCAATGCAATCCAAAATTTCCTAAATTATTTAATGCAACTTGGCAACTTGGTGTTTTTTCATATTTACCATCACAAGAGAATGTGGTCAATTAAACTGTATGTGCCACATCAAACTGTGAAAGGAGAATATTTTTTAGAGGAAATAATCTGTGATTCAGATGTATATAGGGTATGTTTGAACAATTATCTGCATCCAGTGCTTTGGTCTATGAAAAGCACAACATGAATAAAATGTATTATTATCATATTATTATTATGTATTTATTGATTTAGTGGAATATTTGGATAGATATTAGATATTTTGATATTATATAGAAACCTGCAAATATAACTATTATTATGTTAAGAAACTTAGTACTATTACTTATTTGGCATCATCTGACCCACAAACATACAGCTACATTAATGAGGCAAACATGTCTGGATAGGTTTGTAAAATGCTATATGTATAGGCTACTTGCTCTGGAATAAGAGAAAAGAGGAAGAGTGTTAAACATCTCTTTGCCAATAGGATCAATATGTTTTATCTGTTTTATCTTCTTTTCTCTTATTCCAGAGCAAGTAATATTGGGGACACACTGGTGCATGCCGACGTGCTTAAAATCACTGATGGCCACACCACCAAGGGTGTTTGGACAATGCAAAAGGCTTCTTTCCTTGTAGCAACTGTGCTGCCTGCTCTAATAGCAGAAAGGTTAATAGTTTCATCAGTTTTCCCACTAAAAAAGAACACCATGTCAAGAAAATGATAACTTGTAGTTCTAGCAATGTAATTTACTTACTGATTTGTAACAAATGTGGCATACATTATGTGGGTAAGACATCCAGACAGGTTTGAATTAGAATAAATGAACATAAGAGCATGATTGGCAGATCTGACATTAAGTCTCCCATTGAAAAACATTTTTCTAATGCTCAGCACTCTATCTTGGACTTGATGTTCTGTGATATTGATGTTGTTCTTCCCCATTGTAGGGCAGGTAACTTGGAACAAATATTAATGCAGTGTGAATCCAGATACATATTTTACCTCAAAACATTGCACCCTAGTGGTCTAAATGAGGAACTGCATATGGCATGTGTCCATCTCCTCTGTACTATGATTCTTCATGGTTACATGTTAAAACACAGTTTGTTTTTTTGATAATGTCATGTTTAAATTTTAAAATATTCAAAGAATGTAATTAAGTACTCTGCTGCAATAATGCATATCATGCGACTTGTGATTGTAGTCATTTAACCTGATTGTGATCACCTGTCCTGTATCTTCAATAGTGTATGATATCTTCACCATTTTGTGAGTGATATAGAATAGAAATCAGAATAGTTTTATCATCTACTGCTCAAAGGTTATAACTACTTCAGTGATGGGTAAGAAAAGGCAAAAAATACACTTTAGAATGTAAGGGTTCATTGAAAATATGACATGTATGCAAAATTGTTTGTGGTGTGATCATATTATATCACACCCCTAAATGTAATATGCCATTTTAAATAGGATAAGTGGGACTTTCAATTTATATACAATAATTTGCTTACTTTAACACGATATCATCAATTATCAAAAAAGTTACTAAATAAATAATTTTTAAAAACCTTCTAAATGGCTATTCTTCATGAGAAACCTAGATACAAGATACAAACAAAGAGGCAAACAAACTGTGTGGTATCTTCACCATTTTGAAGTAATCCATCCATCCATTATCTAACTTGCTTATTCCTGGTCAGGGTCACGGGGGGCTGGAGCCTAACGCAGCATGCATTGGGCGAAAGGCAGGAATACACCCAGGACAGGTCGCCAATCCATCGCAGGGCACACAAAATGAAATGGCTCGCTGTCCGAGCCGAGGCACTGAGAGCTCACGGTTAGACGAACGTTACTGTTTTTATTTTTAGTTATTATTTAATGTTAGCTATCTAGTCTACACTAAATACAGAAAAATACTCACATCTATCAGTTCACTTAATAGTATGGTAATAGTATGACAGACTTTTTTATAATTTCAGCTCGAAACGAGCTGGTATAGCACCATGTAGCATTAGAGCAAGCTAGTGCTGTACACCAGTTAGCGAATTCCACATCAGCGGTACAAAAAACTGATTTTATACAAAATAATATTCTTTTTGAAGTAACATATATGGTGTGATCATGAATCCCTCTTACCCTTTATTCCCTTGCTCACTGTACTATTTACCCGATGCACTTTCGGTTGAGTAGACACCTGATTCTTTTCTCCAAAATCTCTCATATAAATATGTTTATGAAACCAAATATCCTACCTGGTGGTTGTGAAGCTAGAACAGTTTTCTGATTAACTCTGAAGAGTTAAACCACTATTGATTGTTCTACAAGATATTTTCAACTTAAAGTTTTATACAATTTTTTGGGTACATGGAGAATGTTAAGCATTTGGGGGCTCAGTGAGACTGATAAGTGTAGACTGTACAATAGAAACGGAATCAGCAGTACATTTGTTTTGGTATTGCCATGTTGCCAAGTGCAAAAAATGTTAACTAACAATAATATACATTTTAAACTTGATAGGTTTTCTGTAATGTTGGGAGATATTAGGGAAAGATATGAAAATATAATTAATTAAATTATTTTGTTGGGGAAAATATTTATCTTTAAGACGACTGGCACAGAATCTCTATATATTAATAGATTTCAATACCTTCTGAAACACCATTTCATTCTGGAAGGTCTTATTGCAGGTAAAAATAATAGGATGAAGGAACATCTTGAAAAATGGGAAGTCCTCAGTTGGGTAGAAGGGTGGCGAGGGCCAGAAATGTAATCCTGTGTATATACAGACATGCTCAAATGTGTTGGTACCCCTGGTAAAGATGAGTAAAAAGGGTTATAAAAAATTCACTGTTTGGTGAATTAGCTTAATCTCACACTGAACAAAAAGATAAAAATCTATCCTTTAATTGACATTCATTTATTATGAGGAAAAAAAATCCCTCATCGAGAAATAATTATTTTTAACAAAACCACGTCGGCCACAATTATTGCCACCCCTGCATTTATATATAGAATAAAGTATTAATTTTTTATATTTGGTCGAATATCCTTAGAGATCCATTAAAATGCCGAGACATCGCTTGTAAGAGTACCAGAAAATAAGATATCAAGAGTCTTTTGATGTTGTTGGGTCACATACATCAGGAAGTCATGGCATGCAAAAGATATGCGGCCAAATATTTAAAATATGGCTTTTCCACCAAGTATTAAATACATTTCATTTAGCGCGTTCAATACTTTTTTCCTGTGTCATTTCACTTTATTGCGCATAACTTATTTTAAAGATTGGAATGTTACAAATTCTTTAGCGGTGTAGTTTTATAGAGTTAATACCAATGTTTGGTCAACATTTCATGTGAATAGCTGTATTGGAAATATGTTTAATAAAAACATTGTTGACGTGTCGAATACTTATTTCCCCCACTGTATATTTATATATTTATGTCTCTCATAAGTCAGGAGAAGAAACCCTTCAAGTGATTCATCCATATCTACTGCATATCTGGCAGCAGAGTGATGGTTTGAGGCTTGTTTGATACCTCAGACCCTTGATGAGTTACAGCCAATTAATTTACTTTTTAAAAATGTTTAAATCTTTATTATGTTTATTATTCCTTTTGCATTAGTGTTCTATTACTCGTGTTACTTTGTATTTTTTTGTTGGTAAGTACTTTGAATGTCAAGTATGAAATTAAATGTAAAAACTTTATTATTATTATTACTACCCTTGTTTCTGATTTTTCTGGGATTCTGTAGACTTCGAATGTGCTGCAGATTAAATTGGATAATTGAATGAGTTTATGTTTAACTATAAACCTAATGAATTCACCTGGTGAAATCTGAATAATAAATGACTGTCTAAATGTTTGTTGACTATATTTACCTTGCTTGACCCAATGAAAGAACCACCCCTTTCATATTTGCACATTGTCCTATTACATAATAATTGCTGATTGGTGCTTTATGTTTAGACTGCGCAAGCAAAATTTATACTTTATTGTTTATACTCATGGGATGTTAGTAAATGCAGTACTAGTGTTACTAGAGTGTGATCTATTGTGTAGGTCAGCACGGGAGACATATTTGTGTACCAGGCCATACACACCATTGAGTACTGCCTGGGTTGTATCTCCAACACTGCCTCCTACCTACGCCTATGGGCCCTCAGCCTGGCTCATGCCGGTAAGTCCCGCTCCACTGTGAGGCTTGTTCCAGTTCATTTTGCTGTATTGTGTCAATCGTCTGGCTTGTGAAGATGCTTTTAATGTTAATAAATGTTAAATTATCATTCATATAATTGTAATTGCACTGAAAATGTCACTAAATGAGAAAACATGGCTCGTTATTTTTTTAAACATGTAATTATTTTAACACAAATAAAGCTATGATTATTTGTCTTTAACACTAGTGTTATAGTAATATGAATCAGATTAACTTTAATGGGACAGTTCGCCTAAAAATTTTATTAATCTATTTTAACTACGCCCCAGAAGACTGCCGTGCTTTGGTTGAAACTTGCATGGATATGCACAGTTGGCTTACTTTGGTAGAAAGTAGTTTTCGGAAAAATAAAACGTGCACAACAAAGTCGGTGGATGTTAGTGAGTAACCGTGTCATTAGTCATTATATTTGGAAAGACACGTTGCTGATGAGTTTTTCAAATGTAATTTTTTGCCGCTTTGATTGCCACAAAAATTGGTCCTATTGATGTCCTTTGTATCAGGGTGAGCTGCAGCGGATATCTAGAAATGTCAGTAAAACTATCTAGATGATAGTTAGCCCTCCAGGTAAGTAGAAACATAGCTTAATAAAAGATTTTGGTGAACTGCCCCTTTAATCACAGTGAACATTTCCCTCGATATTGCTATGCTGTTAGAGGACACAAATACCTTACTTAAGTAAAAGTGCAAATACCCACATAAAAAAATACTCAGGTAAAAGTTAAAGTACCACTTGGAAATGTATACTTAAGTCAAAATATATAATTGCATGCTCTTAAATGTACTTAAGTATCAAAAGTAAAAGTAGTCATCCGAGGCAAGGTATTTCGGGATATAGGTAGTATAGGTAATACATTATGATGTCATGAATAACATTTGAAAATAGAATGTAATAGTCATCTACGTCAGTGGTTCTCAAACTCGGTCCTGGGGGACCACTGTATGCTGGTTTTCGTTCCAACCACAATTGCAATCCCGGAATTTTAACAAGCTGTCAATTGTTCTTTAATTAGGTGTTTGTCATGTTAAAGGGATTATTTTCCCTCTTAAACCACTTTTTTGCTAGCAATAACTATTTAAGAAAAGGAAAAAATTACGAGGGAACTTACAAACACAGGTTTTCAACTACCTAATTAGGAGCAGGAGCATCACCAGAGATGTATGTTTAGGGGGGCTAAGCTGCTACTAGGGGGTCTGGGGGCATGCACCCCCAGGATACTTTTTTCAAAAAAGCAGTCACAAAATGGTTGTTCCCCATGAGTTTTGAGAACAAAAATAAGCCTAAAATCTATAAATAATTTAGTTGATGCAAATAATTCTCTTTAAATTGCTTTATATAGCAATATGGTTGGGCTGATGTGCAATACCCTACCATCATCTATCAACTAAAATTCAACGGCATCGGCAATGGTTGACACATCGTGATGTCAAAGACGATGTGTAGCCTATTCTAGTTTGACAGCTTAGAAAATTGCCTCAATGGCAGTGGAATTAATTTAGGCCTGGCCTGTAGATTAAATTTAACCAGCGATTTGTTTTTTAAATGTCTAAAACTAAAGTGCTAAATGTTCATGTAGGCATTGATTCAATTTTAACTTATGATCACCCTTCAGGAGCAACTGCGAGGCTACTCTCCACGTTGCAAATGCAGCAAGTTGGTTCCGTTTTAAAATGTATTTAGCTGGTATCATAGTAACAGGCAAGGTTCACAAATTCCGTTTAGTAATTTTAGTTGAACAACTATCGTTAGGCTATTTCATATAAACCTAAAACTTGAACCAGTAACTGTTAGGCTATAGGCCATAGGAACTGGAGAGGCGATAGGAGCCAGGGGTTTCAGCAACTAACGTTAATATGGTTCCCATAGGCTATAATGAAGAAACGTTAAGCTAGTTTATGTTGCTAGTGCTTGTTACAGCAGCATTGGAACGTTCATACTACAGCCCAGTCTCTGTCGCGGTCATTTGAATTGAGCGGTCATGCGGCTAAGTGCACGCACTGCACTGCACTCTAACCAATGCCTGCACTAGATTAAGCCTCCCAGGGTCCTAGCGCCAGACTTTTGCGTGTACGTTATGATTCTGGAGTATCGATGGCGCATTTTGTCAAATCAGTCTGAAAAAAATATAAACATTAAAATTAGTGGTTTAAAAAATATTTTGGGGGGCTAAAGCCCCCTAAAATAGGTCTGGCGACACCGATTAGAAGCCAATTGATTCACCCTTGTCTTTAATTTGATCAGTTTTCTTTAAAAAAAGTTACCTATTTGCAATATAGCCCATTAAGCACAGTAGGAACATGGGCATTTTATTCTTCATGGCATGCATAGCTATTTCTGACATGATGTGTTTTAATAGGGTAAATAAATCTAATCATGAAAAGCACCTCATTAAGAAAAAATAACAGCTTGTTTGAATTTTGGGATTGCAATTGTGGTTGGAACGAAAACCAGCATACACAGTGGTCCCAGAGGACCGAGCTTGAGAACCACTGATCTACGTTATCTGGCAAAAAAAACAAAAACAATAGTGTAGCCAGCTAGCGCGCCTGTTCGTTAATAATTTACCTTGAAGTGTTTTAAGATTTCGAAGACGAACGATAGGATCTCGTGCTGTTTTGGCAGGCACAGGAGACAGGGTAATATGTAGGAATTGTTTTTTTGTACCAAAAATCTCGACCAATTCGCCTAAATAAGGCCATGGATTACATTACATTACAGTCATTTAGCAGACACTTTTATCCAAAGCGACATACAGTAAATGCATACAGTATCGAAGTAAGTAACTATAAAACAGATAAGACAAAGCACATCCTTCCCATAAAGTAGCAGCTATCCCTAGTAATGAACATTGAATGTAGTTCACAGTAAGCTATGGGTAAATCAGCTATACTACAATTCTATTCTAAATACTATTATAATCTATAACAAACAGTTAAACAAGAAAACACAGGGGAGTTTGTTCCTCCACTGAGGAGCTAGGGTGGAAAAGCTCCGCAGTCGGGACGAGCGAGAGCCGTTGACATATATTTGGGGGGAAGTGCGAGTCGCCATGCTGTAGAGGAGTGAAGTGGTCGAGCAGGAACATAGTTCTGGATTAAATCCTGCAAATCCTGTCCTATTGGCTGCAGTGTAGGCCAGGGTCAGAACTTTTAACCTGATCCTGGCTGCAACTGGCAGCCAGTAGAGTGACCTCAGCAGGGGGGTGACATGCAACAATTTTGGGAGGTTGAACACAAGCCGGGCAGCTGCGTTCTGGATCAATTGAAGAGGCAGAATGGCACAGGCTGGTAGGAGGAGTTGCAATAGTCCAGGTGTGATGTGACCATAGTCTGGTCAAGAAGCTGGGTGGTGTAGGTGGTCAGGTACGGCCGAATCCTCCTGATGTTGTACAAGAGGAACCTGCAGGACCGTGCCGTTGCCCTGATGAAGTCTAGCTGGTCGTCCAGGACCACCCCCAGGTTCCTTGCAGAGCGGGAGGCGGTCACCATGGTTCCGTCAATAGTGATGGACAGGTCTAGAAGCGGGGAGGTTTTGTATGGCATGAAGAGCAGTTCAGTCTTGTCGAGGTTGAGCTTCAGGTGATGACTAGACATCCACTCAGAAATGTCAGCCAGGCAAGCAGATATCCGCTCCTTAACCTGTGGGTAGAGGGAGGGAAAGAGAGGAAGAGTTGAGTGTCATCAGCATAACAATGGTAAAAGACGCCATGTGAATTAATAACCAAACTCAGAGACTTAGTGTAAATGGAGAACAGCAGAGGACCCAGTACAGATCTCTGTGGGACTCCTGTAAAAATTGGATGAGGTGCAGAGACAGGAGTCCTTCCAGGAGACTTGGTAGGATCTATCTGTGAGATTGGATGTAAAGCAAGAGAGGGCAGTTCCAGAGATGCCCATTTCAGCCAGTGTGGAGATCAGGAGTTTGTGGTTGACCGTATCGAATGCTGCAGACAGGTCAAGGAGAATCAGGACAGAGGAGAGGGAGGAGGCTCTAGCAGTGGCAAGTGCCTCAGTCACAGCCAGGAGCGCAGTTTTAGTAGAGTGCCCGGTTCTGAAACAGGACTGATGAGGGTCGAGCAGGTTGTTCTGTTGGAGAAAAACAGACAGTTAGTTAAGGGCAGCTCGTTCAAGAGTTTTGGATAGGAATGGCAGGAGAGACACAGGACGGTAGTTTCTGACATCAGAGGGGTCCAAGCTAGGTTTCTTAAGGAGTGGGGTAACACGAGCAGTTTTGAAAACAGCAGGAACATAGCCACAGGTTAAGGAGGTGTTAATAATGGAGGACAGATATGGAAGAAGCTCACCGGATATAGACTGGAGGACTGCAAAAGGGATGTGGTCCAGTGGGCAGGTAGTTGCACGCTGGTGTCAGTGGCGCCCCCAGAAATTTTTCATAGGGGGGGCCAGTGGGGGGCCACTGAAAATCTTGGGGTGGCACACGAAAACCAAAAGCCATAACTGAATTTCAGGAATTCTATTATGTTGTTGTAGTATATAAAAATATATACATTATATACAAAAAATATACATTATTGATTTAAATGAATAGTACCTAATGTAAAATATCAGATAGAACAGGGGTTCTCAAACTTTTTGTTTATGCGGACCACTTTTTATTAAGGATTTTCGCGGACCACCTCATATGCAAACCGCAAAAATAAGTACATATATTGTTACGAACCCACGGCTGTAAAGTCTAAGGTGATTGCACATTAATTTCCCTTTATTGCCATCATCGGAATTTGCTTTGCGCAATGCTTACAGGTAGGAAATTCGTGGATGCGGAGTTTGTGCGTTGGACTGCTTGGTGACACTGGACATCTCGGGACAGCGGGGGCTATTTTTAATCATGGCTGTATCGCACTTTCATTCACTTGATTGATGTAATGATTCTGTTGGATATCTTTGTTTGATATGTTTGTTTGTGTGTTGTGGGTCTATGTCTTTTTTGTTGTTGCTGGGGCTACAACTGAAGTTCCCTGGCGGGAAATAAAAGTTATTATATTCTATTCTAATAATACCAACATAAACAAATATTATAAGGAGTATTGGGGGGGGGGGGTATACGTACGAAGCAAGATTAATTACAGAGTAAACACCGGAACCCTCCCAAATCTGGAACATGCATGGACTGAAGTATAAAGAGCTGTTCTGGGTTTTATTTGAGTTATCCAGCTAGTACTAACTCAGAAATCCTGCTTCGTAGTATACCACCTTGGTAAGTAAAGTGCTTGTGCAGTTAATATGGGAGCAAAGTGATACGTTACATGTTAAAGTATTAACGGTAGGCTACAGTAGCCTACTTCAGCAATAAAACATTTTAGCTCGATGGATAGAATATAATAACTTTTTTTTCCCCGATAGGGAACTTCAGTTGTAGACACCATAAAAGGCAAATCAGTTCAACACATAAAGTATATTTACCGTTACTTTCATTATTACTTTCAAATACATTGTTATTTGGTGCTTAATATCGTAACGTTACATTTTCTTTTTTCTGGATTCTCATATTGCTCGCACCCTGCCTGGCCAGCACAGGTAGCTAATGTTTACAGTTTATCCAATCTATTTGTGAGACATCGTACAATGTAGCACCCCTAGCAATGTAATAATAGTTCAAATGAACACTGTTTTGATGTTCACAATATGCTTGACGTATCGCATTAGGTAAACATTAATGTTTCGCAGGCGTAGCAGTCGATCACACAAATGATATAGCTACTAACGTTAGCTAAACCAAGTGATTAATTCACGTTTAACTTTCTAACATTAAGATAATGCACATAAATGTACATTAGGCCAGCTAGTTATGTATATATTAACTGGCTAACTTTATAATTTGTTCATAAAACGTAATTTACCATTAATGATCCGAGCCTATGCTGTAACGATCCGAGCCTGGTTGCTGTCTAAATCCAGCTCACTCCTCACTGCTTTCAACCACCAGTCTCTTCTTTCGGTCGTAAAATTTAGTTTGTTCACCCTGCCTGGTAGATTAGCTACTATGGCGAGTACTCAGATTATCATGTAAAAGGACATTTTCGCCTTTCCCCAGTTTTATTCGCACATCAGTACGCAGTGCAGAAGTTCGTCATTGTAGGACAGCAATCATAGTAGCATTAGCATGAAACTCGTTTCATGGAGTAGCGAACTAGTTCAGTGGTAACGTTAAGCGTCTCTGTTAGGGTTGGTCCTCCAAAATGGCGGCGCGTCCCTGTAACCATTGGTAACGACAATTCTAGTTCTATGTGACAGGCCTCTATTGCAAGATAGTGAGTAAACACATTCACGTTCATTCATTCTTTTTTCTACGGACCACCAGTGGTCCGCGGACCACAGTTTGAGAACCGCTGAGATAGAAGCATATTATGCAGACTCGGAAGCATATTATGCATATGCGACTCGCGAGCCGCGAGGGGGGGCCAGTGGGGGGGCCAGCGATTTTATCAGGGTGGCCCCCCCTGGCGGCGCCACTGGCTGGTGTGTTACAAGTTGGAGTACATCTGTGTCCTCCAGAGTCTTAAAGAACAGACGTGTAGCAGCGGGTTCATTATGGGGGATTTGGGGCGTCACCGAATGTGTGAAGGAGTTTCCGATCTTGGCTACCTTCTTCTCAAAGTGGATCAGGAAGTAATCTGCAGAGAGGGTAGAGGGTGAGGGGGGTGGAGGAGGGATCAGCAGGGAAGAGAAGGTGAAAAAGAGTTTACGTGGGTTAGACACACATGCATTAATTTTTGACTGAAAAAAATAAATTTTAGCAGATGTAGTTGCTGATGTGAAAGCAGAGTGTGATACCAGAACATCTGGGTATCTGGATTTCTTCCACTTTCTCTCAGCAGCTCGCAGCATGGTTCTGCTGGATCGGAGAGAATCTATCAGCCACGGGCAGGGGGTGATGATCAAGCTATTTTGGAGACAAGAGGACATAGTGAGTCGAGAGACAGAGAGGCAGGAGTTAAAGGTGGAGGTGGCAACACCAACAGGCAAATTAACAAAATATGCAGGAGGAGGAAGTGCAGAGAGAGCAGAGATAGAGAGAGAGGAGTGCGAGAGAGTGCGGAGATTTCTCCTGAAAGTTACAGAGGGTAGGTTGTTAGGAGTTGAGGGAGAGTGGGTAGGAGAGAGAGAATGAAATAAAGAAATGGTCCGATACAGGGAGGGGAGTCACCGTGAGTTCAGAGGTGGCGCAGCTCCTGGTGAATGCAAGGTCTAGATGGTTACCAGCCTTGTGGGTGGCAGGCGATGGGGACTGGGTGAGGGCGAGGGACTGTAGGAGAGAAGCGACACTGGATAATTGGGAGCTCTCTGGCTGGAGGTTGAAGTCACCCAGTAGAATTACAGGGGTGCCATCCTCAGGGAAGGAGCCCAGGAGAGTTTCGAGTTTATCCAGGAAAGCGCCGAGTGGACCTGGAGGGCGGTAGAGAACAACAATGTTAAGTTTAGGTGGGTGAGTTACAGTGACTGCATGAAACTCAAAGGAGGAGATATATACGCTGTGTACAGAGGGCATGGAGAATTTCCAGGACTGAGAAATAAGTAAACCAGTGCCCCCGCCTCGGCCAGAGGCCCAGGGGGTGTGCGAAAAGGAGTAGCCTTCAGACAGAGCAACTGGAGTTCCCGTGTTATCTGGAGTGATCCATGTCTCAGTGAGAGTCAGGAAGTGGAGGGACTTCTTGGCATAGGCGGTGATTAAGTCAGCTGTCTGGACAGCTGACCGGCAGTTCCATAGTCCACCCACTAGGGTTGGCTCGATGGATGATGACGATGGTTGAGACATTGAGATGTTTGTTTAAATAACAGTGCACTTTTTAAACATGTAGGCTATCAAAATTAACAGTTAGTATTACATTTGTATGTAAAATTCTGTAATTAGTCCCTGTCACAGTTGTTTCCCATATTGTGTCCCTTGTTAAAAACTAAAAAAATAAAAGATTTGTGAAGAATTCACGTTAGCAAACTGGAGCGAGATAAACTGAACGCACCCTAAAACCAACGTCTATTTGCTAAAAAAGTTATTGCTTAATTAAACACTCATGTAAATGATTAACACATTTTGAATCGCTAGGCTATGTATCATAAAACTACAGAGTAGAATTTACCTACAGCTAATTGAACATTATCTCCTCTGAATGACGTTCAACAGCCCATGTGTAGTGCATTCAATATGAGCAGCCATTACTTATGCCTTCGGATTCGACTTCAACGATTAGGTGCGATTTCTTAACTTTTTTTTCATCACAAATACCCCCCTCTAACTCAAAATTATTGTTGTGTACAGTCAAGCCGGAAAGTCTGAACACCCTTTTCACCTTCTCCACATTTTATTACATTACAGACATATTCTACAATAGATTGAGTTAATTTTTTGTCTCAAAATTCTACACAAAATAGCCCATAATGACAAAGTTAAAACATTTTTTTAGAAATTTTAGCAAATGTATTAAAAATCGAAAACTGAAATCTTTCATTTACATAAGTATTCATACCGTTTGCTTTAGCATATTTTTAAAGTATCATATTTAATATTTGGTCGCATATCCTTTGCATGCTGTTACTTCCTGAAGTCTGTGACCCATCAACATCAAAAGACTCGAGATATCTTATTTCCAGGTACTGTTACAAGCAAGGGCGTAGGTTTGGTCTCAACATTGGTAGGGACAATATAACAGCATAACCTGCATGTACATTTTTTGCTGGGGACGGGACATTAAAAAGACCAAACTGATTGGACGGGGTCGGGGCTACATTTCTTGTGAATGTGAATCTAATGAATAGGTAGGCTCAATGATCAATGCAAAAAAAAAAATGTGTACTGACTGTATTAACTTTCACTTACCAGTAATATTACAGTGAAATAGAAAGTGTATTCTCATATCCACCATTATATTACAACACAACATTATAAACAACATTCAGCCTATTACAACTTTCTGTTCTATAGTACTCTTCCTTTTCTGGTTTTCTGCATGCATCCAACATCTTCACATTCATCAGTAAGCCCACCAGTCCAAATATAGCTACATTACTGTTTTCTTTCTGTTCTATAGAATGCCTCATTTTCAGTTTTCTCATTTCTGCATGCATCCTCCAACATGTTCATATTCATCAGTAAGTCCACCATTTCCAAATATACATTACAATGTTTTTCTTTCTGTTCTACAGAATGCCTCATTCTCTGTTTTACTCATTTATGCTTGCAGCCAAAATAGGGGTATAAAAGTTCACCTGATATACGGTCAAACCTTTGTTTTCAAAAACTACTAAAGAAACGTTTTGAAAATTTCCAGAATAAATGACTGGATTTTATTAATTAACAAATGATCCATTGCATGAACATAACTTAAATTATATTAATATACAGTTCACAATAAATAAAATCTTGTTAATCTCTTAACTATCAAGGAAAACAAAAAATAAATATTTGTCTTAAGACCAGTCTACATTGTCTAAATAAATAAATGATATATAACTGAAAAAACTTCTTACTGTCAAGGAATAACAAAAATAAACAAACACTTTTCTTAAAGCAACACTATGTAGTTTTTCTTACTTTACACCTACTTTTTCTCTCCCCCTCCAAACAGGTGCCTGCGTCGGTCATTGACCCTAACAAACTGTTGGCACACATCACGTATCTCTACTTGGTCAAGGGCCTCTTGGTGCACATGGCATACAGCTACATTATTGAGGCACTGCTGGGACATGGTAGATCTTAACCAAGTTTTCAGTCTTTTGAGTGCACTAAAGCTTCGTTCAGCTTCAGCCGAAGCCACAGGGATGACCATCAACAATCTAACCAGCGTCTCAACCTCACTGAATAAGCCTCTTACCTCACTGGGCATTACCCTGAGAATATCTGCTGCTTCACTAGCTGAAACGTAGGTATGCTTTAAGAGAAACATTGGCAGCTGAATCTTCAGACTATCTTGATGTATCTCTGGATACTGTCCAATGACATCATCCATTTCCCCACTAAGGAGAACATTTTCCATTTTTTTCAAGGTCTGCAAATCTGGTTGGCTGAACCATTCTTTGAGCTGAACGTCTATGTTATCCAGCACCTTGAAAAAATCAGCCCTGTAGTGTTCTTCTGGTGTCTTGGGTTTATGCTGACTAGCCCCACTAGTGAACCTTTTGGGGGGTTTTCTTTGGTGAGGGATGACAATCGGCTCAATACCAAGGGACTCTGTCATTGATACTGCCTTCTCAAAGACGTCTTTAAACTTTTCCTCATCCCTCTTTCTTTGAAGAGCTGAGCTAACATACTCAACAGCCGCCTGCATGCCTCCGATTGTCTGGGACTGCTTTTGCAATGACTTGTTTAAGCACTCAAGCTCTCCCAACACCTCTGATGCTACCAACAGTCCAAGAACAGTTTTGCCCTTCTGGAAGCGATCTAGAAGACCGTTGGCCCTTGTGCCAGAGTCAGAACCAGCAGTGGCCATTTCCTCCAAGCTTGTCAGCACGGCCTCATACTGACTAAGAACTGTATCGACAGCTTGTCCACGCACTGTCCATCTAGTTGGACACAGGGGTTTCACTGTTTTAGTAGGCCTTTCTGCTATTGCCTGTCCAGCCAATATCCCCTTGAACTTCCCTGATTGGTTACTTAGTGTTCCAAGTTCATGGACCCACTGCAATGAGTCACGCACTAGGGGAGAAGCATTGCAAGCTGACTGTGTTATGAGATTTACACAGTGTGCAGCACAGTGCACATAGAGAGCCAATGGCTGTTCCCTCTTCAACACTGCCTGTGCCCCAGACCACTTCCCAGACATATTTGCAGCGCCATCATACGTCTGACCACGTAAACCTGACTTTGGAATATTCAGTCTCAAGAGTACATCAACAGCTAGTTTGGCTATCTGCTCACCAGTTGTCCCTGGCGTCTCATACAATCCCACAAAGACTTCCTGTGGCACCAGGTCATGGTCCACATACCTGAAACAGATGGACATTTGCTCCTTTCCCTGTACATCTTGTGTGCCATCCATTATAAGTGAAAACTGGGGCGGCAGTGTAGTATAATGGTTAAGGAACTGGACTTGTAACCGAAAGGTTGCCGGTTCGATTCCCAGGTAGGACACTGCCGTTGTACCCTTGAGCAAGGTACTTAACCTGCATTGCTTTAGTATATATCCAGCTGTATAAATGGATAAATGTAATAAGATGTAATAAGAAGTTGTGTAAGTCGCTCTGGATAAGAGCGTCTGCTAAATGCCTATAATGTAAAACTGAACCACTGGTAAGGACCTGATTGTTTCTGCGATACCTCTGACAATTGTGTTGCCGAACAAGGTTAAGTATTCATTTTGGCACTGGGGACTGACATAATCATGGCAACGGGAGAGCCAGGAGGAAAGAACCGGGTCATCATTTGCGAGCAACTTCACTAGGTGGAACAAATTTCCCTCATTTGACTGATGTCCACGGAGTGCTAATCCCTGCCTACCAAGATACCTAACAGCACCCACTATTTTCTCCAAACAGTGCCACGCTTCTGCCTGGGATTTAGCACATGCACTTGATAACTGTGTGTGCACTGGTGTCTGCTCTTGTGCATTGATGGTCACAGCATGCTGGTGTGCTTTGCTGGCTTGGTGGCGACTAAAGCTTGCTAGTGCATTCTTCCAGTTATTAAAGCCACTTGAGCAGAAGGCAGGGTCGTTTATCCTCTCTAATGTGCTCTTTTTTACTGTGTATGCCTTAACACATTCGTAACACAAAACCTTTTTAAATGTAGGACTGTAATGAATCCAGGGATACTGACTGTACCAGTGATTCTGAAACCTCAGTGTCTTGTTCTGAAGTTGCTGCACTTCAACAAACTTTGCGTCAGGCTGGTACGGCTTGCTCCCCAGGTCCACTGCACTCACTTCTCTCACACTGACTGTCTCCTAAAGATAAATCAACAAATAACCTCAACATAAGTCATGGCTGAATGGCTTTTACATCATTTTACATGTAAATAGGTCATTTACAATTAATCCATTTTAGCATTATGTTTAATCATCATCATCTCGGTATCAATGTAATGTTAGACCTCACCTGAGACCCTGATGCATCAGATGCACCTGTTGCATCAGCGTGCTCTACATCTCTCTCTCTTGGTTGATGCTGCTGCTCCGTCCCTTCACTCTCTCTCTCTTTCGGCTGCTGCTGCTCCGTCCCTTCACTCTCTCTCTCTCTCAGCTGCTCCGTCCCTTCACTCTCTCTCTCTCTCAGCTGCTCCGTCCCTTCACTCTCTCTCTCTCTCACAGCTGCTCCGTCCCTTCACTCTCTCTCTCTCTCAGCTGCTCCGTCCCTTCACTCTCTCTCTCTCTCTCAGCTGCTCCGTCCCTTCACTCTCTCTCAGCTGCTCCGTCCCTTCACTCTCTCTCTCTCTCAGCTGCTCCATCCCTTCACTCTCTATCTCTCTCAGCTGCTCCGTCCCTTCACTCTCTATCTCTCTCGGCTGCTGCTGTGTTCCCTACGTAAAAATTTAAAAAATTAAAATTGTTATTTTCATGGGAGAAATTCATTTTTCAAAATGTAAATCCCCCTTGCTTCATATAGGGGGGATTTACAGTTATTTTTACACAGTGATACTACTTAACCTACGCATGTATCTACACGTTTTAGCCTACATTGTCCTTCAGTACCACAAGATTAATAAATTGCTTTAATTTGTTGTCTCTTTCACCTTCTTCTCCCTTATTTTCATCTCTAAAATGCATCAGTAGTTGGGCTGAGCGATTCTGGAAAAAATCTAAATCTAAAAATAAATTTCAATTGAACTTTTTACCTCAATTATGATTAATGTACAATTATCTGAAAAAATTGAAAAAAAATTACTGCATGGGCTGCAAATAAAAATATTTTTAAATAAATAATTTAGAAAATAAATAAATACTTTTTAATAAATAAATACACTAAAAGGTATTTAGTTTCAAAAGTGCAAAGTCAGAACATGCTCTAGCCTACATTTCTTCCTCCTAAACGAGGCCTTTTACAAGAAGAAAAACAGCAGCAGAAAAACAGTTCACACAGTTTAACGTTATGCTCCGCTCTGATGCGCGTCGGACTTCCAGTGGTAAAATTAGTGACACACTGACGTCTTTTTGCTAATGTGACGTTACTTACAGTTGCTGCTGCAGGGGAAAAGTAACTCCGTATATCCCTCCTCTTCGGAGGGGGAGGAGGAGGAGGCGGCATGTCTGTCGGACTGCGTTTGTCTGTGTGTGTCTGTGTCTGGGGGTGGGTGGGCGTTTGTTTGGTCATCAGCCAAATGAGCCAATCAAACGTGAGTTTGAAACAGACTTGAAAAAGAAAATTGGACTGGCACATTCACGCTGGTGAAAAAGGGGTAAATGTGACTCTGAACATAATGCAAATAATTCACTCAATAATGGTAGGGTCAGTTCTATCCTTGCAAAATATGGGAAGACAATCTAACTAACCTATATAACTGCACTCCAAAGATAATGCAAATAAGGTTGCTTAAAAGTTGGTAGGGACAATTTGGGCCTCCTGAAAAGTTGGTAGGGTCATGTCCCTACCGTCCCTATGCAAACCTACGCCCATGGTTACAAGCGATACTATAAGTATTCTGCATTTTAATGGATCTCTATGGGAATTGGGGGGTGTGACTAGATTCAGCTGTAAATTACACTGGTACAGTATGGAACACATGGCTGGCTAAATGGCTGTAAGTCATCAAGGGTCTGAGCTATCGAGCCCCAATCCATCACTCTGTTGCCAGATATGGAGTAGATGTGGATGGATCACTGCAAGGGTTGTTTCTCCTGACTCATTTGCCTATAGAACTCTATGGGGAAAAAAGTCAGGAGAAACAACCCTTAAAGGAATCCATCCACATCTACTCCATATCTGGCCGCAGAGTGATGGTTTGGGGCTCGATACCTTAGACCCTTGATGACGTACAGCCATTTCGCCAGTCATGTGTTCCATAGTGTACCAGCGTAATTTACTGCTGAATCTAGTCTCACCCCCAAATTCTCATAAAGATCAGTTCAAATGCAGAGAGGTTAGTATCGCTTGTAACAGTACCTGAAAATAAGATATCGAGAGTCTTTTGATGTTGATTGGTCACAGACTTCAGGAAGTAACAGCATGCAAAGGATATGCTACCAAATATTAAATATGATACTTTAAAAATATGTTAAAGCAAAGAATACTTATGTAAATGAGAAATTTCAGTTTTCGATTTTTAATACATTTGCTAAAATTTCTAAAAACATGTTTTCACTTTGTGTAGAATTTTGAGACAAAATAACTTTAACTAAAATTAACTCAATATATTGTAGAATATGTCTGTAATGTAATAAAACGTGGAGAAGGTGAAAGGGGTGGGCAGACTTTCCGGCTTGACTGTATATCAAAACAAGTCATAATGGTTAGTTCGAATAATATTGAAAATACCACTGAGTTATCGTTGGATGAATTGACCAACCAGTTAAGTTTAGCTCTCAGAAGCACCCTTGATGTGGTTGCCCCTCTAAAAAGAAAGTATTGTCGGAAAAACCGTACTCCCTGGTACAATGACACTACCCGTGCCCTGAAGCAGTCCACAAGAAAATTGGAGAGAAAATGGCGGTCAACTAAACTTGAAGTATTTCGTCTTGCATGGAAAGATAGCATCCTCCAGTACAAGCAAGCTCTTATATCTGCTAGATCTGCCTTTTTCTCTAAATTAATTGAACAAAACAAATGCAACCCAAAATTTTTGTTTAGTACTGTGGACAAATTGACAAAAAAACCATCACCAGAATGTTCATCTTATCCCTGCGTTTACAGCAGTAATGATTTTATGAATTTTTTCAATCAGAAGATTGAAACTATTAGAGACCAGATTTCCAATTTGCCTATTCCCCTAGGCATCACTCCTCCCAAATTCAAAGAACAGCCTAGATCTTGGCCAACACAGGAAGATATATCAACAGTGGCACTGAACTGTTTTACGCCAATCGACATGGAGGAGCTATCTAAACTGGTTATGTCCTCAAAACCGACTACCTGTCTACTCGACCCAATCCCTACAAGATTGGCTAAAGAACTTTTTCCTGTACTTGGCCAGCATATGTTAAAAATTATTAACACATCTTTAGTAACAGGATATGTACCAGAGTCACTAAAAATGGCGGTTATTAAGCCATTACTGAAAAAAACAAACCTCGAACCTGACAAACTGGAAAACTATAGACCCATTTCAAATCTTCCATTTCTATCCAAAATATTAGAGAAAGCAGTTGCGAAGCAACTTGGTGCATACCTTAGCTCAAACCATATTCATGAATTATTCCAGTCAGGATTTAGACCCTACCATAGCACTGAAACGGCACTTGTTAAAGTTATTAACGATTTACTGTTATCAGCCGACCAAAACTCTGTGTCTGTTCTTGTACTTCTTGACCTAAGTGCAGCTTTTGATACAATAGATCATGAGATTCTACTGAACAGGCTCCAGGGCTGTGTTGGACTCAATGGTCAAGCACTTGCATGGTTCAGATCATACTTACACAATAGGAAACAATTTGTTAAATTAAATGATGAAGTATCCAGTTACTCAATAATGAAATGTGGTATTCCACAAGGATCAGTGCTAGGTCCAGTACTCTTTTCGTTATATATGCTACCCCTTGGTGATATTATTCGGGCACATGGGGTAGATTTTCACTGCTACGCAGACGATACTCAGATATACATTTCCATGAAACCCGGCGAAGCACTACCACTTACTCGATTAGAGGCTTGCATTACAGATATTAAAGCTTGGATGCTCTCCAATTTCCTGCTCTTAAACTCAGGGAAAACCGAAATGCTGGTTTTAGGTCCTAAAAAACTAAGGGAGAAATTGTGTACATATACTTTAAGTATTGATGGTTGCTTAGTTGTTCCAAATTCAGCTGTGAAAGACCTAGGTGTTACTATAGACCCTGATTTAACCTTTGGCGCACACATAAAAAACATATCTAGAGTTGCTTTCTTTCAGTTAAGGAACATAGCTAAAATTAGGCATTTCCTATCAGAAGGGGATGCAGAGAAATTGATTCATGCTTTTGTTACGTCTAGGCTAGATTACTGTAATGCTCTGCTATCTGGCTGTCCTAAGCTGTTGCTAAATAATCTCCAGCTTGTGCAGAATGCAGCCGCTCGCATTTTAACGAGAACAAAGAAATATGAGCATATTACCCCAGTACTAGCATCACTTCATTGGCTACCAATTAAGCATAGGATAGACTTTAAGGTCTTGCTTCTGACTTTTAAAGCTTTACATGGACTTGCACCAGTGTATATATGTAATCTGCTTTTACATATAAGCCGAAAAGATCCCTTCGTTCCCAAGACGCAGGCTACTTAGTAGTCCCTAGAATATCTAAAAACTTGACGGGTGGTAGAGCTTTCTCCTACAGAGCACCGCTACTTTGGAACACCCTTCCAAAATCTATAAGGGAATCAGACACAGTCTCAATATTTAAGTCTAGATTAAAAACGCACCTTTATGATCAGGCTTATAATGAGTTGTAGTCCGGAGACAGGACCAGAGAAGCCTTTTTGTCATAGAGTAATGCGGAGTGACATCCTTTCCTTACTGTCACCTGTCAACAGCTGTGACCCCATCTTCCTGGGCTGGCTCTTGAGGGGTGGATAGGATTGTTTACTCTCTCGTGACTGGATGGGTTCTCAAACCCTGTCTTCATAGCTATGCAGCCATAAGTTACTCCTGGCGGGGGTACTTGTCCAACCCCCCCACCCCCCCACCCCCCCACCCCCCCCCTAACTGTTCTCTCTCTCTCTCTTCTTCCACATTCCACCGGCGGGGCTCATGCCCCGCATCTCGAGAGTTGCTGTCCAGCTTCCTGTCCATCGCCGCTTGCCCCTCCCTCCCCACCACCGCTGCCAGCCGATCCTGCCGCCATCGGCACCCGTTTTCCCATCATCATTGCCGCCACATCTGGACTGCCATCTAGCTGCTGCAATTTCCACTATCATGGATATTGCCAGTCAGTTTTGACCATGCTGGTCATTAAGATCTAGACCCTGAGCCGACCTGAGGAGAATGGGTTTCCCCCTTGAGTCTGGTTCCTCCCAAGGTTTCTTCCTAATTACACCAGGGAGTTTTTCCTTGCCACTGTTGCCTCTGGCTTGCTCTTGTGGGGATTTGGGTTGGGTTTTTTCTGTGAAGCGCATTGTGACAACTTGTTGTGAAATGCGCTATATAAATAAATATTGATTTGATTTGATTTGATCCATATATTCCTTGATCACACACTTGTGCACGAGCAGGTCTGTTTCGCGAACTGTAAAACGCTCTTTTTGCAGTTTTATTAAATCTGCCAAGGTGCAAAAGCAGGTAGCTTTTAAAGGGACTGGGAGATGACACTCTGATTAGTTTATTGCAAGTTACGCCCATGACACACCTATAATTAATAAAGAGGCTAAGTTCACCCCATTTGAACCTTGCGCCTTACTTACAAAATATCTGCCCTCTAACTAGCAAAAGTGGAGTTGAACACGCCCTACTTGCACCATGCGTTTTAGACCATGACCAAGATTGTCAGGATAGAGCCCCTTATATTGTTAATTATTGCCGCTCCCCTCCCACATACACAAACACATATCCTGTGCTGTGCCTTTCTCCTTCAACCCTCACAGCATCCTCAGCATTTTGCCGTGATGCTGCAGCTTTAGTGTTAGTTGGATAATTTGTCAACCAATAGCTACTACATAGGAAGAAATGCAAGATTGCGCAGGAAGAGGAGGGACACGATCAGCAGATAAAAAACGCACAATTTTAAAAATGCTGCTGTTAGTTGACATTTTAAATTACAATTCTCCATTTGAATGAAACCGATTTTCTCATTTCAAAATTATGTTTAATTTGTGACAGCCACCACTTATTTTGACAGCTCTAGTGTAAATATGGGAAAGGTTTTAATATGTATGCTTTGTGGTTTGAAAAACATGCAGGAAACAATGTTATGTGTGCATGGTAGCCATTTGAATCATAAAACCTTGGTGTGCTTGGAGAACCCAGTGTGTCAGGCTTTTGACTTTGAATGCTTTTTATCTTTGTTGCACCGGATCTTATTTGACTTTGGGAGGATGTTCATTTTTCGGACTACCATGAAATGGTAGCAAAGTTATACAGGATTGTTAAACAGGAAGTGGTCATGTGTTATTGTAGACAGTATTGTAGACAATAGCTGTTCAGTATCACCAACATGATCATGAAATTATATTGCTAGGGAAAATGATCAACTTGCAAGATTGCTCTGAGCCTAATAAACTGTGGCCTTCTCCTCTTTCCCCTGTCCAGAGCTATCTGAAGTGTTGTGGAAGATGGTCCTTCATGTTGCTCTGACAGTCACCTCAGGTCTGGGCTCTGTCCTGGTGGCAGTCATATTTGCGGCCTTTGGCATCCTCACTGTCACTATCCTCCTCGTCATGGAGGGCCTGTCAGCCTTCCTCCATGCCTTACGCCTGCACTGGTATGTATCTGGCACTCTGTGTCCATGTGCAGAACTGTGTCCTTGTCCATGTGTCCTTGCCACACTTGTCCTAGAACAGATATTCAGGGGACTTCATATAAAATGAAGAAAAATAATTGTTCAAACAATCATTTAAAGGTATAGTAAACTTTGTTAGAACATAATGTTGTATGGCTACCTGGCCCCGATATGAGTTGCAATATTCAAGCTCACCTTCATGACCTGCTCCAGTGGTCAGCAACTAGTCAATGAAGAATAATGTTATTTCTCTCTCCATTCACTCCCATTGCATGGCGAAACTGGTCTCAAAAGCACACTTTTAGCACATAAATGAATGCAAACAACGTGAATTATGCCAATATACAAAATCACGACAGGATTTTGGAGGACTTTCTTGTCCCAGTCTTTTGGTAGTGTTTAGTTATAACCATGTTTGTTTTGTTCTTGTGATTACTTCTTTTGTACTTGTGTTTAAATTAGTTTATTAAATATTATCTTCACTGTTTATCCTGGTCCCTGCTTTGTCTGGTTACTTGGGTCCACACTTCAGTTTTCCCATTACAGAAAAACTGAGCCAGCTCTGGACACAGCAGAAATTGACTATGCAGCCCTTTTCAACCAAGACCAACTTCTCCAGAGCAGACAGTCTACATTCCTTGACCCCTCATTGGCCCTATCACTGCCATTCACCTACCAGGCACTATTCCCCTCAAGGTAGAATCATTTTCCTATCCCCGGAGAATTCAGACATGGCGTCATCAAAGATGCCCTTGCAGCTGGGTTCATATGCCCATCCACTTCTCGTGGAGTTCTTCTTGGTCGCAGGCCATGTATTGACTACAGAAAGCTTAATAAGGTGACGGTAAAGAACCGTTACCCTTTCCTCTGATGTCCTCTGCTTTTGAGCATCTGCAGAGAGTTACTGTGTTCTCCAAGCTCAACCTCCACAATGTCTGCAACCTTTTCCGCAACAGAGAGGGGGAAAAGTGGACGATGGCTTTCAACACCCCTAGGGGTTACTATGAATACCTGGTTATACCCTTTGGCCTCACTCTCCTGCTGTCTTTCAGGCTCCAATAAACAACATGCTCAGAGACATGTTATATAGGTTTGTATTAGTTTACCTTGATGACATCTTAATGTTCAGCATGTCAAACGGGTCTTCCAGCGCCTTCTTAAGAACCACCTGTATGTCAAGCCTAAGAAGTCTGTGTTCCATGTTTCCAAGGTTACCTTCTTGTGATATGCGTTTTCACATGGGAACATCCGAATGGACACCTCTAAGGTTCCAGGTAATCATGGATTGACCCCAACCCACATCAGTTAAATTAGTCCATTAGTAAATTAGGCTTTTCAAACCTTTACAAACATTTTATCCGCAACTTTAGCTCTCTAGTAGCTCATCTCACTGTATTAACTAAAAGGTCACTTCCATTTTTCTCCTGAGGCAGATAGAGCTTTCCTGGAACTTAAGCAGGGCTTCAATTCAGCTCCTATTCTGGTTCACCCTGATCCCACTTTTTCCTTCATTGTGGAGGTGGATGCCTCCGATGTGAGAGTGAGAGCCATATTGTTTAAATTCTTTCTGAAAGACTAAAAATTACACCCATGTAAATTCTTCTCCTGTCCTAAAAAAGGAAATTACAATCTTGGCAACTGTGAGTAGTGGAGGTATTGCCTGGAGGGGGCCAAAGACCTATTCATTATGTGGACGGATCAAAAAAACCTCTCTTACATTCAAGATGGCAAATTCCTCAGCTCATGACAGGTCCAGTGGGTATTGTATTTTAACTGTGTTAACGTCATCCTTTCTTATCACCCACAGTCCAAGATTCAGAAAGCCGATGTGCTGTCCCTTCAGCATGACATTTCAGAGGTGGACAAAGCTCCTGAACCCTTCATCCCCATTTTCTATATTGTTACTCCAGTAACATGGGAAATTGAGACAGTGAGGGAGGCACAATGCCAGGAGGTAGATCTGGGGAATAGACCTCTTAATCGACTCTTCATACCCTGCTCAGTCCTGCTATGAGGGCATTGTTCTCATCTGACTAGTCACCCAGGGGTTAACAGGTTCCTGGAGTTCCTTAAACAGAAATTCTGGTATACCATGGAGAAAGATGTTCATTCCATTGTCTGAGCCTGCCCCACCTTTGCAAAAACAAGACCCTCAGACAACTTCACTTGCCTATGGTCCCATCTCTTGACTTCATCACTAGTCTTCCCCCTTCCAACGGACTTTCCACGATACTTGTTGTGGACCAGTTTTCCAAGGCCTGTCACTTCATTCCATTAGCTAAGTTACTCTCTGCTCGTGAAACTGCTGAACTCATAACCAAACATGTTTTCTGTCTCCATGTTTTACCCCAGGACATTGTTTCTGACTACGGGGCCCAGTTTGCCTCCCAGTTTTGGAAAGCTTTCTGTTCCCTAATATGTGCCTCTGTCAGTCTTTCCTTGGGATTTCTCCCCCAGTCCAATGGCCAAACTGAGAGGAAGAACCAGGACCTGGAAACTATTTTGCGCTGGTTAGCTTCATTCAACCGCACCATTTCGAGCAGGTACCCCTTGTGTGGGCTAAGTACATTACAGGCATTTAGCAGACGCTCTTATCCAGAGCGACTTACACAACTTCTTATTACATCTTATTACATTACATCATACAGCTGGATATATACTGAAGGAATTCAGGTTAAGTACCTTCCTCAAGGGTACAACGGCAGTATCCTACCTGGAAATCGAACCTGCAACCTTTCGGTTACAAGTATGCACACAAGACCCTGCAGAGATCCTCAAAGAGATCCTCACTAGTCTTTCCCCGTTCCAGTGTCTGTGTGGTTATCAGCCACCAGTATTCCTTCCGAAGATATCTGAGGTGGGGGTTCCACCTGCAGAGCACATCACTGTCGTAGGACCTGGACACAGGCTTTTGCAGCCCTATAAGTTAACAAGCTTTCATGCATCAACAGCTTCACGCTAACCGCTAACACAGACAGTTTCACTCACTCTGACCAACACAGAGGGCTTGGCTCTCTAACCATGACCTCCCGCTACTTGTGGAGTTCCGCAAGTGGGCTCCTTGCTCTGTGGGTCCATTCATGACAGTGATCCCCAACCCTGTTCCTGGAGATCTACTGTCCTGTAGGTTTTCATTTCAACCCTAATTTGGCACACCTGATTCAACTAATTAGCAGCTCAATGATATCTCTAGCTGTTGAATGAGGTGTGCTTTGTTAGGGTTGGAGTGAAAACCTACAGGACAATAGATCTTCAGGAACAGGGTTGGGGACCACTGCATTCAATATTATATAAAAAAAGAACCCTGTTGCTTACCATCTTCTCTCGCCCAGGCTCCTGCAAATCACCCATACATTTCTTGTTACCCACCTCAAGCCTGTCATGAACAGCCCTCTGGCCCCTGTTACCAGCCCACCTCCTCTTCCATGCATGGTTATGGTCCTGAGGACTGGTCATCTGGGACTTTCATTGTCGTAATCTGGTTTGCTCTGGAGAGATGCCTGGAGCCGTCCATAGGGGTGGGGGGTACAGTCACAATCCTCTCTCACCACCAGAGGGTGCCAAAGGAATAATCTTGCACTTGTGATTGCATCCATTATGTGATTATTGTCTGCACTTGTTTCTAGTTTGACGTGTTTAAACTTGCCCCTGTTCCCTCCTATGTTGCTCAGTTTTGGAGTCTTGTGCATTGTTTTGGCTTGCTGTGTTTTCTCTAGTATCTTGTTCCAGTCCTGTTCCAGTAGTGTTTGGTTATGTTTATTTTCTTCCTGTGATTACTATTTTTGTACTCATGTTTATTTTAGTTTATTAAATATTCTCTTCACTGTTTATCCTGGTTCTGTATTATCTCTGCACTTGCGTCCACACCCCACTACAATAGTAGAAGAGGATAAAAAGAAGTCTCATCTCAAATTATTGTCGTGATGTTGCCAGATTATTGCAAATCATTGACGATTATATTTTGCCCAGTCTGCACTTTCTGTTTCAGAGAGGACTTGTCAGACAATAGTGGATGAATCACTCAGTTAAGACATCTTAACATGAAGAGGATCATAAATTAGGCCTGATTTTGAATTGGTTGTTTTTGAGAAACCTTCAAGGTTTTGGGGGAATAGATACTCTTACATATGCAATTCTTCATTGCAATCCAAATATATAAAAAATGACTAAAATAAGAGACACCTATAGACAACATGATCAAGCTCATCTATCTCAAAGTATTTTATATTATTACGTGCAAAATATGTTTCTAGTTCCATTTCTTTTTTGTTAACACTTTTTAAACCAAATGTATTTATTTATTTCCCGATTGAATTGAATGTCTGGTCTCATCACTGACCATCTTGCATCAGTTCAGGAGAAAACCAATCACTCCTCTACAAACTGGAACGGTATCTCAACAGGATGAATCACCAGCAGGTCCTTCCCAGTACAATTTCTCATGTT